>ML685810.1:12998766-13023479 GCA_007922175.1 Pelusios castaneus
AAAAATTAATTTTAAATAAAAACCTTTCTTAAAATTAGATTTCAATTCCAAATTCATTCCAATTAAATTAATTAAACACAATTAATTAATTAATTCTATTTACAGTCACTTTACAGTCACTTTATCTTCAATTAATGCCTATAATTTCTGTCTTGTGAGTTTTCCCCAAAAATTTATTCTGAAAAAGTTTTTCACACGGCTTGAAAATTTTGCACACAAGCCACCAAACCTAGAGGGAACATTGGCTACTAGTTGCGTACACAACAGCAGGCCAGCAGGCTAACATCGGTCAGTCAGTCCCACGCTCTGGGCCTGGCCGGAGCCCACAGCACCAACAAAAAGTGTGTGGATGCATTACTGCCTGCCACCCAGTACCCAGAAACACAGGCCAGCAGCAGACGTGATAGCTACGCATTCACGTTTTTTTCTAATTATAATACGGCCCCCCAACAGTCTGAGGGACCGTGAACTGGCCCCCTATTTAAAAAGTGTGAGGACCCCTGCTGTAAGACCTCACAGGTTGTCTTTCAGTATATTAGCGGCCTGCATAGTTAATAAAACTTAACAGTTTTTACCTTGTATTTTTATTTCTTTGATATATTCAAAAATTTACTGTTTACTGCACTATTTTCAGTGTTATTTCTTTATGACACGACGGACATCAATAGGAGTTCCGGTACCTTTTTTTTTAGAAAAAAAGCACTGGTCACTACAACCCACTGCAGTCACTGTAAAAGCTGTAGAAGTAAGCAACCACGTGGAGCAATACCCGATCTCAGAGCCTGCTAAAGTTCAGATTGGTCCCCTGGAATAACAGCATGCCTTCCTACTTAGCACCAGCAGTCCAGTGAATTTATTAGGACACAATCTGCTCTGGGAGCTTGGTTGTATCATCTATTGCACCCTGGCTGGTATCTATTTAGAAGTCCCCGCACCCAAGGAACCTGAAGTTTTGGCGGTCCTTCACGAGATGGACCTTGAATCGGACTACCTGGAAGCTGCAAAGATGAGGCACACCGAACTCCTAAAAGCAGTTCCATCCCAGTTGTGGATGCAACATAAGAATAAAGTAGGGAGAATCCTGAGTGCTACGCCTGTTAAGATTCAAGTGATCCCAACTAAGTAATTACCTTGGAAGCAGCAATATCCACTGAATCCAGAGGCAAAAAAAGAATTGCACCCATAGTGGAGGCTCTTTTACAGCAGAGGTTGACAGTCCCAACCAAGAGCCCATGCAACACGCCCACCCTACCGGTTTAAAAAAAAAAAAAAGTCTGGAAAAGCTGTTTACAGATTCGTCCAAGACCTGAGAGCTGTGAATACCACTGTACTGCCCTGTTGGTGGAACAGTCGTCGTCTTTGGTTTTAGGAAACCTCCTAACTGTCAGAGTTCCTTATGCTGTAGCCACTTTGCTGCTCAATAACAGAACTCAGCACCTGTCAGCCTCTCGAATTACCAGGTATGAAGCCATTCTATTCTCCTCACCACATATCAGAATAGAAAAGGGCAATATCCTTAACCCGGCTACTTTCATGCCTATGGTCGGAGACGGTGAAGGTTACTCTTGCAAAAAAAGTCATTCAACAGTTTAAAAAGCCCTGAGCTAATCTGCAAGACGTGCCCCTGGCCAACCTAGATGCAGAGTACTATACCGATGGCTCCTGTCAATGAGATGCCCTACACGAGGTGGTTGAAAGTGGCCTGATAAAGAATGAAAAATTTGCTCAAATCACTGAACTAGTTGCTTTAGAAAGGGCCAGCAGACTAGCTAAGGAAAAGAGAATAAACGTCTATACTGATTCTAGATGTGCCTTTGAGGTAGTGCAAAATTTTGGGCAGCTGTGGAAAGAGAGGAAATTTTTAATCTCCACTGGAAAGGCCATTAAGAACAGTCTATATGTAAGTAGCCTCCTAGAGGCAGTCCAACTTCCCGGTGAGATAGCAGTCATGCACTGTGCTGCGCACACACATGAAAATAATAAAACAAGTAAGAAAAATGCTTTAGCCGAGGGCTAACCAGGCTGCTTTATTAATACAATAAGAAGTGCCTCCTCCTACCAAAATCTCTGAAAAAGACCATAGCACTATGCAAGATTTGGCCCCTAAATCTGAAAAGGCTCAATGGAGGAAAATAGGGTGCCCCTTGCACCTGGATGGCATATGGCGAGACAGGGACGGCCGCCCTGTTGCGCCATCAAGCTTCCTTCCTAATTTACTGATCACTTATCGTGGCCTAGCACACGTAGGCAAAGCAGCAATGGCCACCTGCTGGCCAAAGATTGGCTTGTTCTAAATCTGCACAGCCAAGTCAGTGCCTTCTGTTCCTCTTGCTCTATTTGCTTGGCCTACATTGTGGGTAAGCCTGTAAAGAGCAAGAGGGCAGCACAGTCCCCACCATGGGGCCCCTTTTGTAAATATGCAGACCTAAGTGTAATAGCTTTCAGTATGTTTTAGTAATTGTATGCATGTTCTCGGGATGGGTAAAGGCCTATCCCTGCCGCAGAGCTAATGTGGCTGCAGTAGTGAAATGCTTGTTAAAAGAATTTGTGCCAAGATTTGGAATACCTCTGGAATTAAATTCGAACAGGGGTCCCCATTTTACAGGGAAGGTCTTTGAGCTTCTGTTCAGTATTGTTTAGATTTGACTAAAAGTCTCCGCAAAATATCTTTGCAGGTAAAGGAGGCATTGCCGTCTCCCCAAATCAGAAGTGTCATACCCTAGAACCTGGAGATTGGGTATATCTAAAGTGTTATCAGAGGAGAAACGCCCTGAAACCCCGATGAAAAGGGCCCTTCCAAGTTCTTCTTATAGCCCATACAGCAGTCAAATTAAAAGGCAGGGCGACCTGAGTTCATGCGCTGCAGTGTAAGAAAACCACACCTCCACTGAAGGAGGTGTCCAGTCAAGAAGAAAGAGCGGCGACTGTGCGGCCGGAGTAAACAACCAAGCAAGGATCTCTAAAACGTCAAAAAATCCAAAACATTATAAATATAAAATTTTGAAGTAGTGAGACTCAAAGTCTCAAATGGGGGGAGATTGTAGAAGAATGCAGCTAGGGAGCATTGATAAAGACTGTTGCTGTTTCTGTAGCCTAGAAGATCTGTTCTGTCTGGTTAGAACTAATTGTCTGTTTCTGTGTCTGTTATTTTCTCCTTGTTTCCCCGAATAAGGAAGGATCATAGCTGTACCAATGAGGAGCTGTAGCTCTTTCCTGTCTAATGTATTCTGAGGGTCTATAAAGGATACTGTCTGACGTCACAGGGGCGGAGATGGCCTTTGCTCTCTCCCCGTGAGCTCTTTCATATTCTGAATAAAGTAAAGGCTTCATGGTCACACTAAAGTTTATTGATTCGGAGTCTTTGACACTACCTTATTTTCCGGTGTTGTGCCTACTGAACCAACTGCTATGTTTGCCGCCACAAGTCATCGCTCTCCATGCCCTCAGTCATTTAACTGGGATTGCCATCTGCTGAAGGGGCATAAGCACTTGTGCTTTCCTATTTCTTTGCTTTCTTGTCTGTGTTTTTCAATAAAACTTTTGCTTTTATCTTCTATCTTGTTTCCCAGTGTTGTGCCTACTGAACCCAACGAACCTTAGGACCTGAGCTATAGGTTGTAGCCAAGGTCCTGTAACCTTCTTGTAACACATTCATTCCTAAAAAGTCCTGCAAGTTGGTGTTTATAATTACCGGTCCTTTTATGTATTACTCAAGTCAGCCTAGTGGCCATCTAGGCTGGGCACCAGGAGGGAGCCAGGCCTCTGTCAGTCATGAATCCAATGCTCCAAGGTGACAGTTTCAGAACGTGACCCAAATTCCATGTTCTCACCCATCTTTTATACTTGCTGGCTCTCATGTAAGTCTGTGGGACTTGCTGTGTCACGCAGCCTCAGGGCTCCTGTGTGATCATTGATCACCAGTCACTGCAGACATGACTTTCATCTTGTCTTGATTATATTTTGTTCTTTTCTTTCTAGGGTGGACCCTATCACACAAACCCTTCATTCATCCATCTCGTTCACACAGCTAAATTAAATTACACAGTATATACCTAAATCAAGTTTCACCAAGAATACAAAATGGAGTACACAGTTCAAGATGGAGTTCCAAATGTACAATATGGAGTCTTGTTGAATATTGGTTATAATGTCTATATAACATAGTTACATTAGTTATGATATTAAATAACAAATATACCATATTGACTAAAAAATTTTAAAGGTAAATTCAATTCATTTTATTTATTTGTGCCCCTACACTGGAGCTGAATTACAAAATGACCAGAATTACCACATTGTACAGGTGAAGCTCTTTAATCAGTTAATGATATTTGTTGTAGTATTCTTTGCCCTTAAAGATGAAGAAATTTGGTCTTACATACCTTGTTGTAGAATCTGATAATAGCTCTCTACTCCAGATCAGATACTTTTCTTTTGATATCTGAGTTATCTTTATTAGTTGTGGTAAAATAAACAATAATGAATACGAATAAAAAATACACTGATCGAAACAGACTCATTAGTTACACCTGATCAAATCAAATACACCAGCCACACCATAGATCTAGCTGACTAATTGATGCTCCCACCACTGCCCCATACTCCCTACCCAATGCCATATCCTCATGCTGAATTCCTTGAAGGCTGCCAAACTTGGGACAGTATGAACCTGGGCATGGGGAGCAAGGTCCAATGGGCCACCTGACCCCCTCTCATACCAACAGAGTGTGGCTCAGGCATCTCTGATCACTGCTAAAGTGGCACCATTTCACAGGGAGAGAGGCACTCTCTTAGGTCAGTTGCAGGCCATAGACTATCTGTAATACCTTGTGTTTCTCCCCAGGTTCCACTGCATTATCCTGCCCTTCTGGGAGCGACTGAGTCTTCTCAAGGCTATGGTTATTATCGTCGTCATGTGGGTTCTAGCCATCATCATCACGTGTCCTGCTGACTGTCACCCATATAGAGGGACACTTCACAGTGCTAAATGATGGGCACAATACCACCTACCCCCTCTACACATGCTATGAGGCCTGGTCTGATGGTAGCATGTGGAAACTCTACACAACCCTCCTCCGTACATGAAGACAATGAGTGTCAAGGGGATGAGGTAGACGCTCATTGTCTTCATGTATGGAAGAATCTGCCTGAAGCTCTGCAACTCCACAGTGCCCATCCCAGAGCACCCTGCCTATGCCAGCAGAGTCAGCAGCACATCTAGAAAAAGGATCACGGTCATTAAGATGCTGATCTTGGTTGCTCTCCTCTTCGTGGTCTCCTGGCTGCCCTTGTGGACCCTGATGCTGCTGGTGGATTACACCAACTTGACCGATGACCATCTGGATCTGCTGGCAGGCTATTTCTTCCCCTTTGCCCACTGGGTAGCTTTCTCTAATAGCAGCATTAACCCAGTCATCTACGGCTACTTCAACAAGAACTTCAGGAGGGGCTTCCAGGTGGCCTTTAGCTTCCAGCTGTGTTCCCAGAAGACAAAGCACCAGAGAACTTACTCCAAGCACTCTCAAGTCCCCACCAGCTTTGGGATGGGCAATAGAGTCTTTGTGGAGGCCAGCCCCTCCAACTCTGTGTCTTTCCAGCACACAGACAATGCTGCTTCTCTCTTCTCCAGAAGTGTTTGGCCCAAGTGCCATGGCCTTGGCTTGGAAGACATTGATAAAATAACTACCTATCATGGAGTTACCCAGCCCTGGAATAAACCAGAGCTCATGAAAGTGGATAGCAAACAATATCCTCTCCTGTTCCTCTGAGATGAAAAGCCTGTCTTTTCCAGGACAATGGTGTTTTACAATCAAAACCAAACCTTCCCTCATTCTAGAGAAAGAGACCTTGAGGTTTAGCTGGGTACCTTCATTCAAACTAGAGTTCAGAAGAAAAATCCACGAAGGTGCATCTGGTGGTAGTGTGAATATAGCACTTGGCCAAGCCTGTGGTTTTCAGGGTTCTATCCATGACCTGCTGTGGGACCTTGGGCAAGTCATTTCTTCACTCTGTGCCTCTGAGTTCCAGTGTAGTCAAGGAGAGTAGTAGTGATACTGACTTACCTTGGTACAGCACTTCGCCATCTGTGGATCGTCATCTTCAAGAGCATGTGTCTTCGTTGTCAATGTAACCATGCTTTTTCCACATTTGACAATTGTTTAATGTTTGCTGTGGATTGAACTCTATCCGACTGGAATCCATCAGCTTATCTTTAGGCTTAACTGCCAATAGGTCAAGACGGTGATCAGTTGAGAGAACAGACAGCAAGTATTCTAAGACAACGAATAAAGGACAGCGAGATGAGAAGCAAAATATCAAGAAAACTAAAAACGAGCACAACTGTCCTTTGAGGGGTCTAGTTGGGACAGCTGGGTTTGTGAAGATGCAGTGCTCTATGAATTCAATGCAGGGTGAGTTTCTTCAAGGCAAATTCCTTGTAGAGTCTTAAAACCAGGTCTCTCTCTAGCCCTGGTTTCTCACTGGAATGCAAGACACTCTCCATGATTAACCTAGCACTGTTCTCATGGAGCTCAGTGAGACAGATTTTCAAACTGTGTTTGCAAGCGGTGCGTTTACAGCCTTTCATGGCTAAGTACATTTTCCCCACTTGCTCATGCAAGCTGCTCCTTACACAACATGTACCTTCCCTCCCGACCAAGTTCATAAACTGCTGCTTAAGTCTGCCTGTGAAATGTGTGCCTTGGAACCCCATCAATTCACAGGCTAAGAGGATATTTACATCTATAAAAGGCAACAGATATTCAGGCATATCTGAAGTGCTGTCCCACGTGGATGTGTCAACAGAAGAGGTTTTAGAACAAATGGACCAATTTGGCAGTAAT
Organism: Pelusios castaneus; assembly: GCA_007922175.1. Classification (NCBI taxonomy): domain Eukaryota; kingdom Metazoa; phylum Chordata; order Testudines; family Pelomedusidae; genus Pelusios; species Pelusios castaneus. The sequence goes on from ML685810.1 coordinate 13,005,609, forward strand.
AAATTGCCAACACTAGATGGGATTCAAATCTGAAGTTTTCAGAACTACTAACTGTAGGTTGTAGCCTATCATTGAAACAAGATTCTTTACTAGATGAGTAGAAGGTAGCTAATGTCACACTGATTTTTTTTTTTTTTTTTTAAAGGGTTCTAGAGGTAATCTTGGTAATTACAGGCTGATAAACATAAATTCAGTACGCAACAAACTGGTATGAACTAGTGCAAAGAACAGAATGATTGGAGACACAGATAAATGTGATTTCTTGAGGAACGGTCAGCTTGGCTTTAGTAAAGGGAAATCATGCCTCACCAATCAGAATTTTTTTTTGAGGCAGTCGTCAAGCATGTGGTTCAGAGCAGTGCTTTTTTTGTGATGGTATGCACTGGTATGGCGTTCTGGCACCCTTTCTTCACAGCAATGCCATCCCAGCTCCTGCCACCGCCAGTGGTGGCCCCAGGTCCTGGCCAGGGCTGGGGATGGGGCTGGATTGGGCTGTCGCCTCGGGGGCCCAGCCCCACATATATCAGCACGTTAAAAAAAAAAAATACACAAAGCACTGGTTGAGTGATCCAATGGATATAGTATACTTGAATTTTCAGAGAGCCAAGTAAAGACTGCTTACGTAAGCAAGGAGGGAAGGTCCTCTCATAGACTCTAAGATCAGAAGGGACCAATATGATCATCTAATCTGACCTCCCGCACAATGCAGGCCACAAAACCTCACCCGCCCACTCTTGTAATGAACATCTAACCTATGACTGAGTTATTAAAGTCTTCAAATCATGATTTAAAGACTTTAAAATACAGATCAACCAGCAAGTGAGCCATGCCCAATGCTACAGAGGAAGGCAAAAAACCCCAAGCGCCCAAGCCAATCTGCCCTGGGGGAAAATTCCTTCCGGACCCCAAATATGGCGATCAGTTAAACCTTGAGCATGTGAGCAAGTCACAACAGCCAGTCAAGAAAAAATTCTCTGTAATAACTCAGAACCCACCCCATCTAATGTCCCTTCCCAGGTCACTGGTTTATCTATCACCAATAGTAAAAAAATGGACAATTGCCAAACTAAGCCATCCCATCATATCATCCCCTCCATAAATTTATCAAGCTCAATTTTGAAGGCATCTAATGTGTTTTGCCCCCACAGCTCCCCTTGGAAGGCTATTCCCGAACTTTACTCTTCTGGTGGTTAGAAACCTGCATCTTGATCAGGAACTGGTTAAAAGATAGGAAACAAAGAGTAGGAATAAATGGTCAGTTTTCACAGTGGAGAAAGATAAATAGTGGGGTCCTCCAAGGCTTTATACTGGGACCAGTACTATTCAACATATTCAGTAATGAGCTGGAAAATGGAGTGAAGAGGCATAATTTGCAGATGAAACAAAACTATTCAAGATCGTTATTCCCAAAGTTGACTGTGAAGAGTTACAAAGGGGTCTCGCAAAACTGGGCTGACTAGGCAAAACATGGCAGATCAAAGTCATGCACAGTGGAAAAAATAATCCTTTCTACATATATATAATGATGGGCTCTAAATTAGCTGTTAACACTGAAGAAAGAGAACTTAGAGTCACCTTGGCTTGTTCTCAGAAGACATCACTCAGTGTGCAGTGGTGGTCAAAAAAACTAACAGAATATAGCTAATAAAACAGAAAATCTCATAATGCCACTATATAAATCCAGAATCCTCCCACAACCTGAATATTGCATGCACTTCTGGTCACCTCATCTCAATAAGGATAAATTAGAGTAGGAAAAGGTACAGAAAAGGGCAACAAAAATGATTAGGGTTCTGGAACAGTTTATGTATAAGGAGAGATTAGAAAACTGGATCTCTTCATCTTAGAGAAGAGACAACTAAGGAAGGATATGATAGAGGTTCATAAAATCATGAATGATGGGGAGAAGATGAATAGGGAAATGTTATTTACCCTTTTCCTCCCCACAGAAACCAGAGGTGATGAAATCAGTAGGCTGAAAGTTTAATACTAACACGAGGAAATACTTTTTTACACAATGCACAATTAAACTGGTGGAGCTCAGTGCCAGGGGATGTTGTGATGGCCAAAAGTATAAGTGAGTACAAAAAGTACTGGATAAGTTCCTGGAGGGTAGGTCCATCAGTGGCTATTAGCCAAGATAATCAGAGATGCAACATCATGCTCGGATTAACCGTAAATCTGACTGCCAGAATCCAGGAGGGGAAGACAGGTGGATCACTCCAACCCTGCTTTGGAGACTCCCGCTGAAGCTGTAGTACTATGCACTGTGGAGATAAGGTATGGAGCCAGTATGGCAGTTCGTATCTTCATATGGTTTCATTGGGGCATTGTAGGTGGCTAGTTTTGAAAATGTGGCTGGTGTGCTATAATCCCCAAGGGAAAACAACTGGTCTACTAAAAAGTGTACCCAGTCCAACAGTTCTGGGCTCTGATCCTGTAGTGAAGAAATGAATGGAGATTTGCAATCAGTACCAATGGGGCTGTGTTCAAGCCATCAAAGAGTTGTTCTTAATTGGGTATAGCCAGGGAGTCACTAGGCATGCTTCAGTTAGGCTGGCTTGTATTTTCAGACCAAAGTTAGACTATTTCTGGAGCAATCGAATGTCTGCCTCAAAATGATGCATCTCAGCCCTGCAGTAGAAGAGAGACAATATGCCACTGGTATTTCCTTATGATGGAGGATACAGCAAGAAGCTGGATGTCCAGGCTCTTCTTGTGTCTGCAATGCCCCTTCCTTCCTGGACAAGGCCGGCGAAGCATCAGTAGCACCGTGAAGGCACAAAACTCTTCTACTGGGTCACAAGGTGGCTGGACAAGTGGGTTTCATTTCCATTAATCAGGCTCTAGACAGAAGCATTTAAAGGTGAATCTCTCTCTTGCAGTTCATGGGACCTGTGACAGGGTGTACAAGTCCTGCATAGGAACTGCAGGAGTTAATCCCATTCGGTGGGTCAGGGAGGCCACGCCCTCTCAGCTCTACTAGGCATGCTCCACCTGCAACCTTAGAGCAGCCTAGCTCAATTGGGACAAATTGCCCCGGAGAGAGGATGTACCTTATAGGCTCCTGCCCAGGGGCCACCATAAATGTAGACCACAGCCAAGGATGTCACAACCCATGGGGGCACCTTACTGTCTGAAGGAGTTGCCAAGAGCGGCACCAGCCGATGACCCCAGAGAATAGGGAGATCTACAGACCTTCATGCTGGAGAACGAGATAGGAAGTAGTCTAGGGGACTACCATTAATATGGTGGGAATATTGGGGAACCAGTCAGCATGTTTCAGGCAGATGTTAGCTGATTCAGTGGAGCGTACCCCCACCCCTTCCAGGGCTTTGGGCTGGGGCTTGGCGGAGAAGGGAGGACCCAAGTCACTCTATCTCAGGGGCCACACACCCCTAGGAGGTGACCCACTTCCCCAATGTGCCACATTATCCCACAGAGGTGGATGACTTTATTGACTCTGGCCCATAGGCCCCACTGCTCTGACAGTGAGGGCAGCCATATTGAACTGGCCCTTAGGCCAGGCTGCCATGAAGGGCACAGTGGACAGTTAAACCCAACTGAGTCTGCAACGTCTCTTCCCTCACCCCAAACGGGGACAGAGTGCACAAGCTCTGTGACAGGGCCACACTGGCGCAGGGAGGTGTAAAGCACATTTCACTGTTCATTTTAGTGAACTGAGTCCCCCACGCTGTACAGAACTGAAGGGGCACTATAAAATCCAAGACACACTTATATGAAACTGAACTGGTTTTAAAATCCTGTTCCACTGTCTGCATTAACTAGGTAATGCCAGCACTGAGAAGCTAACATGAGACACAAAGCAAAGGGTGTTGCCTGGACAGGTTAATGTTTGTTTGAAGAAGCTGAAAATCCAAAGTGCTGTATGTGGGTCATGTTTATATGCCCGGAAATAAATTCTGCCAGAATCCTTGGGTGGAGTGCCAAAATAAAGCACAAACTTCCTTTCTTGCCAAACAAGCAGTTTTAAATGGGGGGGGGGGGGGGGGGCAAGACTAATCGACTATAACAGCTGACTCAACAAAGCTGCAATTGAAACTAAATCAAAAACACAAAAAGCATCCATGGAAACAAAAGCTCAGGGTTCTGACAAGCGCCCGACCCAGTTCTCACACTCACAGAACACATACCCACTCCATTGCTAATCCTGCAAAAGAATGAATAAGTATGAACCCGCTCCTGAAAGCCCAATGCAGAGTCAAAGTGAAATGCAAGCCCCAGCTGAGAACAGAGAGGCCCATACCCCATTTGGGATGGACAATCAGTAGCTCCTTCCTGCAAGATTGGGACCTAAACCCCACCTAGTGTGTTCTTGGCTATAGTGCAGTGAGAGGCAATGGAATTCATCATGCAGGACAGGCTGTTGGGATGGTGCAGGAATCCTATAAATCATTATGGTTGAAGTAAGTCTGGTAAAGCTGGTAAGTCTGAGTGCTAGAGGAAGCATGTCACAGATTGAATGGAAAATCACTGAGGCCTGATCTACACTGTGAATGTAGGTGGATGGAATGTGGCTTCCGGTGACCACATAATGTATGCGTCTCCACGGGCAGGTCTGTTCCACTGACCTAAATTTCAGGAAAGCTCAACTTAATAAAACCACCTCTGCAAGAAGTGAAGCGCTGATGTTGAATTGCAGGGGGTCGAATGAGTGGCAGTGTAGGTGGAGCATTGCATAAATCATTGTAATTGGCCTCCAAGACTTCTCCCACAGTGCTTTGCTGTGTCTGTTCTGCATGTTTGCACTCTGCTGCACTGCGGCCATGTGCACAGGAAATAGGCTCTCCCTTGAAGCCCTGGGAAACTTTGAATTCCCATTTCCTATTTGTCAGTGTGGAGAGGGCTTTGTAGCTGAACTGCTCATGCCCAAATGTGCCCCAGCATGGAGCCAACCTGAAGTCTGGATCTCCTCAGCCTGTTGGACGAAGTGTCTGTTCTGGCTCAGCTCTGAGTCAGCAAAAGAAATGTGGATATCTATGAGAAGATACTGTAAGCAAGGTCTAGAGGCTGGACACTGCTCTTGATTAGCAACTAAAAGGGGAGCACCAATGGTGGGAGAAGAGGCAAAGGAGGGGTACGCAGAAGTGTCGTGTTAAAGTCGAAGAGCTGAGGCAGTTACATCAGAAAACTAGGGAGGTGAGTTATTTTGGCTCATCGCCAAAGATGTGCCACTTTTCTGAAGAGCTGCCAGCGATTCTCAGCAGTGACCCCACCACTCTGCTACCACGCAGCTTAGACACCACCGAAGAATCTGAGTCCAGGATGAATGAAGAAGGCTCTGTGGCCGAGGAGGAAGAGGACGGGGCAGGCGAGCAGGGTATCCATTCTCCCTGAAAGCCATGGCCAGTTTGTTACCCCAGAGAAGCCCAGCAGGATTCAGGACAGTGTGATTGACCGAGATGTGGGGGAAGTGTGTAAAGCAAATTGTATTGCTGTGGTTATAGCCCCATTCCAGCTTCTCATTTCTGCGATAAAAGGAGTGTGTATTTGTGGGGATGGGCTTCCTGGGTGATGGTTCACTGAAACAGAGAGTTATCCCTGAAACAGACTATTCATTTTCTCAGGGATGCTCCGAGGATATTCTGTGAATATCTCCAGGAAATATTCATGAATCTTTCCAGAAGATTTCTGGGGAGGGCAGCCTTATTTCTTCCACCACTGTAGGACACTTCTCCTTGCCACTCTGCTATTAAATTAGCAGGCATCATTGTGGAGCACAGCATAGCAGTATAAGGGACAGGCCTGTACCCAGATGCATGTCCCTTGTGATCTAGCCGGGCCTGCAAGACCATAGAGAAGTATTCCTTCTGGTTGATGTATTCTGTGGCAAGGTGATCTGGAGCTAAGATAGGGATATAATTTCCATCTATTACTCCCTCCCGCCCCCCCAGTTTGGTAACCCCATTGTGGCAAACCCATCCACTATGTCCTGCACATTTTCCAAAGTCATTTCGTAGAAGAAGTCGATTAATGGCCCTGCACACTTGCAGCACATCGGCTCCCACTGTGGATTTACTGACTCCAAATTGCTTCCCAACTGGCCAGTAACAGTCTGGCATTGCCAGCTTCCACAGAGATGGCCGCTCGTTTCTCCACTCTCACAGCAGATGTCAAGTGAGTATTCATGTGTTTCAGGGCTGGGGCCAGCTCTGTGCAAAGTTCAAGGAAAGTGGTCTTCTGCATACAGAAGTTATTTAGCCACTGTTCATCATACCAAACCTTCAACAAGATGCAATCCTGTCAGTCTATGTTTGTTTCCTGGCACCAGAAGTGGTGCTCCACCGACTGCAGATGGTGCATGACAGCATGCAGCAAACGGGAATTGTTTCATTCTATGGCTTGTAGCAAGGCACTTTTCTGCACTGTGGCTCCTGTCTCACCCCTGAAAATACTGCCAGATAAGTCATGTGTTTGTGAGGCTCAGTGGTAGTGCAGACCTGAGTGGGTTCCATGCCTCTCCAGATGGGTTTGGAAAAAATGGTGCTCAAAACAGGACACAATACTCCAAATGTGGCCTCATCAGTGCCAAACAGAGGGGAAGAAAAGGTCATGAAGCAGGTCAGACTTGATGATTATAGCCCTAAAAAAATCTATGACTCATTCGCTCTTTGCATAATGATTCTTCCTTGTAGCTCAAGCTCACCTTCTAATGTCTTTGGTCTTAACCCCTCTTGTCCTCGCATTGCATTCCATGGGAGTTTTATCTGATTAAGAACGGAGTAAGGTAGCGGGATTGGAAGGGATTGGCTCTTAGGCTATGTCTACACTTGTTAAGTTAAGTCAACTTAACAGACCCTGTAGTGTAGACATACCCGTCTACACTGGCTTTAAATCGACCTTCAGAGGTGGTGTTATTAAGTCGACTTAAGGAAGCGCTTAAGTTGACTTAATAAGCGCCCAATGTGGATGTTCTTTAGGTTGACTTAACCCTCCTTAAGTCGACCTAAGGCTCCAGTGTAGACGTACCCTAAGAATATAATGCTTTCCTTCTTTAAATCCTACACGGTATCGCTGAATACACTTATGTGTAATTTCAAGACTCACTGAGGCTCGAGAGCCTCCCTAATGAAAGAATCAAGCATTTGCTCACTCTTCCTTGCCTCTCAATTACAATTGCCATATTTATAATGTCACAATGGAAGCTCAATTAAGATTCCTGCAGCCTATTAATTAACACACCCAATGGCATTCAGTATAACTTTAATCATCTCGTTTTCAGCAAACTATTCCAAGCATCAGCTAATCATTTAGCGTACAGGCCTGAGTGCTTAAAGAAAAGGAAAGACAGATAATACAGAAGCAATATCTTGCTTGCAGTAAAACATAAGAATTCTTCCAATTATTGGCTGTGGTATTTAGTCCTGGCTATTGTCTTTTAGCCAATCTTTCAATGGGCCATGGAATGCAGTCAGCTGACTGGCAATTAATGAGGGCTCACTGGCTATTGATTAGCACTCATGACTGGGATTCTGGGTAATCGACTTGGCTACTGACTTGCTGGAGGGCACTGCGAACTGCATAGACCAGATTCTCACAGCTCTGTCTTCTTGGCCCCACTCAGGCAGCACAGGAGTTGGGTTCTGACTATAGGAGCTAGACCCACAAAGGTATTATACACCTCAGGCCATCTGTTAGGTGCCCTGACATTCCCCAAACCACCACTTAGTGGTAGGCACCTGAAAGTCCCCTAGGTGCCTACATTTCCACTGGCGACACTCTTAGAGTAGGTGTTCACCCACTTACCTCCCTCAGCAGGCCCTGTGTCAGCAGCTGTTCTCAGAGCACACCTAAACCAGTGCACACTGTTAGAGAAGATGGGTGGGGGTGAGCAAAATCAAAATTTTGGGGCTCAGGCATGTCCCCAAAATGCCCAATAGCCTAATGGTGAGGACACTCCCTTGAGTGATGAGAGACCTAGATTCCAATCTTCATTCTGCTTGCTTTGGAGCAGGGACTTGAGCGCAGGTCCCCCAGTTTGCATGAAACACCCTAACTGACAGGCTAGCTGGGATATGGCTCGTTCAGTCTAGTCCGTTGAAGCTGTTCCACTTTGTATTGAATAAGGAAATATTATTTGGGCTGGAGAGAGAAACTGGAGAGAGTGACCCTATAGTCCAGTGAGCAGGGTAGCAATATCTGGGATGTAGCAGCGTCAGGCTCAAGTCTCAACTCCAGATACGATGGATAAAGAGGTTTTGGGCAAACCATCCAGTACACAGTAAAGGGTAGTATCTCACCACCTCAGAGGGGAAATACACAATGTGTTTGTATCAGTGTATGAAGGAGGGTCTCGCAGGGTGCGTCTACACTTACAAGTTAGGTCGACTTAAGGAGGCTTAAGTTGATTTAAAATACTCCGCGTCCACACTGGCCTTTCCTTAAGTTTACTTAATAACACCTCATTTTAGGTTGACTTAATGCTTACGTCGACCTTATTAGGTCGACGTAAGGCAGTGTGGATGGGGATTAGCGCCTAAATCGACCTTATTAAGTCAACTTAAAAGTGTTACGTTGACTTAATAAGGTCGAAAAGGGGTTATGTCTACCCTAGAAAAGTTGTCGACTTTAGTTAAGTCGACTTAATAAAGTCAATGTAACTTTTCTAGTGTAGACATAACCGAAGGGAGTGTCTTTGTCTGACTGAGGAACAGAAAGTGTTGCCGTTTACCGAACCAGTACCATTGTTACATGCTAATAGGTATTCAGTGCACTTGTAGGACGTCAGAGGCTTTTTACTGTGCTTTGTTGGCAATAATCCTGGCCTGGTGCAGAGGCGTCGTTGTCGTCAGGCTGGCAGGGCGCCAGCCCCGGGTAGAAAATCCTGAGCCCCGAATCTATTTTCCCCAGCAGGCACATGCGCACCCAGGCGGAACGCTGTGTTCCGCCCAGGGGCCCCAGCAAAGCCGCAAACTCCTGCTGCGGCCAGGCTGGGGAGATTCAAATCTCCCGCCCTGAGCATGCTCAGACAGAGTGTGCTCAGGGTGGGAGCGGCCTGGCCCAGAAGTGGCTCTGCCGGCCGTCCCTGCAGCTCCGAGCCTCCGGCCAGGTAAGGGGGCTGGGAAGGGGCTGGAGGGAGGCCTGGAGAGGGGTGGAGGGGACAAGGAGAGTGGCTGGGGGCTGGGTAGTGGTGGAGGGGACTATGCACGGCTGGAGTGGGGACTTCATGGGGGGCTGCGGAGGGATGGATGAAGTTAGAGCCCTGTGGAGGGGGCATGGGGAGAAGGAGACTGGCTGGGGGCTGGTAAGCAGTGGAGAGGACTATGGGCAGCTGGAGGGGGACTGGGTGGGGAGCTGGGGAGGGATGGATGGAGTTAGAGGCCTGGAGAGGGGTGGAGGGGACATGGGGACAAGGAGACTGGTGGGGGCTGGGGAGGGTGGAGGGGATTATGGATGGCTGGAGGGGGACTAGGTGGGGGGCTGGGGAGGGATGGAGGAGGTTGGGGGATGAGTGGGGGTTAGGGACAGAGGGGCCTGGGGAAGTGTGGAGGGGGTTTGGGGGCTGAAGGGGGGTGGAGTGAAGATGGGGGAAGCTGGGGAGTTAGGAGGGCTGGAGTGGGGGTTTGGGGGCAGGGGTGGGCTGGGGGCCACAGCCCTGGATCTTTTTGCTATCCAGCAACGCCCCTGGCCTGGTGCCTTTGTTACTGAAACAGATTTCTGGTTTTATTGATAATCCAAGTGTGTTTTGGTGTCTCGGGTGTCTGCGAGGAGCTGGGACAGCATACACACTTGGAGGACACACCCGCACCGAACAACAGGTACCTTTATTAATCTGAGCCCTAAGCCCTACTCTTTCTCCTGGTTCACTGCAGGAGTCTGCAACCCAAAAGATAAGAAGAGCCATTTTTTAAAATTCCTTCAATAACCAACTGTTTTAAGAGCCACAATGGTTGCACCCTCCAGTTGGAGGGTGTAAGGAGCCGGGCAAGCGCCAGGAACCAGAAGCCATTGATGGACCTAACCTCCATGAACTTATTGAGCTCTTTTTTGAACCCCATTATAGCCTTGGCCCTCACAACATCCTCTGGTATGGAGTTCCGCAGGTGTGTTGTGTGAAGAGGAGACAATCACAGACTGTGTCCATTTCTTCATCTGCAAAATGGGGGTGATGATATATAATCCCCCCTGAGAAACCCTTTCAGACACACACTATAGGTGTACAGCTGGAGTTGAATTCGAGGCTAATTCCACTTCCAAAGTCAGCCTGCTGCATGAACTGGATGGTGAGCCAGAGAGTCAAAAACACAGCAGCATTACCTGATGGTGTCAGTACACATGCAATACCACATGCCCAGTGATTATTTCACCAGTGGGATTCCTTTTCAGACTATCAAACTGTTAAAGGATACTAATGGCTAATGGAAACCCTGGAAAAACTTTCCATGTAAAGGAAACTCTGCGCTGATGATCTGTATTCTGAGCTTTTGCCATCCTCGGGTTTTTTTTTTTTTTTTTTTTAAACTCTTTGGGCTCTTTGCATGAAAACAGAATGATTGTCACTGAGGAGCAGATCAACCACTGCTGGGTTGTTTATTCCCCTGAAGTCATAATCCTTCTCTTGCGACATCCTAATTGTCACAGCAGCACTTCTAGTGGTACCACAAAGGGAGGATTATACCATGGTGGGGGGGACTAAGCAGCGGCAGAAGATAAATCCCCAGGCAGCAGTAATCCTGTTACCATGCACATATCCCTAATGAGAAAAGCCAAAAAAAAGGAGTAGGCAGGATCTTTGTCTGTGTTTCTAACTCCCCCATGAGGCATTGATGGGCCTTTGTAGTTCTGCACACCGTGTCTCCTCCTAGATTTGCTTGCAGAACGGATATTGCCTTTAGTTTAGTATTAATGTAAAGGCAAGTTGTGAACTTCTCACACACGCTTTGTTCAATACTGGCATGGTAATTTCTCACCTACTCATTTGAATGCTCTAAGCTTCTCTGTGCCAAGTTGCTATAAATCCTCCAATTGTCAGGTGAAGATGGGGAAGAAAACTGTCATGATGCAACTTCCCTGTGGAGCAGAGTCAATTTGCTGTTTCCTGAGCAGTAAAGCAATTCTATGAAAGCCTCCTATAATACCCTGTCTCCAGTTCCATCATCCCACCAGGGAAGATGGGAAGTATTGGGGTGCAGAGAGTGACTGTGGAAATGCCAGTTCTCCATTGACCCCTGCATACTGCCATAGTCCATGGCTATTTCAGCAAAAGTTCCTTGGACCAGGCAAGGAGATACTACAGCGACCGGTGTCCTAGAAACATCATAAACACTTTCAAATGATTTAACTTTGGGAAGAAGAAGAAAATGTAGATCAGCTAGCTACAGATCCATGCCCTTCTGTTGGAAATGTGCAAATCATAGAATAATAGGGATGGAAGGGACCTCCACAAGGTCATCTAGTCCAACCCCCTGCTAAAAAGCAGGACCACTCCCACTAAATCGGTCCCCAGCCTGTAGCAGTGCATGAGATTTTTCCATCCTAAGTGCAGGACTTTGCACTTGTCTTTGTTGAACCTCATGAGGTTTCTTTCATAAGTGAGAGGTTCAGGTATCTACTTCTACATGGCGGCGAGGCATTCTCTTGTGGTTTTTTAAGCATTAGACCAGTGCTCAGGTGACTTGAGTTCAAGTCCCAGCTCTACAAAAAGGGTGTGCCTGTTCTGCAGTCAGGTGGTGTGGATGCAGCTGGTGTGAACAGCCCTGAGCTAGTGTTGGTCTAGATGGCCGGTTCAAGGGTGGGCTAGTTATCCAGCAGTGACTCGGGGTGCTGAGCAGGCTTGGACAGCGGAAGTGCAGCCTGGGAATGAGTGCAGACAGCACCAACAAAATGCTGCTGCTAGAATAATCTTCATCCAACCTCCTCCTCCAATCTTTGCAGAGGCTTTCCCCTCTCCTTTCTCCATTAAGCTCCCATTCCTTACTCCTCAAGCTTTCACCTTTTCTCTTAGCCACTTCTAGTTTTCTGCTTTCTTTCCTATTCTCCGTTACACTGGGGACAGTGTCCCTCCTCCTGTGCTAAGGATGCAGGCTCCAGCCCTTCCCTTTACAGCTCTCCTTAATCTCTGCTCCTTTTGGGTCCATCTATGTTCAACATGGCCGGCTGTTTATGGTACTTAAGGTAATCCTGATGGTTGTGTATTCAAGTCCTGCTTGATCTTCCAGTGAAATGCCACCTCCAGTCCACCTCCCTCTGAAATGGGTTCCTGTTCCACAGGGTTAGGATAGTTAAAGGCAATTGATGCAGTGCAGCTCCCTAGTGTAGCATTGACTACAGAGCTGACACCCGGGCCCATATCTGCCCCATGAACCCTTGGCTCAAGGGAACTTGGAGATATCAAGCTGGAGGGTTACCTTCCAGCTGGAGGAGAGCACAGTTGGGCTGACACGGATAGAGCTAGATCGCTACAAATCACTCCTTCAGCAGTGTGCAGGCATGGCTGTTGCCTGATGGGCCAGAACTGCTCCTTTTGTATCAGTTCAGAGCTAGGTTGTCACCTCCTCAAGGAAGAGAGTGTGTCTTGCCTTTTGTTAGAAGAAAAAAAAGAACGATCAGGTCCACTCAGGAGCAGGAAGGGTAAACGATGCCTTTAATCACAACTGCTTGTTCCCCTTACACATCCAACCTAGCGGGAAGTAGCCACGACCTGCCTGGACCCATGCAAGTAAACCCAGAATACAGGATTCACAAGACATATATACTTTCTAACATGCTAAATACAATATACATAATGCAACAGGTGCATGCATAATATAATAGATTACATCACGCCTAAATCCCTCCATGGTTTCACTATACTTAATATTACATTATTAGATCATACCTAATATACAGCATATAATCAGCCCACCTCTATTGTTGTTTATGACTCATTTGGCTCCCAAATACAGTTCTTGGCCAATGAAATGTTGCAGGCTCTCTTGCCCTCTCTGGTACCCTGCTTACGTTACCTGTTTACCAGAGTAAAGTTAATGACTTTCGAGTATGGACCTCACAGTAGCTGGTTACCACTTAGCCATGAACGTTTTCATTCCACTTTCTTTTGTTAGTTGTATGTTGGGGCTTCCCAGCCAATGCTGTTTGTTTACACGGTGTCTCAGTCTGCAGAAAACAGGTTTGATTTCTAGTAACGCCAGTGGAGATGTGATTAATACCTCCAGTGGCCAGCTACCCACACATTACAAAATACAAATTCCCTACCCCTTTCTCTTAAAGCGCCATGCTTTCTTAAGGCACTATGGAAATTAGCGGCAATAAGAGTGACCGGACACCTTTGTGGGGGACTCACGTGCCCGATAACTCCTTATCTCCACTTAGCTGATGTTCCCAGGTGCAATGCACATAAAGAATGTGCCAGAATTTTCTCTTTAGTTGTATCCAAGCAACGAATGGGAGAGGGAGGAAGAGGACAATAGCGCTTTTTCACGGGTGTCAAGCCACGACGCGAACAAAGAGGAACTCCCGCAGCCTGAGAAAGAAGGGAGCATCGTGACGACTGAACAAGTTATGCCAGGCATGCAAAGGTGACAACGATTATTGGGTGCACTCACAATGAACTGAATCAGGACATAGCCGGGCCAGTCAAAGGCATTTTACACAGGATGCAGATAACTGATGCCTTCATGGGACACGATGCTGGGGACAGATTTTGTTGGTTTAGTGATGTTAAGAACAGCCACGCTGGCTCCAGTATCCTGGCTCTGATGCTTCAAAAGGAGTGAACAGAACAAGGCAATTTTGGACGTGCAGGAAGCTGCAGCATGGAGTTGGATCCCTGCTCATCTTGGCTAATATCCACTGATGGCCCTAGCCTCCATGGGTGCGTCTACACTTGTAAATTAAGTCGACTTAAGCTTGCTTAAGTCGACTTAATTTACTCTGTGTCTACACTACACTTCCCTTAAGTTGACTTAAGCAGCTGCTTAAGTCAACTTAAGGAAAAATTAAGTCGACTTTGTAAAACCTCATTTTAAGTCGACTTTCTGCTTAAGTCGACTTTAGAAAGTCGACTTAAGCTAGTGTAGATGTGGAGTAGCCCTAAGTCAACACTAAGTCGACTTAGGGCTCTCTGGCTATGTCTACATTTGCACTTTTAAGTCGACTTTAACTAGGGCTATGTACACACGATCAGATTAAAGCGCAACATGGCAATCGCACTATAAAAGTCACGTGACCTTTATTGCGGGATAAAGCATACACACGTCGCTCCTTGCAACGCAACAAAATTCCTTGCATTATTGCGGTTGAGCGCAATGACTTCTGGGCACCTATCCCATCGTTCCATTTTCCCTGAATCGGCACTATGAATCATGGGATGAAGGAAAGGAACGCAAAGCGCCATGGGTAAACTCTCAGTTTCCCGTGGTGCTTTGTGTTCCCCTAGTGTCTTCCTCGTTTCCAATAGCAACTCGCGCCTATTTTCAACAGTGCAGTGATGCACCGCACCACTTGCAAGCAATCACAACAGCGACAGCATGGATCCTGCTCTGATCTCCACTGTTGCCTTCAACATTCTGAATACATCTCGGCTTGTTGCTCGGTACGCAATGAGCTCCAAGTCAGACGAGGACACCAAGGAGCAGGGGCTGATCGATGCCATGCAGAGCAACAGCACCGCGTTGCTCAGCTCCTTCACCGATCATCTGCACACAGTGCAACGCCATTTCTGGTCGAGAGAGATGAGCACCGAGTGGTGGGATCGCATTGTTATGCAGCTGTGGGATGACGAGCAGTGGGTACAGAACTTTCGAATGCGGAAAGCAACCTTTCTGGAACTGTGTTCAGAGTTGGCCCCTGCCTTGCAACGGAAAGACACCAACATGAGGTCAGCCCTAACTGTGGAGAAGCGTATTGCGATTGCTGTCTGGAAGATGGCGACTCCTGACTGCTACCGGTCAGTTGCAAACCAGTTTGGAGTCGGGAGGTCCACCGTCGGATTAGCCCTCTCACAAGTGTGCCAAGCCATCAATCGCGTTCTGCTACGGAGGACGGTGACGTTGGGCAATGTTAGTGAGATTGTGGACGGCTTTGCTGCCATGGGATTCCCTAACTGCGGGGGAGCAATAGATGGCACATACATCCCTATTTTGGCTCCAGACCATCTCGCGACCGAGTATATAAACAGGAAGGGCTACTTCTCCATGGTGCTGCAAGCACTCGTGGATCACAAGGGGCGTTTTATGGACATCAATGCTGGGTGGTCGGGAAAGGTGCATGATGCCCGCATTTTCAGGAACACTGGTCTGTACCGGAAGCTGCAAGGGGGTACCTTTTTCCCTGATCAAAAAATTACAGTGGGGGAGGTGGAGATGCCCATAGTCATCCTCGGAGACCCAGCATACCCACTGATGCCATTGCTCATGAAGCCGTACACCGGGAACCTGGATCGCAGCAAGGAGCGGTTCAATTACCGATTGAGCCGCTGCAGAATGACTGTGGAGTGTGCCTTTGGCCGTTTAAAAGGGCGCTGGCACTGTTTGTATGGGAGGCTGGACTTGGCGGAGGACAACATCCCTGCTGTGATTGCGGCGTGCTGTGTCCTTCATTACATTTGTGAAAGTAGGGGAGAAAAGTTTTCCCCTACGTGGGCTACGGAGGCACAGCGCCTCGAGGAAGCGTACGAGCCGCCAGCCACTAGGAGTATTACGGTGGCACAAGGAGAAGCTGCTCGCATAAGGGAGGCACTCAGGGAGCATTTCAATGATGCCCTCCCCTAGTTAACTTCCATGACGCATCAGGTGCACCGTATGAGGTTTTCAATAATGTGTACAAATAAACCCACTCTTCAAAGTATTTGTTACTGTTTTTATTCAAACCTAAAAGGTGGGGGTGGGGTTACAGGTTGGTGTAGCTCCGGGTCTCAAAAAAGTAGCTGGGGGGGGAGGGACTGTATATTGTCCTGTACCGGGGGGAAGGGTGGCCTTCAAAAAATGCTTTGAAGGACTACGGGGAGTGGGAGGCAGACACGGCTGAACTGTCTGGAGTGGAGCCCGGACATTAATCGCCTGGGACTGCAAAGCAATCATGCTTTTGAGCAGTTCTGTTTGCTCCTTCATGACGCTTATCAGTTCGTCCCTGTGTTTCTGCCTCCGCTGCTGGGATTCCTCTCTCCAGGCTCTATTCTCCCTTGCGGATTCCTGTGTTGCTTTCAGCAGCTCATGAAACATATCCTCCCTGTTTCTTCGAGCACGCCGCCGAATGTTTCTCATGCGGTCAGCTGGGGTAGACACCGGCCTTGTGAAGGTCAAATATACTAAAAAAATAACAATAAAGAAATTGTTAACACATAGCATAGATAACCAATGTAACCTTCCAGTAGCACATTCCACTGGAAGGTACAAGCCGGTCAACACACTCCGCTTCGCTGAAGCAGACAAGGTACGTTCTAATAGACGGCTTACTGGGGGCTCACAATCTGCACTGGGCACACAGATGGAACCAGATATCTCTCTCCTCAGAGTGCCCCGGCCATCTAGAATACATATCCTACATGCCGCCGGTTGCAAACCAGGACTGTATGCTGCTGCACTGTGTGCTGCCATGGTTCCCAGGGCTGTGCTTTGCAGCTGGCGAGGCAGAGTATCCGTCTTTGGGAGCATAGACACAAACGCTCTCCCATCTAACCTGAGTAGTAGGCTCTGGAGGTACATCGAGGAAACCTTTACTGACCTAAATGCAGATGATTATTTTACAATCACTGCTTGTGTTGATGCACTTCTAATGAATGCAGAGTAAATAGCGTGCACAGCGGGGACCCGCAAGCACCCCCACCCCGGACAATGATATTTTAGCAGGAACCAGACAGAGCTGCACGAAGGAGAAACTTACCTGAACCCCCCTCTGCCGCCTAAGAGGACACGCTGCAGTTCAAGCCTTGGGTGGACATCTCAGCGGGGCTGCTGAAGAGCTCCAGGCTACACGTGGTTGCGCTTTCCTCCAGGTCATCCTCCATGTCCTCCTCCTCGATCACGTCCTCATCCTGCTCGGCTCCAGCAATCACTGGATGAGGGGGAGCTGATGTGTCCACGGGACTCTTGGCAGTGGTTGTGGGGTCCCCACTGAGGATGGCTTCTATTTCCTTGTAGTACCTGCATGTAGCAGGCGCTGATCCGGAATGGCGGTTTGCCTCCTTCGCTCGGTGATAGGTTATTCTGAGCTCCTTCACCTTCGCTCTGCACTGCACTGTGTCTCTATCATGCCCTCTCTCTGACATGGCCCGAGAAATTATGCCAAATGTGTCATAATTCCTCCTGCTGCCGCGTAGCTGTGCCTGCACAGCGGACTCTCCCCAGATGCTGATCAGGTCCAGCACTTCTGCCGTGCTCCAAAGGGGTGCGCGTCTTCCACGGCGGGCCGCCATTGCTACTGATGATTGGAGCACAAGTACACTCCACAAGGAAGAGAGCAGGAAGTGAAACAGATGAGAAATTTGAAAATCCCGGGAATCAGTTCAGGGCAGGGCGGGGACAGTTTCGTCACGGCCACAGAGCGGGTGGGGGGAAGACCAGAGAGGACGACTTTGGAATGCTGGGACAGTTCCGGAGGCCAGTCATTGCGCGGTAAGCATATACACGAGCGCAAAAGCGCAACAGCTGTTCCGCATTAGCTGTTACCACCCTCGTCGAGATGGTTTTTGTATTGCGCTACAACAAGGCAGTTAACGCGCAACAGCCCTGTTGCATGTGTGTACGCCATTGTTTCTATCGCGCGGTAATGAGTTTTAATGCGCGATAAACTGATCGTGTGTACAAGGCCTAAGTCGACTTAGTGTGTCTACACTTAAAATTAAAGTCGACTTAAAGGGGAACTTACAAAGTTGACCTAGAGCGTCCACACTGGAAGCTCTAGGTCGACTTT
>ML685810.1:13026255-13109820 GCA_007922175.1 Pelusios castaneus
CCTTTGCCCCATTGTATCTAGGTACAATGGGGCAAAGGGGGTCAGGGACCCTGGCATTGGGCAAGGGGTGCCCCCCTGCCCCCGTGGACCTGCCCTAGGTCCCCCTAGCCCCACAAAGTCAACCTAGAGCATCCAGTGTGGATGATCTAGGTCGACTTTTTAAGTTCCCCTTTAGGTCGACTTTATTTTTAAGTGGAGACACACTAAGTCGACTTAACTAAGTCGATTTAAAGTCGACTTAGTTAAGTTGACTTAGTTAAAGTCAACTTAAATTACCCAGTGTAGACATAGCCATTGAGTGGTTGTTTTCAGGGAACTATTCATGGTGACTCCCAGGTCTCCCTCTTGAGTGGTTACAGCTAATTTAGATCCCAGAATTTTATATGTATAGTTGGGATTCTGTTTTCCAATTTGCATTATTTTACATTTATCTATGCTGGATTTTCATCTGCCATTTTGTTGCCCAGTCACCCAGTTTTGTGAGATCCTTTTGTAAGTTCAGACTTACAAGTTCAAACATAAGTTCAAACTTCTTGATTGACTGTTCTGGTCTGTGTAGACTCGTTCAGCTAATCAGGAAGTTCGATCCTGGAACATCACCCCAGCCCCTTCTTTTTGAATAAGCTCAGTGGGAAAGCTGGGTGTTACGCATTCAAACTAAGGCCTTGTACACACGATCACTTTATCGCGCATTAACAATCATTACCGCGCAATACCAACAACAGCGTACACACGTGCAATAGGGCTGTTGTGCGTTAACTGCCTTGTTGTAGCGCAATACAAAAACCACCTCGATGAGGGTGGTAGCAGTTAACGCGGAACAGCTGTTGCGCCTTTCCACTCGTGTGTACGCTTATCGCGCAATGATTGGCCTCCGGAACTGTCCCAACATTCCAAAGTCGTCCTCTCTGGTCTTCCCCCCACCCGCTCTGTGGCCGTGATGAAACAGTCCCCGCCCTGATTAGATTCCCGGGATTTTCGAATTTCTCGTCTGTTTCACTTCCTGTTCTCTTCCTTGTGGAGTGGAGTGCAGCTCCGATCATCAGTAGCAATGGCGGCCCATCATGGAAGACGCGCACCCCTTTGGAGCACGGCAGAAGTGCTGGACCTGATCAGCATCTGGGGAGAGTCCGCTGTGCAGGCGCAGCTATGTGGCAGCAGGCGAAATTATGATACATTTGGCATAATTTCTCGGGCCGTGTCAGAGAGAGGTTATGATAGAGACACTGTGCAGTGCAGATCAAGGGTGAAGGAGCTAAGAATAACCTATCACCGAGCGAAAGGCTCGGTTTTAAGGCTCGGTTAGACAAAACTCTGGCTGGGATAATTTAGGGGGAGTGGTCCTGCTTTTTAGCAGGGGGTTGGACTAGATGACCTCGTGAGGTCCCTTCCAACCCTATGATTCTATGATTCTATGAAAGAGGCAAACTGCCCTTCGGGATCAGCGCCTGCTACATGCAGGTACTATAAGGTGATAGAAGCCATCCTCAGTGGGGACCCCACAACCACTGCCAAGAGTCCCGTGGACACATTGCCCCCCCCCCCTCATCCAGTGAATGCCAGAACCGAGCAGGATGAGGATATGATCGATGAGGAGGAGGACATGGAGGATGACCTGGAGGAAAGCACAACAGCGTGTAGCCAGGAGCTCTTCTGCACCCCCGCTGAGATGTCCACCCAAGACATGAATTGCAGCATGTTCTCTGAGGCAGCAGTGGGGGGTTCCAGTAAGTTTCTCTTTCATGCAGCTATGGCTCCTGCTAAAATATCATTGTCCAGGGTGGGGGTGCTTGCTGTCTCGGTCCCCGCTGTGCACGCTCTTTACTCTGCATTCATTAGAACTGCATCAACACAAGCAGTGATTGTCAAAAAATCATCTCTATTTAGGTCAGTAAAGGTTTCCTCGATGTACCTCCAGAGCCTACTACTCAGGTTAGATGGGAGAGGGTTTGTGTCTACGCTCCCAAAGACGGATACTCTGCCTCGCCAGCTGCAAAGCACAGCCCTGGGAACCATGGCAGCACACAGTGCAGCAGCATATGGTCCTGGCTTGCAACCAGTGGCATGTAGGATATGTATTCTAGCTGGCAGGGGCACTCTGAGGAGAGAGATATCTGGTTCCATCTGTGTGCCCTGTGCAGAATGTTAACCCCCAGTAAGCTTTCTATTAGGACGTACCTTGTCCGCTCAGCGAAGCATAGGATGTTGACTGCCCTGCACCTTCCAGTGGCATGTGCTACTGGAAGGTTACATTGGTTATCTAGGCTCTGTGTTAACAACAGCTTTATTATTATTATTATTTTTAGATTCAACCTTCACAAGGCCGGTGTCTACCCCAGCTGACCGCATGAGAAACATTCGGCGGCGTGCTCGAAGAAACAGGGAGGATATGTTTCAGGACCTGCTGAAAACAGCACAGGAATCTGCGAGGGAGAATTGAGCCTGGAGAGAGGAATCCCAACAGAGGAGGCAGAAATACAGGGACGAACTGATAAGTGTGATGAAGGAGCAAACAGAACTGCTCAAGAGCATGATTGCTTTGCAGACCCAGGCGATTAATGTATGGGCTCCACTCCATACAGTTCAGCCGTGTCTGCCTCCCACACCCCGTAGTCCTTCAAAGAATTTCTTTGAAGGCCACCCGTCCCCCTGGTACACTGCAACATCCAGTCCCCCCCAGAGCTACTTTTTAGAGACCCGCAGCTACACCCACCTGTAACCCCCTCCCCTTTAGGTTTTAATAAAAACAGTGACAAATAATTTGAAGAGTGGCTTTATTTGTACACCTTGAAAATCTCATAAGGTGCACCTGATGCGTGCTGGAAGTTAACTAGGTGAGGGCATCATTGAAATGGTCCCTGAGTGCCTCCCTTATGCAAGCAGCTTCTCCTTGGGCCCCCCTAATACTCCTAGTGGCTGGCTGTTCGTATGCTTCCTCGAGGCACTGTGCCTCCATAGCCCACCCTGGGGAAAACTTTTCTCCCCTATTTTCACAAATGTTATGAAGGACACAGCACGCCGCAATCACAGCAGGGATGTTGTCCTCCGCCAAGTCCAGCCTCCCATACAAACATCGCCAGCGCCCTTTTAAACGGCCGAAGGCACACTCCACAGTCATTCTGCAGCGGCTCAATCTGTAATTGAACCGCTCCTTGCTGCGATCTAGGTTCCCGGTGTACGGCTTCATGAGCCATGGCATCAGTGGGTATGCTGGGTCTCCGAGGATGATTATGGGCATCTCCACATCCCCCACAGTAATTTTTTGATCTGGGAAGAAGGTACCCCCTTGCAGCTTCCGGTACAGACCAGTGTTCCTGAAAATGCGGGCATCATGCACCTTTTCCGACCACCCAGCATTGATGTCCGTAAAATGCCCCTTGTGATCCACGAGTGCTTGCAGCACTATAGAGAAGTAGCCCTTCTTGTTGATATACTCGGTTGCGAGATGGTCTGGAGCCAAAATAGGGATGTGCGTGCCGTCTATGGCTCCACAGCATAGGGATGTGTGTGCCGTCTATGGCTCCACAGCAGTTAGGGAATCCCATGGCAGCAAAGCCGTCCACAATCTCACGAACATTGCCCAACGTCACCGTCCTCCGTAGCAGAACGCGATTGATGGCTCGGCAGAATTGTGAGAGGGCTAATCCGACGGTGGACCTCCTGACTCCAAACTGGTTTGCAACCGACCGGTAGCAGTCAGGAGTCGCCATCTTCCAGACAGCAATTGCAACACGCTTCTCCACGGTTAGGGCTGACCTCATGTTGGTGTCTTTCCGTCGCAGGGCAGGGGCCAACTCTGAACACTGTTCCAGAAAGGTTGCTTTCCGCATTCGAAAGTTCTGTACCCACTGCTCGTCATCCCACAGCTGCATAACAATGCGATCCCACCACTCGGTGCTCGTCTCTCTCGACCAGAAATGGCGTTGCACTGTGTGCAGATGATCGGTGAGGAAGCTGAGCAACGCGGTGCTGTTGCTCTGCATGGCATCGATCAGCCCCTGCTCCTCAGCGTCCTCGTCTGACTCGGAACTCATTGCGTACTGAGCAACCAGCCGAGATGTATTTAGAATGCTGAAGGCGACAGTGGAGATTAGAGCAGGATCCATGCTGTCGCTGCTGTGATTGCTCACAAGTGGTGCGTCACTGCACTGTTGAAAATAGGCGTGAGTTGCTATTGGCAACGAGGAAGACACAAGGGGAACACAGTGCACCACGGGAAACTGAGAGTTTACCCATGGCGCTTTGCGTTCCTTTCCTTCATCCCATGATTCCAAGCGCCGATTCAGGGAAAATTGAACTGTGGGATAGGTGCCCAGAATTCATTGCGCTACACTGCGATATTGCAAAGAATTCTGTTGTGTTACAAGGAGCGACGTGTGTACACGCTATCCCGCAATAAAGGTCACGTGTTTTTTATAGCGCGATTGCCATGTCGCGCTTTTATCTGATCGTGTGTACATAGCCTATGATACATGAGTTATTTTAAGTAACAACTTGCATATTTGAGTTCGATTGCCACCGAAAAGGGCAGGCAGTGCAGACCTGCCCATCGATTCATAGAGTTCAAGGCCAGAAGTATTACCTAGTTTGACCTCCTGTGTATAACCAGTCTATTACATTTCACCCAGTTTCCCGTTTGAGCCTACTAACTTCTCTATTGCTGGTGTGGGTGGGTGAGGTTTTGAGGCCTGCATTGTGCAGGAGGTCAAACGAAATGACCGTACTGGTCCCTTCTGACCTTAAAGTCTATGAGTCTATGAGTCTAAAGCATCTCTTTCAGGAAGTATCTAGGTTTGATTTGAAGACGTCAAGGTATCATTTTGCATTTGGTCATATTAAAAAGTATTTGGGTTACCAAGCAACCCATGTCATTCTGTATCAGTGACTTGTTCTCATCATCCTTCTATGATGAGATGACTGGATTTGTGGAACACTGGGCCGAAAGAAACCTCATGAGGTTCAACAAAGACAAGTACAAAGTCCTGCACTTAGGACGGAAAAATCCCATGCAGTGCTACAGGCTGGGGACCGATTGGCTAAGTAGCAGCGCTGTAGAAAAGGATCTGGGGGTTATGGTGGACGGGAAGATGAATATGAGCCAACAGTGTGCCCTTGTTGTGAAAAAGGCCAATGGCATATTAGGCTGCATCAGTAGGAGTATTGCCAGCAGATCGAGGGATGTAATAATTCCCCTCTATTCGACACTGGTCAGGCCGCATCTGGAATACTGTGTCCAGTTTTGGGCTCCCTACTACAGAAAGGATGTGGACAAATTAGAAAGAGTCCAGCGGAGGGCAACAAAAAGGATTAGGGGGTTGGGGCACATGACCTATGAGGAGAGACTGAAGGAACTAGGCTTATTTAGTCTACAGAAGAGAAGACTGAGGGGAGATTTGGTAGCAACCTTCAACTACTTGAAGGGTTGCTCCAAAGAAGAGGGAGCTAGGCTGTTCTCGATGGTAACAGAGGACAGAACAAGGAGCAATGGTTTCAAATTACAGCTGGGGAGGTCAAGGTTGGATATTAGGAAAAACTTTCTCACTAGGAGGGTGGTGAAGCATTGGAATGGGCTATCTAGGGAGGTGGTAGAATCTCCATCTTTGGAGATTTTTAAGGCTCGGTTAGACAAAACCCTGGCTGGGGTGATTTAGTGGGAGTGGTCCTGCTTTTTAGCAGGAGGTTGGACTAGATGACCTCGTGAGGTCCCTTCCAACCCTATTATTCTATGATTGTATTATTTGTGTGTCTGCCAATTTTTGTGTCACTCACAAATTTTATTAGCTTGGATTTAATATTTACTGCCAGATCATTGATGCAAATATTGAATACAGTCAGGCCTAGAACCAATCACTGCAGAATCCCCCTAGGAACACCCCCATTCGATGACAATTCCCTGTTGACAATTACTTTTTGAGATCTTAGGGAAACAAGGTGGGTAAGGTAATACCTTTTATTGGACCAACTTCTGTTGGTGAGACAAGTTTCTGAGCTAAAAGATATTATCTCACCCACCATAGCACTCTAATAGGCTGAGACCAACACTGCAAACAGCACACTGGATCACACCTGAAGAAGCACAGGAACACATCTACATGGACACACCCCAAGAGCCCCGACCAGGGGTATTTTATCTACTGCCCAAGATTCACAAATCCTGGATGCCCCATCATCTCGGGCATCAGCACTCTAACAGCAGGATTGTCAGGCTATGTGGACTCTCTCCTCAGGCTCTACGCCATCAGCTCTCCCAGATATCTCTGTGACACAACCGACTTCCTGAAAAAGCTACAATCCATCGGTGATCTCCTAGGAAACACCATCCTAGCCACTATGGATGTAGAAGCCCTCTACACCAACATTCCTCACAAAGATGGACTACAAGCTATCAGGAACAGTTTCCCAGATGATGACATGGCATACCTGGTAACTGAACTTTGTGACTTTGTCCTGACTCACAACTATTTCAGATTTGGGGATGATCTATACCTTCAAGTCAGTGGCACAGCTATGGGTACCTGCATGGCCCCACAGTATGCCAACATCTTCATGGCTGACCTAGAACATCGCTTCCTCGAATCTCGTCCACAACTGCCTCTCCTCTACCTACGTTACATTGATGACATTTTCATCATCTGGACCCACGGGAAAGAGTTCCTGGAAGAATTCCACCAGGACTTCAACAAATTCCATCCTACCATCAACCTCAGCTTAGACCAGTCCACACAAGAAATCCACTTCTTGGACACCACCATACGTATAAGGGATGGATACATTAACACCACCCTATACGGAAACCAACTGACTGCAATACATACCTACATGCCTCCAGCTTCCACCCAGCACACATTACACAATCCATCATCTACAGCCAAGACTTAGGGTACAACTGGATCTGCTCTGATCCCTCAGACAGAGACAAACACCTACAAGATCTCTATCAGGCATTCCTAAAACTACAGTACCCAGCTGGGGAAGTGATGAAACAAATTGACAGAGCCAGACGAGTACCCAGGAGCCCCTACTACAGGACAGACCTGACCTAGAAAACAACAGAACACCACTGGTTATAACCTACAGTCCCCAGCTAAAATCTCTCCAACACATCATCAAAGCTCTACAACCTATTCTAGAAGATGATCCCACACTCTTTCAAGCCCTGGGAGGACGGCCTATCCTTCCTCACCGACAGCCCCCCAACCTGAAGCAAATACTCACCAACAACCGACCACTATACAACAAGAACACTAATCCAGGAATTTATCCTTGCAACAAACCCCGTTACCAACCCTGCCCACACATCGACTCCAGTGATACCATCACAGGTCCCAACCACATCAGCCACACCATCAGGGGCTCATTCACCTGCACATCCACTAATGTGGTATATGCTATCATGTGCCAGCAATGCCCCTCTGCCATGTACATCGGCCAAACCAGACTGTCCTTGCGCAAAAGGATAAATGGCCAGAAATCCATCATAAAAAATGGCAACATCCATAAACCTGTAGGAGAACACTTCAACCTCCGTGGACACTCAGTAGCTGACCTGAAAGTTGCCATACTTCAACAAAGAAACTACAAAAACAGACTTCAGCGTGAAACTGCAGAGCTGGAGCTGATTTGCAAGTTTGACACAATCAGACTGGGTCTGAATAGGGACTTGGAGTGGTTTTCACACTACAAAAAGTGATTGTTCTGTTCACAAATTTATCAACATGTATGAATAGGCCCCATCTGTTCTCTGAACTGATTTAGCTAACACTTGCCCTCCTCCATCCTGGCATGTGTATATATACCTCTCCACTGTGATTTCCTCTTCATGCATCTGATGAAGTGGGTTATAGCCCACGAAAGCTTATGCCGAAGAAAATCTGTTAGTCTATAAGGTGCCACAGGACTCTCGTTGTTTTTGCTGTACACAGACTAACATGGCTACCCCTCTGGAAATTTCTACCAATGGTCCTGTTAGCCCGGTGTCCTGTCTTCCAACAGTGGCCAATGCCTGGTGCTTCAGAGGGAATGAACAGAAAAAAGAATCAAGTGATCCCTCCCATCGCCAGGCTCTGGGAAACAGCAAGTCCTGCTCATCTGGCTAATAGCCACTGATGGACCTATCCTTTATGAACTTAGCTAGCTCTTTATTTTTAACCTCATTATAGTCTTGGCCTTCACAACATCCTCTGGCAAGGAGTTCCACAGGTGGACAAAGCATTGTGTGAAGAAATAATTCCATTTATTCAATAATGGAAGATTTTTGAGATCTGCCAGTTAACTAGTTCTTGATCAATTTAATGCATGGTCTGCTCTTGTAGTGATAATTTTTTTATTAGAATGTCATGCAGTATTAAGTTAAATGCCTTGAAAAGGCTAAGTGTTATTACATCTATGCAGCTATCTATATCAGCCAAACTTGTAGTCAACTTGTATCTGTGAATGAAATCAGGTTTGTTGAACAAGACATAGTTTGCATTAAATTATGTTGACTGGTATTAATTATATTCCCAACCATAAGTTTTGTATCAGCTGACTCATGAGATGTATCTCTCTCCAGCCCCTTTCAATGCATAGTGTAACTTTGATCACACTCAGTGACATACTCCGATGAAAGATTTTCATTTGTGTATCGTTTACATTCAGGAGTTGTTTTTTCTTGGCAT
The DNA here is from genome assembly GCA_007922175.1 of Pelusios castaneus. NCBI lineage: Eukaryota > Metazoa > Chordata > Testudines > Pelomedusidae > Pelusios > Pelusios castaneus. The sequence continues at coordinate 13,034,913 of ML685810.1, forward strand.
CTCATAAATTGGCCTGAAGCAGCTGAACTTCTGAGTTAGTTTGGGGTAGCACTTGTCTTTTGTTTATAACATGAGTTGCCTAGCCACAGTGTTGACCCATTTTAATTGGAGCTCTGCTCTAACATCTTAAAAAAAAAAAATCCCATACTTGGCAAGCCCATCAGTCATGAATGAGGCTACTTTTCCAAATACAGCAAATGAGCAGAATGGTTCTGCTTCATTGTTGTCCCACTTTGGGAGCCTCTTTGTTGTGGTATTTTTTAGGGAGTTATTACTCACTAGCTCTGAACAATGCCTCCTCTGTGCAGAGGATAATCATGTACACCTAATACCTCTGGAATCCTGAACCTGTCTAGAAAGAGATCACTGTGGCTGCAGATCAAAGCAAAGCAGAAGGAGGGCAGGAGAGCTGGGGTGTGGAGCAAAGACAGGGAGAGGACAGATGTCTGCCTGTAACAGTGTCCTAGCTAAAGCCATCCACAGAATACAGGGAGCAGGAAGAGAGATGAACAGTGCACAATACAGTTTCTTTCCCTGCTTTTGGTGTTATACGGGTTCCTAGTATTGCAGTGCCAAGGGACCCAAGTCTCATGATGGTGCTTAGCAGGGCATCATTAATGGGCCCTGATATCCATAATCATTCCCCAAGAAGTCAGGAATATTCCTCTGTCTCAGGCCATTGCTGCACTCCAAGGCAACTAGGGGGAGATTTACCTTCCACCCCTGCTTCGGCCCAGATAAGAAACTAGGTCTTGATAGCCCCTGGGGACCTTAAAGGCAATAGATGTTATGCTAACCAGCTCTGCACACTCACCTAACCTTTCCCCAGTCCATCCGGTGGACTAGAGCTTGGGTTTGTCACAACTGACTGTTCATTCCCTGGCTCATACACACTGCTTTCCTTCCTGATGTTGGTGAAAAGAAATCCTTAGAGAGGCTCTGGAGATCATCATTCAGGATGGAAACACAACAGCCTTGCTAGAGCACAAGTGCAAACATGAACGCTGCCATCTAGCGTTCAAGAAAGAACTGGATTTCTGTCTCTGACCATCCCTCCCAGGGCATGAAAAAGTATGTAGCACACAGTGGCTATGTCTGCTCTGCCATCAGAGCCCGGGCTCAGACTCAAACTTTACTCCCCCTTCTGCCTACACCGAGATCTCTCTGACTTGGGTTCCTAGGACCCTAGCGGGATGGCAGGTCCAAACCCCAGTCCAGTTGAGCATTCAAGCCCGCTTGTTTTGAAGCATGGACACAACCACACTGGACTCAGGCCCTGGTAGTCTGCCAACGCTATCCCACAATTCCACAGGCCAACATTCTTTGTCGTCTATCCCACGAGTCAGCAATCTCCCAGGAAACAGAGGTAACCCCCTTAGTTCAAGTACAGTTTGGCATTTAACAAGCTTTACACTTTATTCTGATTGCTCACCGAGCTGCGAACACAGAGACCCTCCTCTTGTGTTTGCAGTGACCACTGACTAGATCACAGAAGTCCTTTGCCAAGCACACTGCAAGCAAAGCATCGATTTTAGTAAGAGTTCCAGGACTGATTGGGCCTTCCAGCAAACGGGAAAGAAACCCGCTGTGCTGGAAATTTACTAGATCGGTGACCAGTGAAGTGTTGAGTGCCTTAAGAGCATTTACTGCAAAGTCAGGGACTAGAGCACAGCATCCTGTTGATCCCACCCCCGAATTTTGACCCAGTCCCAGGAGTGGATATTTGCAAACTGTTCCCATAGCAGGAACTCCAGATAGGTAGTCACATTTTAGGGAAGGGCATATTTCTTTTTCAGAGTCCCTGCATAGCTTTCCGCTCCCTCACCCATCCACTCCACACTCGCAGATGTGCTATTCACTCACCTTATATTTAAATATGTCAGGGGCACACACAGCTGACTTCCCACTGGCAGCTTGGAATATAACCTCTCTTTGCCACTTGGGAACAACAGGAGCTGTTATGTCCTTCAAAGGCTGGGATGCCTACAATGACAGAGGAGGTTGATGTAGAACACTGTGGTAACCATCCCCCCCATAGTTCAAAAGAAGCTGTGATTTTTAGAAAAAGCGATTTTTCACTTTGTACCTCTCTTTCACGGCAATTAACCTAGTGGTGTCTAGGGAAGTTCTGTTGTCAGAAGAACCCTCTCACAATACATCAAACTCTGATCTTACAAAGTTACATTTAATGTCCCTGAAATTCCAGATGAAAATTTCTTGCTTGTGAGGTGAGACACAACAATAATCTTGTGTGTTTTGTCTGCTTCCAGGTCCATCATCTATTACAGACCATATAGTACTGCAACAACTTGCCTGCACTCCCGGAGAAGCCTGGGTCACCATATCGTCATGGACCAGTCCAAGAGGATGCATTTCCATGATGAACTTTCAGTCGGCATTTGAGATAGGTCCAACAGCAAAGAGGGAAGGACTTAACGGCAAGTGGAAAAGCTCTAACTGGCTGCCCGGCCCAAGGGCAAGATTTCAATGTGGAAGCAGAAACTTGCTCTCCAATGCCTGAAAGTGGAACTGCAGCTCCAGGAGGAAGATAAAGCCCAGCAGACAGAACCGTGTGAGCAGCTGCTTTCGCCAATGGTAGCCAGGCTGTGGGCTCCTGCCGCACCCACCACATGGGCCTGAGTCCCTTTCCCGCTACAACGGGCTGCAGACCAAGAACAGTTTGGACCATTCCTGGCCTGGGTCGGCCATGCAATTGGGCCGTAGCAGCAGATGGACAGGCCAAATGGATGCCTGGCTGAATCCCTCCCTTGTGGGTGTAGTGAGGGGGAGGGAGGACACCTCTGAGGGACAGGAGGAGGAACCAATGAGCCCCAAGGGGATGGGATCAGAGCCAGGCTGCCCATCAGGCCGGAAGTAAAGGGGCGGGCTAGGAAGTTTAAAAGGAGGGCCCGTCTGCTCCGCCCGAGCAGAGCTCTGGGAGGGGAAGGACGTCCCTCTGACTCCTCCAGGGCTGCCTGCAACCTGGGACCCAGCCCCGGGAGAAGGGCTGCCCATAGCCTGGGACCCTGCCCCAGGGGACAAATGGCCTGCATCTGGGGGCCCACTGACACTCCACTCAGAACAGAACCCCCAGGGGCCAGCAATTTTCCCCGAATCCTGGGACCCTGCCGGCTGCAGAGAATGTGGAGGAGTCCCAGGTGGACCTCGACCTAGAGGAGCTACCATCCATGGACAACCCCGACAAGCTGCCGGATCTGCCACCTCCGGACAACGTTGACGGGCTCTGCAACCTACCCCTTGGGGACTACCCCAATGAGGAGGAGGACCCCAAACAACCACCAGGAATGGGGGTAAGCAGTGATCTTAGGGGACGAGGGCCTGGAGGGAGTGTCAGCACGTTATGGTGAGGACCCCGCTGACCCCAGCCCAGGCCCTGACCAGCCTCCCATAGGGGACTGGGCTGAGACCCAGCGGAGCTGAGTCGACCTGCAGACCCTCCCTAACCCTGTTCTCAACCCTAGAGCCTGTGGGCCCGGCCCCACCTGGGGGCCCTAGAGCCTGTGTGAGGCACAGCGGTGAACAGGTCCTCACAACAGTGGGCACCTCCTGCCCTGGTGCCAATGTGTCACATTATAGAAGATTCTTCTCTTCTGCAGACTAACCAACCCATTTCCCTCAGCCTCTCCTCATAAGGCATGTGCTTCAGCCCCCTAATCCTTTTCATTGACCTCTGCTGAATTCTCTCCAATTTGCCCACATCCTTTCTGTAGTGGTGTGGCCCAAATCTGGACACAGTATTCCAGATGTGGTCTCACCCAGTGCTGAATAGGTGGGAATAATCACTTCTCTCGATCTGCTGGCAGCGCTCCTACTGATGCAGCCCAATATCCTGTTAGCCTTCATGGGAGTAAGGGCACACTGCTGACTCATGTCCAGGCTCTTTGGCACTTTTAAAGACTAACAAATGTATTTATCGCATGAGCTTTCGTGGGCACTGTGACGCTGTCCGGATTTAGAGAACCATTTATGATATTATTTTGTATTAATATTTTATAATTGTTATAATCCATAGGAACTATGCCATGTTTGGTGTCAATAGAAAGGTAATAATTTGTGGGGAATGATTATATAGTTTATGTGTAGGATTCGTATTCATATTAGAAATTAGGTATATGATTGTTATATTTTAATTGGTGTGAGTCTGGGGAAATTCCCCCAGACTGAATGTCTACCCAGCCATTGTCCCTTTAATGGCCCATTAAGGAAGCTCCCCAGTATAACGGGCCGACGAAGAAAACCTGTTGAGCCACTAGGACTTGAACATGTGACTCAACTCCAATTTGATTGGAAAGAACTGCACACAGCATGGAGAAGGCCAGAGGTGATAAAAGGCAGCAGCCCCGACTCCATCGTGCTCTCAAGTCCCCAGTCTACAGCCAACACCCATCTCCGGAACTATTCCTCTGAGACTGAACAAAGGATTGAGGCCCACCCTGATGATGGGTGTTTACCAGAGGAACAAGCCTGCAAACTCCAGAGGAGCAAGCCTGCAAATTGCTTTTCATGAACTTTAAATCATTTGTATGTATGTGATTCACTTTGACCCTTTAACATCTCATATTTTGCTTCTTTTCTTCTTATATTAAACCTTTAGTTGTAGTTGCTAAAGGATTGGCTACCAGTGTGGTATTTTGGGTAAGATCCAAACCTATATTGTTCTGTGTGCTGTGGCTGGCCCTTTGGGGTCAGGAGAACCTATATCTTTAAGGGACCGTGCGGCTAGGTGGGAGCCAGAGGAGCTGGAGTGCAATAAAGGGAGCTGTTTCTATTTTGGGCAGACTTCTTGGTACCCGGTGTGGGGAACCAGAAGCCTGGTTGTGACTGATAGGGAGAGCTGCCTAGCCTCTCGGTTCCCAGTCTGTAGCAGTGAATGGGATTCTTCTGTCCTATGTGCAGGACTCTGCACTTGTCCTTGTTGGAACTCTTCAGATTTCTTTTGGCCCAATCCTCCAATAAGGAGGTCATTCTGTATCCTAGCCCTGCCTGCTCAGGTAGCTATGTGTCCCCGGAGCTTAGTGTCAGCTGCAAGCTTGCTGAGGGTGCAGTCTGTTCTGTCTTCCAGATCACGAATGAAGATGTTGAACAGAACCAGCCCCAGCACTGTCCCTTGCGGCACTCTGCTTTTTACCAGCTGCTTTCTAGACCTCGAGCCATTGATCACTACCCATTGAGCCCAATGAGCTAGACAGCTTTCTGTCCACCTTATAGTCCATTCTTTCAATCCATACTTTAACTTTCTGGCAGGAATATTGTGGGAGACTGCATCAAAAGCTTTGCCAAAGTCAAGATACATCACATCCCCCTCTTTACCTGCCATGCAACATGATTTCAAATAATAAATACAGGATAAGGGACCATGCAGAAGCTATATGCAAAATATGTCAGTGCAGATACCAAAATTCCCAGTTTTACCCTCCCCCCCTCCCGTCCTCATTTCACACCCTGTTATTTGTAAGCACTGTGCGTGGCAGTCAGCTCCCTGCCCCATTCCCCCCCCCCCCGTCCCCCATCCCCCCTGTATGGCAAGCATTGCATGAGCATATCACCGACCCAGGCAAGTCTAGGGTAGGGGAGCACAGAGAATTGGGTTACCCAGTCCAGTTGTGGAAGCTGCACTTTCTGGCTGCGTGTGGCCCCCTGCTATCATGGGTGACCTTGGACTTCACAACTCTAGCAAGACACAGGGGTGCTGCCAGTGTTGATGGTGGCATCCCAATGGGTCTCTAGACAGCGCCAGCAGGTTTCCAATCTGTCAAATGCACATTCAGTCACTATCCTATGCCTGCTGAACAAATAGCGAAAGCTCCCTTTGCCAGGCCCTCTGAGATCAGGATATGGTTTCATAAGCTAAGGAAAAAGGGGTATGTAGGGTCCCTGGAATAACAATGGGGACAGTAACTGCATTTATGACAGTCGTTTGTTGAGAACATTGGTCCAGCGTGTCCTTGAAAACCCTGGCAGTGGAACTGTGTCCAATAAAGCCCACCATGATGTTCATAAATCCCCCATTGTTGTCTACTAGGACCTACGTAACAGTGGGGCAGAATCTTCTGAGGTACCCTTTGTGCACTCATGTGCTCCTTGTGGGCACAAACTCTGAGCACACGAGTCCCCTCCATGGCTGTGGCTCCTTTCAGAAACCCCATTCGCCCAAACCCAGTCATTATTTCAGGGATATCTTTCATAATGGTTACCTTGGGGCAAACCACAGATCTCACCAATTACCCCCACCCATCAACTTTCCAACCCCAAACTGGATAGCAACAGACCTGGGGTCGTCCGGCGACTATAGCAACCCGCTCTTGGACTGGCCAGAGTGTTCTCCTGCATGTGTCTTAGTGCTAGAGGCTGGGGAAGGTGGTTCACAAAGCCAGAAATGTAGCTTTCTGCCAGGAGAAATTCTGGGCCCACCGCAGCTCATTCCTGATCTGCCTGACAACACACTCCCACAGGCTGCTGAGTGTCACAAGCAGCATCCAGTCACTTTGAGTCCACTGTGTTGATGTCCTCCTCCTCCATTAGTGACGGCAGGTGTCCTGCGTGGGTCAGAAACTGCCATTGGAACATCCACTGGCATCTCCCAATGGCTTTGCCCGTTTCCTTCAGCCAGAGGGAAAGCACAAGCCAGAGATGATGGTGACTCTGCGGTGCCCCTGGCTCCCGTGCCCGGAAGCGTGTGGCATGGCAAGACGTGCTGACAGGCTGTTCATACATCCGGTGACAAGCGGGGATGGCCAATCACGTTTTCCCACAATGCACAATGAAGAGAGGGCTGGAGCTGCCATAGTTCGGGAGGGCGCTGGTTGAACTGGGGCAGTATTTTGTGCTGGAGCCCTGGGTTGGGGAGTCTGGGTTCAAAAACTCGCAGTCTGAGGGCAGCAACTAGTGCAGGTGCTCAGACTCTGGCCTCTCAAAGCCAAGGTTCACTGACTCGAGCTGTGCTAACTTTGGGCTTGCACAGCTGTGGAGACATCCCTACCAATAGCTGCACAAATTAGGTGGCTAGCCAGCCCACAGTTATTGTTAGATAGCATGGGATTGGCCTCCCCTGTAATCAGAGATCTGCAGTTTGGCTGTGGCTTGCTGGGTCAATTTGTGGGTCTCGGGATGCAAGGCTATAAAAATCACTGTGTAGACATTCAGGCCTGGGGTGGCCCCTGGGCATCCACGCAGCAGTCTCTGCAGGACATTTGGAGTTAAAGCGCCTTCACTTGTATGGGCCAGAGCAGGCATTGCCCTTGGGGTGTTTCTGGCTCTCCCTTACTTTATATCACAACCTAAGTGGGCATATTTCTCTCCCTCCTCCTCCTCCCCCGCAAGAGCTGGGCCCCCAGCCTCTCCCATTGCACCATATGGAATTGGCCTGGACAGCACCTCTTGCCCTTCTCAAGCCCTCCCTCACACAGGATGGAAAACACAAAGGTCAGCTGTAGACAGGGGTACAGAAGATGCTATGCCTACGGCCCCATAAGGGATAAATCTAGTCCTGGCCTTTCTGATGGATCAGGCGCTCTTTAGCTGCACCCTGCAGCCAGTCCAGAAGACAACTTAGGGCATGTCTATGTAATGCAGATTGTAAAGCATCCAGAGCAGGGGCCTCATCCTTACTCTGAAAAGCATCTGAGACGAGACCAGCTGCATTATTCAACCAGGAGTGCTCAACCATTTTTGCATGGTGACACCGTGGCCAACCATTCATGACACAGTAGCCCCCTGCGCTGCAAAAAAAGCTGCAAATGCCTCCTGGAGGCAGCTGCCCCCCTCTGTAAGAATCCACGGCCAGGGGACGTTCCAGCAGCGCTTGCTGAACAGACCACCCTCCCCGTGCCAAAACAATGGTGGCACTGCGGTATCAAACTCCTCACTCGCTGGAACAGGCTCCACGCCGCCAGAAGAACTCACCAGCAGGGCAGGGCTACTTTCGGTGGCGGGGTGAGTAGCAGAGACGCGCTCAGCTGCTGTGCCAGGACACACTGAACCACTGCACGAAATCAACAGCAGTTCAGAACTTTCCTAGCCCCCTAACAAGCAACATAGGGGTATGGAGCCCTTCCTCCACATGCTGCACCTGGCAAGAGGTCTAGACGCAAGGCTCTTGAACTGGTCTGGCACATGACAAAGCTTCCCTGGACACATTCTTCAGATTCCCTGCAAGAGGTGAGGCCAGGAATTGGAGAAGAAAGGGCTAGAGACTGATGTGCTGAAAGCGCATGGGAGATACAGTGAATAAACCTCCTTTCTTAGCTGGGGAACTGGCAGATACCCAGCTTCCTGGGGGATTACAGTACTTTATTATATTTAAACGGCCACAGCTTAAATACTCAGGGATCTGTCAGCATGTGTGTGTGTACAGATGGCAGCCACCAGAACAAAGGTTGCCACGCCAGGTTTTTAGCCAAACTAACAGTAATGCTGCTGGTTTAGCCCACGGGAGACTTTTCAACATGACACAAATGAATGATCCATTTAGTTCCTGAAAAGCTGCTTCCAGTGCCGGCTCCTTTTAAAGCACTCCAGCCTCTCTCAAAGAAGAGCCCAGTGCCCAGAGACTAAAGGCCTGACTCTCTCTCCCTGCACTGCAAAAGAAGTCAGAACAGGCCCCCCAAGGCCCAGAAATTGCTTTGTGATTACAGAACACAAGCCCCAGAGCTACTACTCACCACACTGGTCGCTCCAGCTCCATATGTATTTTAGCACTGGGAGCAATCTGATTGAAAACAAAACAATTGAAAGCTATTTTCGAGTTCCCTGGCAAGAACTGGTTCAGTCTTTTTCCCCCGGGACAGGTGGCAGCGTCACTAATACCCCTTTTTTATGCACCTGCATCAGATAGGACTCAGATTTTCATACGTTCTGTAGCCCAGCTGTATCATTCAGTGTCCCCCTCTGCACTCCCCTCTCCAGGTCAGCTGGCAATGCTGGGGGCTGCTCCAGATTGCAGGATTGGGGCCTGGGAGCAGCTCACCCTCCAGAGGAGGAGGGATTGCTCGCACACAAATGGGAGTCCCAGCTTGGAAGGGCAGCAGCACGAAGAGCTACCCCAGGTGCACTTTGCTAGTCGCTGGCTGGATATGTGCGCATGGTATGGAAAAGACTGGCTCCCGCACGGATCCTATGTGGCAGGACAACTGCCGGCAGGTCACAGGCTGTCTGAAACCAACACACGTGGAAAGCCTTGATGGGCATGCTGGCATTGCTTCCCCCAGCTATTGAGAGAGGGTCCCACCCAGAATGGAACAGCTATGACAGGCTGAAGATACCAGAGTACCTGGCCACCCCAGAGTGCTATGCCACCTGAAATCACAAAAGGCTTCCTAGAGGCAATGGGTACATGGCTGGAAATGTGGTGCACATGGCGTCAAAATGGACAGAGATGTTGCTGCAGGCCCCGAGAAGGGTTGGTTGACCTGGACATGTTTAAATCACGTTGGTACAAAAGTTGGCAGGCCAATATGTGGAAGTGGGACTGTTCCAAGACACATCTGACTGAGCTGAGACACCGTCCTTGGAACATCTGTTGGACTGCCGGCTTCTGGGGGAACCTGGCACCATGGGAGATCTCACAGGCAAGACAGGCCATATCTCGTGCCCACTACTGGTAAAATCCTATGGTAGTGGGGAAGGACATCAAGAACCAGCTGCATACTGCTCACAGAAACTTAATCAAAATGCCAGCGGTAAGAACCACACATTTCTATGTGAGATAGATCAGCTAGTGGGTTTACCTGCCATGGAACTGCCTCTGCAGTCTGCTCCCATCAGAAATAAGTTTGGCCATGTTTAGGAAGATTGACAGATAAGCCACCTGCCGAGCACTGGTTTGTTTGACTCTCAAGGTCTCTCTCCTTCCTTTGTATTTATAACTGCAGGAGAGTACAGTGGCTTTGCGCCTCACCCCCAGCCATGTTAAATACCAAATGTAAGCAATATCAAGTACCCACATTTCATGGCAACAGACCCCCTTAAAGATACGCAACAGTCCACAAGAAAATAAGCTTAGCACATGCATGAAGGAGAAATTGACCGTCAAATATTTTTGTTGGAAACCTGTGCTTCTGATTACTCTCCCATTGGCATTAGAGCACTAAGTTCATAAATAAATAACTTCATATTTGGTTTTGCATAAAAAGTGTCATCATCTTCCCTTTCCAGAGGAAAAACCCCTAGATCACTGCCTGAACTGCTGGCTGCCAGCTGCATCAGCAGCATGGGGCAGATTTTCAGCTATCGTTAATCTGCAAAGATCCACCATCATCAGAACTATGGCATGGGGGTCTAACCGGAAGCGATCAGAGAAGTAAAACCAAACGGGTCAGATTGTCTAGTGCGCTGCACCCTGGCCAGTATTTTCTGAAGGGCTCACTCCAAAAGCAGTAGCCACACAGGACACGGCCATGAAGAATCAGAGTCCATGACTTGGGGGCTCCCTGGCCTGTGTCAGGGGAACATAGCTGCCCTCCCATCCCAAATTCCAATGTGAGCAATTATACCTTGCCTTTACACAGCATCCCGGTAGCCCCAGCTGAAAGAAGTGCTTTCAGCTCCAATTCTAAGCATAGTGGGAGGTGTTACGCAGCTGCTGCATTGTACTGGTACGTGAAGTGATTACGGTGTGGAGCAGCGTGCACAGAGCTGTGGAAAGCGGTGTTAATTATTACACATAGACAATGACATTTCCCAATTGCAGTAAGAGTTCATTCCGTACGCTGCATTGCATTCGTTCACACTCAGCTTCCCTGCTGCCATCCGGCCTTCAGCACTACCTTGCAAGTCATGCCGTGACACATCCCATTAGTGTTACCCAAATGAGACTCTAAATTATCTCTAAAGGAACCAATGTGTTTTAGCCGGCGCAGAGAACACACACTTCCTAAGGCTATTGTAAACCTCTAGTCCAATGGAATAGGAAACACCTTCAATAAATACATAGGAAGAAATCACAAAGTGTCCCCGGGTTCACATTTTTATTTCCATGTGATAACTGCGTATGCCGCACTGCAGCTTCTCCATTTACAGAGTGCCAAGGGACATTTTGGTACATCGAGCACCTTTCCCTTCTAAGGCAACAGATCTTGGAAATCTTGCCGTGCAAGTGGATGGGGCTGCAGAGCGTCTCAGGTGCTCCCCACCTCATGGAGCTGTGTGTTTAGTTCAGCACCTTCTATAACAGTGGTTCCCAACCTGTGGTCTGCGAGGGTACTGCAGGTGGTGTGTGCGGGGGAAATAATGTAATAGTAATATAATCCTGTGTACCTCTCATGTATCATATTTGATGTTACATTATTATTAGCAATGTAATTTGCTTCACAAACGTCCTTGTGTCATAACTGTGTTTTTAATATCCTTCGATATACAAGTTTGATTCCTGTCAGCCATCGGCTATGTTAAAAATGGTTAAAATGCCTTGCTTACGTGGTGATCCACAAAAGAGTGTGATGACGATGTAGTGATCCGCATAGAGGAACAGGCTGGGAACTGCTCTTCTACAAGATCCTACTCCTGATGCGTTGGGTTTGCCAGAAAGATGGGCCAGTGTATGATTGGCCAGTAAATGAAAAATGGGATGCTCACAGAGACAAAGCATTGGGAGTGGAGGAATACCCGCTCCACCCCACCACAGCTAACAATGACCAATGCTAATAGAGATCACGAGGGATGTGATCTACCAGAGCAAAGGTTGGAAACACCAGAGAGCAAAACTGAAGCTATGAGAAAATGAAGACTCCCTCCTGGATACAAGAGAACTACAAGAAGCTGGGTCTGATCTCACGCACATTCAGCAAAGCAATGAGAAAAGGAAGTACAGCCCAAAACTGCAGAAGAGAAATGAGAGGCTATGGTTATGGACAATCAGAGGTACATAAGAACACCTCAATTTTCCAACCCGACAGGGAAAGGCCTATAAATATCTTGCAGAATGGATGTCCAGAAAGCAGACCTCTGAACTGAAAGGGCACCCAGGGTTTTGGCAGCACACACAAAAAGCTGTGAGACTGTGTAACTCCCTGCGCTAATAGCAGCTCCTGGATGCTGCTGCTCCAGTCCGCTTGAAGCTCTTTCCTCACGGTATGTATAATGTATATATATTTGAAAAAGGATCCCAGAGCTTTGGATGCAGCACTTGCTTTTTTACAAGGCTCCTCTGAAGGCCACCATGTGGAGGAAAAAATCAAGAGCCGAATTTGTTGGTGCTGGAAAGCCAAGTGTAGCAGCGGGTCGAAAAGTAATTCCAGTGTCCTTTGATGGAGCCCTTATGTGCTTAGAATGCACTTACCTACCACTAACCTAGTGCAGGAAGAAGATTCAGAGCCCAAAGTTGTAACTCCCGAGTAGCCACTTGGGGGCGCTCAATGCTCACAGCTGTTTCAGAACAGGCAGGCTGGGATTTTTCACACACTTTTGTGGCACTCCCTGGATCCCCTCCGCACCAACCTTTCACACTGAAAGCATAACATGGTCGCAGGAGAATGTTTTTATATCCTGTCATCTCAAGACTCTCCCAGGAGAGAGACCCCATTACAAGTGTGATTCCTTCAGCTAGAGTAGTGGTTTGCAGCAAATCTGCCAAACTAAGCCCACGCAGGACGATGCTGGCCACTGCCACCTCTCATTTACTAACCCCCAGGGACTGGAAAGCCAATCCTGCACTGCCATTGGAGACATTCATTCAAACCAATAGCTTGAGCAGGAACCGAAAACTGCTATGCCGGTGGACTGAAAGCACTTCCAAGTGACTTCGAAGGAGAGCCCAAAAACAAAGTCTGGGGCCATCTCCGCCAGCCATAAGCTCCTCACAATAGCATGTTAGCCTGACACAAGGCTAACTCACAAGACAACGCTCACCCTTGTGCCCAATTTTCTCCCCCTTCTTACCCCTCAGTCGCTTACATTAGCAGAGCAGGCAGGAACTCTGGTCACAGGTCTGGGCGAAGCTTGCCCAGGATCCTGAACACTGGCGACTGTATGCTGTGACCCATAACTAATTATACAGCATCCAGGTGTCGGTGCCTTCGAATTTCACCTGCCCTGCTGGGAGAGACCCTCTGGTTTGTTCCCACAGACCCTCTGGGCAGTACGGTGGAATTCCCCCATCAGGACAGTTGCAATTTTAGACCATGGAGTATCATGATGGGATTTCTACAGAGATCAGGCTACAGTTGCCTCTCCAGGAAAGCATCTTAAGCTACTGGAGTGCACCTGCACTTCGCCAACAGGCATGCTGGTGCCCAATGGTTAGTCACCTCCAGGAACCTTGCATGGGAAACCTGACACTCAGCCAAAGGCTGCCCAGCCTATTCCCCCAGAAGAGGAAAAGTGGGTTTGCAGTGAGACGGACGAATCCCTCCCCCCATTCAGTGCAATTTGCAGAGTTTGAAATGGTTAAGGAAGAGGCTAAAGCAGTGATCATTCCCCCCTGATGCAGCGAGACCCCAGCGTCCCCCAAAGTCAGGGGAAATTCATGCCCATAGGATCCCTGAGGGCATGGGAGGCAAATGGAGCCCTAGAAACATAACTTGGTATTGTGCAGAAACAAAGAGAACAATGGAGGCAGGCTTCCTGCGGCAGGAATGCTTCACAGGAGACACATGCGGGCCGTGCAGTGGAGGGAAATCCTTGCATCTTTAGTGATTTCGGACAATCACACACTCCTACAGGATCGGCTCAGCCTGGGAAGACTGGCCACAAGAGCAAGTCAGAGAGACACGGAATTTAAGTGTCTTTTGGGAACATGTAGCTAGGCCCACCATCCACTCAAGAGAGATCACCTTGCTAAAACCATCACCAAAATCACCAGCCCCCTGCCCCACTTCCTATCACATTCCCCAGCAACGAGCCTGCTTCAGGAGCTATCCAGTGAAGAGCAGCACTCCTCTGTTATAACCTTGGGAATGGACAGCACCTGGCATTCTGTTAATGTGGTCGGCACGAGAGAAGCTGAACTCAAGACTGGCTTTTTTAAAAGGAACACCCAAAAACAATGACTGCACCTGAGAAAGGACACAAGCTGGAAGCCCTGAGCCTGCTTCTCTTTGTACACCAGTGACGAGTGTACATGACACAGGATACGAGCCGAATTTGGCTTGAACTCATGCTCCCAAAAGAGCCTGGGAAATTGGCTTGCTTTCCTATCAGAGAACCTGAAAGATGTGCAAAGTAAAACGGCAGGTGACCTCTTCCAACAGATTCTTTCTGCCACCTCGTGGTGGTGCTTTTCTTGCTTCGTTCCTCTTTTCTAGCCTCAGGCCACGTCAGTCACAGCAGCTTAAACTCAGGCCCTGCCTTGACTAGGATTGCAAGGTGTGGTGTTAGCTGGAGGAGAGCCAAGGCCTCGGTTATGGTAAGGTACGGCTTGCCTCGTCTTGATTAGACTTTACAAAGGTGCTGGCTAGCCCGAGCAATCTGACGGTGCACCTTTAAATCCTGCTCTAGGTCAAAGCTCATGGGACAAGCTGCATGAGGTGAGCTGAGGTCAGCTGCACGTTGGGCAGTGGGCCAAGTTGGGTGTCTGAACTGGAGTGACACACAAAGGGAACGGAAAGCATCGGTCAAGTCAGTTTTGACTCTTGGGCTCTCTCACCTCTGAAGTCATCCACTCAGTCCTGAGAGATTGGTGGCCCCCTGGTGTCCTCAAAGGCAGAATCTGACACTAGCTGGAGTAACTGAGGGGTCGCACTGCATTAGAGAGGACGGTTTTTTTGATGGAACTGAAACAAGGTATAGAAGTTTCCAGCTCATTACAAAAAGTGATTGTTCTGTTCACACATTGATCACTGGTGTGAATAGGCCCTATCTGCTCTCTGAACTTGCCCTCCTCCATCCTGGCATGTGTATAGATACCTCTCCACCGTGATTTCCACTTCATGCATCTGACTTAGTGGGTTATAGCCCATGAAAGCTTATGCCGAAGAAAATCTGTTAGTCTATAAGGTGCCACAGGACTCTCGCTGTTTTTTAAGGTTTAGAAGGAGAGTCGGGCAATATACACTCTTGGCCCACACTGCCATACGGGAAGGACGGTCAGAGGGGTGGGCTGACATTCCCATTGCTAATAGGAGGGAGGCATTTTAGTCGAAGCAGCATTTTTAAAAGCGGCACCACTTGCAGAAACTGAACAACTCCCAAGATCCCAAAGCTGAGGCGGCAAAAAGTCTTCATTCCCTGCCAACTTGAAGATCCTGCATCTTTAACTCTTGAAAGGAGGCAAAGCGCTTCACTGAACCCAGCGGATGTCTTGGGCATCAACCTGGCCAGGAGCAAGAGTCAGAATTCACATCCCCTCTCCCTTACACCAGCGCGAGGAACCCCACGGCACTTGGTGGAGTTCTTCACACCCTGGCCAGGAAGCACTGTGTGCTGCTCCTTCCTGGAGCATCATCCAACCTCATTCAAGGTGATGCCAGCCAGTTCCCAAGGTAATCACAGACTGGGAGAGAGCTATTCCCCACATAGCGCTGGGCCAGCCGGTATTCATCACACGTACCTCCTTACCGGACAAAGCAATCATCAGAAAGTATACGCTTTTTGCTTCATATTGGCCACTCCCAATGGGCCTCTTCTCCCGCCCACCACAGTCCCAGAGATCAGACACCCCAAACACTCTACCCATTTTGCACCATCTCAGGCAGTTTTATTGTAGACACCCAGATGCTTCCAACCAGACCAATGCAGCCTTTGGAGAGACCCACAGGAGCCTCCACTGAGACGGGACTAGCTTGTGAATGTCCCAAACGATTTCGGGGCTCTGCAAAACCAACGGGTGTTTTTAACTCTACATCCCCAATCCCTGGAAATTTTAACCCCCGAGTCCCGTCATTGAGGTGACTCAGCCGAAATGAACTGGTTCCATTTGGTATCAGAAGAGCTAGTGATCTGTGCCACGGATCATCAAGCACTCAATTGGCTTCCCAGGATACCTGACAAACAGTACTTGTTAGTTCATCTGAATTTCTCTCGCCCTGGCTTTGTGTTGCTATTTTCAACCCTGCTCTTAAGAAACATGGACTTGGCAACATCTGCGTCCATGCTCCCCTTTTGAACCCACTTGTCTGAGCGGCTATCCGCCGGGTGTGTTCACCTCTGGCATTAAGAGGAATCTCCAGAACTTATTTTGCTCCCATTTTGTTTTTTTTTTAAAATCCCACAATAGATGCGTGTTGAAGTCTCCACACATGATGTCAATTACAAATAAAGCTCAAAGATCAAGAGTAAAAACGACGTGGTCCAGACAATCCGTATCTTCTCCTCCTGCTTTGCAATACAAGGCCCTGCAGCATGAGGGCAGCTCCAAAGGGAGGTGCAGCACAGCTGCAGGTCCAGTGCTACTGAGCGTCCTGCCCCTGCACCATGGTGGGCTAAGACCCACTACTGTCAGAGATAATCTCGCGCTGCACCTGCCACAATGTCTAAACCAGTGGCTACAGCTTGGTGTTCCGATGGAACGTGGTCCCGTGGGGGGAGGCGTACGTGGGCTGATTGTGCCACGTGGAGACAGGATACAGCCTGTGCCGCAGCGAGCTGTCGTAAGACGTTGGGTAGTGCACCAGGCTGGCAGCTAGCGGCCGGCAGAGATCTGAGGATTGGGTGGAGGCAGCTAACAAGGGGCCTGGAAAGGCAGGGATGACGAACGGGCTCATGGAGAGCGAAGGGATAAGAGGAGAGGACTGGCTCTTTAAATGGTCCGCAGGGCTGCCAAAGTTCACCGGGAACCTCAGCATCGTCCCTTTGTAAACGTCCTGCCCAGCAGCAGAGGGGAGCGGTGCTGAGAAAGCGGGGCTCGGCACCACGGCCTGGGGCTTGGCCAAGCCCTGCCGGAGGCTCAGTGACTCGCCACAGTTGTCCTTTGGCTCAGCAACCTTGACGAGAGGAGCGACGGCCTTTAACTTCTTCCTATGGACAAAGCCCTCCTCCTCCAGGCCGCGTTTGCTCCTCGGCTCAGGGCCTGGGGTGGGGCTGCCCACCTGGCTCTGAGGGATGGGCTGGACAAGCCCACTGTTCTTAGGTAGCTGGGGACGGGCCTTGGCAAAGCTAGCCATGGGTGAGACCCAGCAGGCTTTCACATTGCCAAAGGGGGAGCCTCTGCCCCCCACAGGGCCACCTTTATAGAAGGCTGAGGATCGCTGGCTGTCCCCACTCCACGAGAGCGGAGCCTGGCTTGCCTTGCTGCGCAGATCTTCCGGCTGCCCCACGCTGCCCTCCGCATCCTGCCTCTTCCGAGGGGGGTTGGCTGGTTGCAGGTCCTTGCCTGGCTTCTGATAGACAGAGGGAGACTCTGGGAAATCCTTAAAACCAGGAAAATACTCCAGGGGGCCTCGGAGGGGATGACAGCTAACGGGTTTCAGAACCTCACTTCGGTAAGCATGGAAGCGGCCAGTTAAAATGGCAGGAGCAGGCGAGAGGTGGCGCCCTGAACTCCCATCCTCTGTCCTGGGAAATATCTGGCTGCCTCTGGGGCTCAGCGATCCCTTGGGGCACGCTGCCCACTCCCCTCTGTTAGGGGGTTGTGACGTGCGGGCTGGTTCGCTGGACTCCTCGTCCTCTGACACAGGGCTCCTTCCCTCCTTGCACTGGTGAATGACCGACGGCCTGTTGGAATCAAGCTCTGGGCTACAGCAGGGGAGCCCTGCAGATCTGGCTTTCTTGCCTTCTGGGCAGTGGCTCAGGTGCCTCTCGTGACAGTGCAGAGCTTCGGCCTTGCTCACCTGGGCCAGCAGCTTCTTCTTGGCTAAGGGAGACATGATACCGTGGTTCCCTTTGAAGTAGAAGCTGGAAAAGAGGCGTTTGTAGGCCTCGGAGCAGCCGTGGGCCCTGCAACTGCTGTGGCAGCTTGTGGACGGCTGGTTCTTGGCCACATCCTTAGGGGTGGGAAGGGGGAGCCCCTTGGCTCGGTCTCCTGGTCGGCTCTGCTCGGGGTCATCTGTCATGGCCTCCTGGCCCCGCTTAGGAGTGGAAGAGGCAGCAGGCTTCACTTTCTCAGGCAAAACCTGCAACCCAAAGGATGTGACCATGAGAGCTGAGAAAGGGCTGAATGCTCCTGGGAGCATAGCCAGGGGAGCATCTGAGGCTGTGTGGGGCTAAATGCAGAGGGGGGCTCCAGCTTGGTCCCCCTCAGCTAATGCAGTAAGAGGTCCCCATCTACGTGAACTTCTAATTACAGCTGTGGGGGTTCCAGATCTACCAACCTGTCAGAGTCCTCCCAGAACCATGGGGGGCCAGCCCTCCAGCACCTACACCCTCCTTTGTTCTCTTCCCCCCAGCATCCAGCCACAGTTGCCCCCAATTATCTCTGCAGAGAGGCGCCTCTCCCTGCCCAATCCCTCACTCCCCACAGCGTGACGCCAGCATCTCTCCTTGCAGCACGAGCAATGGTCTGGAGGCTGACATGGAGAGGCCCCGAGGAGGGCTGTCTTGGTCTGGCCCAGCTTGGCACACTCCCGCACCTGCTCCCCGCTTTTCTCCTTCTTGACTCTCTTGTTCTTCTCAGCTGCATCATCGCCCTGCTCCCCACGGGGCTCCCTGGAGACCTTGTATTGCTTCCGGGGCTTGGCTGGGGGCAGCGGCTTGTCATCCTCGCCCTTCAGGTGTCGCACATATGGGAGGACCAACCTGCAGGGCAGAGGCCAAGGCCGTGAATCAGGAGCTGTGGCCCAGAGGAGCCCAGTTCCAGTGAGCCGTGCAGGGGGGGCCCTCTTCATAACCAGGAAACCAGTATGATCTCAGACAACTGGTCTGTAATAAATAATCACCCCCTTTCTGTTCTGTTCCTCTCTGGTCCCTTCCACTGGAGGGTCCCAAACACCTCACACATGACTGAGGGCATCCTTGAAACAGCCTTCAAAGAAAGGTTGCCATCACTCCCATTTTACAGATAGGAAAACTGAGGCACGGAGCAAAGAAGCAGGCTTGCCCAGGGTATCCAGGTTACATGGGGAGTGGACACCAGGGGAGAAGCAACAGATGCAGGGTCGATGTTAACTGGAAGCCACTGATCTGGGGTGCAAAGAGTGAGGGGAGGTGTCAGCAGGAGTCAGACCTGGGACCGCTGGATCTAAGAGAAGGAGCTTCTGCTGCCTGAGTGAGAGGAAAAGCAACCCAACCAAACCTCCATGGGCCACCCCCCGGCTGCGCTTGTGTGGTCCCAGAGGGCTCTCAGCACTAGAGACATCACCGGTCCCTACAACAGCCCTTGCAGCCCAGCTGGCAGGGTGAACGCTCAAACAGAAGCCATGAGTGGCTTGCGGCAGCTGCTCCCAGTGATTCCGGCAGCTCGCTGGGGCAAGGCGCCCAGGGAGGGCTGGCTGCAGGACGGGCCCATACCTCTCATAGTGCCTCCGGGTGCAGGTGGCTGCACTGGTGCTTCCGGGGCTGCCGCCCAGCTCATCATACACGTTCTTCCAGAGGCGTCTTCCTGTGACCTGCAAAAGGAGGGAGCCTGAGACCCTGCACCTGGGCCCTGCGCCCACAGCTTTGAGAAACACCTTGTACGCCCGCCCGAGGGTGTCACCCTGGCTCCCAGGGAGCACAAAAACACAGTGACATGCCACTTCTACCAGGAAAAGAGAGCCCCTGCCCCCCCAGCACTGGAGGCTGGGGCCTGAGAGCAACCTTGCAAAGATGGGGTTTGGGGAGCACCCACGGGGCTGACCGTGGGTTCTACGCTAGAACTAGTAACCTTGGGCCAAGACGCTCTGCCCTGCCGATGGAGGCTCATTGCGTTAACATGTACCACAGGGCACCTTTGGGACGGCAGCCAGCCATTTATGGAGCTTCAGTCTGGGGCTGTCTCTGACAGTGGGAGGGGCCATACGGCACTAGAGACCATGGAGCCACCCGTGTAGATCCAGCCCAAAGCTTAGCATCACATTTTAGAGGTGGGGAAATCAAGGCACAGAGCGAGGGAGTGACCGCGATAGAACAGGAACAGAACCCAGATTTTCCAGTTCCAGCGCAGCACTGGGGTATGGAGGCACACTCCGTCAGCTTCAGTGCGATCCCTCCGTGCTAATGCTGGGACCTCCTGCTGCTCTCTTTTGAGCCCCCAGGCCCCCCTTTCCCTGCACAGCAGTCCAAACTGTACTGCACTGGGGAGCCAACCTGGGCTCTAGAAAAACAACAGAGTCCTGTGGCACTTTTAAAGACTAACAGATTTATTTATCGCATGAGCTTTCATGGGAGAAAACCCCACTTCGTCAGACGCTTTGAAGAACTAGGTGGCTTCAGCAAGAAAGGAGTTAAGTGATGGGAGTAGACGAGGCTAAATAGACCCATTCCCATCACCCCAGTGGGTCAGCTGCTGGGGGCAGGGCTGAAAATGCCACATGCTCCACGTCCCAGGGCTGGTCCTGAGCAGGAGAGCCCCTCCTGCGGGCTCTGGGCAGCCTCCCCTCCCCAGGGAGCTCTGCGCAGGTGCTGGCGCCAGCAACTCGCAGTGCCACCGTTCGCAGGAACAGATGGGGTGACGGGAAGGAAATCAGCTGAGCCAAGCAAAGTGCCAACATGAAGGAAAAGGTTCTTTCTGCGGCACAGCCTCCCCTCCCTGCCCGTTAAATCCACGAGGGACAGGAAGATGCCAGCGCTCGGCTCAAAGATAAATCACCAGGTGCCAGGTTAACTCTCTCCTGCCTGCGAGCAGGGTGGGGCCTTTAAAGTGCCAGGATGCTGCACGCAGCTCTTGACCTACGGGGCTGGCCAGTTCCATCCCATTAGGATATCTGCAGCAGGGAGGCAGAAGCCAGGTAACCTCCCTTTTCCTGGCTGCAAGTGCCCCAGGGACGACGTTTTCCGGCCTTCTCCCTCTGGGTTGAGCGCTGTGCTGGGCTTTGCTTACAGCACTGCATTGTCTGCCCCAGTAAGTGGCTGTGGATGCTGTCCCTGCCCCAGGGCCTGAACCGAGAATGTCACTTAGAGGGGCCCATCACTTTGCTCACCAGGGACCACGTTCACCCTTTGGACAGGAAGCAATGGCAGTTCCTGGGCTGATAGACTCGGGAAGGCTCTCCTCGGCCAGCGTGCCTTGCCCATTACTGGAGCCTTGCAGCTGAGACCCCTGTTTGAACAGGGGGGCTAGGACAGACCCCACCATCCTCTAACCCCTGGCCCGCTCCCAGCTCCTGTGCACAGCCATGGATTTCGGCTCAGGAGGAAGTCGCGGCCTGATTGGCTGAACAGCTGTGACAAGACAGCACAGGAAAGAGGCTAATCCCAGGGGAATCCCTGCCCCAGAACACAGCCCCACCCTCATCTTACCAGCTCGTAGGCGCCCAGCTTCTCCACGGCTTTGTAGATCTTCCACAGGTTAACTAGAGAAAGACAAGGCCAGGCAAGGAGTGAGGGCAGGTCAGCGCCTGTCTCAAGGTACCGCCCACCCTTCCGCACCAGTAGCCCTGCCAGCTGGGCCCTTGGAGGATGCAATGGAGCCATCCCCAGTGCTATCCATGGGAGCCACGCGTGGCAATGTTGCCCTGCACAGGTTGGGTCAGGAACACTGCCACATCCAGCTCAGACTGAGAGACCCGCTCAGATGCTGGTTTTCGGGGGGAGGTTAGTGCTGGGACACTGGGTGAATTGGGCAGGGCACTGCCACCAGGAAGATCGCCACACTGCCACAGAGATGCTACCCGCCCAGTGAAGGCTCCTGTTGGCTCAGGTGAGGGGCAGGCAGAGACCAGTGCAGTAACCCTCACCATGCACTATGGAGGTCTCCTCTTTCTCTGCACGCCATGCTCAGAGCAGCACAGGGCTGCTGGCCAGGCGCAGCGCAGAGGGGGAATTGTTGTGAACGACCCACAAGAGGATCCTGGGAGCAACCACAGCTGTTTCCTTTGGGCCACTGAGTGCTGCTACCCATTGATGGCACCAGCAAATTGTTCAGCCAACAAGCCTGGGCCCGCCACTTGGGGTCACCCCTATCTGTTACAAGGAGGTGCTCAGCTCGTCACAGGCAGGCCCTGACTAGGTGCTAGGCATGTTGCTTTACCCCATTCCTGCAGGGCACTGCAAAGCATTCTGGGGACCCCCCAGCCATGGTTATGAGCAGCCAAGGGTTGGGCTGTGGCAGGCGGAACACCCTGGCCTGGATGCTCTTCCCCGCGTGCACACCAGGCGAGCAGACGTACTCTGCTTGAAGCCGAGGTGCGGCACTCTCTCAATGGGGGTGTGACGCTCCTTCATGAACTTGTAGAGGTTGACCAGGAAGGCCTGCTCCTCCTCCTTCTCCTTGCTCGATGCCTGCTCATCCCCTGTCTCTTCCACCAGCTGCTTCTGGTCTGCTTCATAGCTGCTGTCTGGCTTCGCTGCTGGTGAATCCTGCGGAGAAACACGGGCAATCACCCATTGGGCAGGGAAGCTGAGGCAGGGAATCTGCTTCAGCTCACACAGTCAGTCCGTGGCAGTGCCAGGAATAGAACCCAGGAGTCAGGCTCCCAGCCTGCACTCTACCCACTGGACCACACTCCCCACCAGAGCCAGGAATTATATCCAGGAGCACTGGCCACCAGCCCTCTGTCACTAGGTCACCCAACTTTTGTGCTTGTCACACAGAGCCAACTTAGCCTTCCTGAATCCCCAGAAGGCTGTGTATCTGCGAAGGGACTCTATTAATTCCTTAGACCTCTGAACTATGCACAGCTGAGAAGCAGCAGCTCCCACGGCCTACCTCATGCTTGCCCCCAGACCAGCGGTACCAGGTGGAGCACCAAAATGCAGAACCAATTGCACCCCTCGGCAAGGAGTGGAACAAGACGAGGCCACGTACTGAATGGCAGGGATGACAAAAGAGTTACTGAGTGGTCAGATTTTTTTTTGCCTCCTTTCAACCTCGGACACCCCCAAGCACATCTGTAGGGTGGATAACTGGGAATCAGGACTCCTGGGTTCCACTCCCACGAGTGGGGCTTTCACTCACCGCCACGCTGCATCTAAACACCACCGACAGGCGTTTTGTGGTCGGAGGCATTTTCTTAGCTCCAGCAAGTAACAGACTTGTGCAACTGAAGAGAGCGAGAGCCACAGTTTATTATTCTCCCAGCTGGGAAGCCAGCCAAGTTGGTCAGAGCGCTGGAGTTGTGTGAGAACACGAGGAACAGCTTCCAGGAAAACAGAAGGGCAGAAATTCTCGCTCTCACCCTCTCTCTCTCTCTCTCTCGGCTAAAAATGTTTCTCGTTTGTTTGTTCTACGTTTTCCGGAGTTATAAAACTTGTTGCTATTTTTGGGCAAAGCAGCTGCTCGGCTCCCAGCACTTTTTCTTCTTTTTATTCTTTTAGCTGCTTGTGACAGACGTGTTATTTTAGCTGTGGAGCTATTTCTGGGCCTCTTTTTTCTTTTTTAAACCCCAGTGAATTCAGTGCTGGGGCCTAGTGCATGAATGAGAATGCTGCCCATTTGAGGCCTCTGCCACGGGGCAAGTTTCTCAAACAGTCCCAGTACGACCCAGCCAGCCCTGCCCGGATGGGATGGGAAGGGACTCTCCTGTAGGGCATGAGACACTCTTTGCTGCTTCTAGACCGTTCGGTCTTCACCCACTTTGCCCACTCAAGCTTTCTGTGGCAGCGATTTGGGTGAAGCAGTCACCTGCCTACTGGAACTGGACTGAGTAAATGGCCCACTTCACCAAACTCCTGTCACCACCACAACTCTCAGCAGGGAACAATTTTTGGTCCCTGCAGACCTGCACCTGGGCTGGACCCACACTGGCAGCCTGGAGAGAGAGAAACAGTCTGCCGCTGCAGGTCGCCCAAGACATCCAGAGCCTTTTAACAGCAGCACTTTTCTGGAGTATCTTGCCATGGCTGTCACTCTCCGCACCAAGGGGAAGGTCTCTTTCATACCCATGCCATCTCTCTCCCCACCATGATGAACGTGACTCCTCTGGCCACATGCTCTGTTTAGTGACCACCACTGGGGTGGGCCCACTCTTGCAAGACTTCCCGAGGGCAGCATGAAACCACGCGCACACTCAACTACGTACCATGCTCCAAAGAGCCAGGGTCAATGCTCCCTGAAGGATAGAGCTGGCCGTGACTTCCCCAACTACCCTTCGACCATTCCCCCCTCACTAGTTCCTCCGCTCTGCAGCTCTGCTCAGTTTCACGGGATGCAGACAGAGGCAGCTGAGCGTCTGGTTTCTGTCTTTGGTCAGCCCCATTACTGGGAAGCGTCTCATCTCCACAACTGCCCCGATTATGCCAGGGGCCTGGAACAAGTCTTGCTCCGAAACGCTTGTAGCATCTCCAAGGGACACAGGTGCAGCCTGGCTCCCAACTCCCTGCTGCAGACGGTGCACATCCACGTGTGCACGGTGAGCGCATGGCAGGTTTGCAGGCCTAGGCCTGCAGTGTCGTCAGCAGGTCCTTCTGTAGCTGCTTCAGCAGCACAGGCTGCATTTGTCTGGGAGCTAAGGAGAACCACGGAGTCTTACCAGCATCCAGCTCCCTCAGCCAAACAGCCCCTTCTATTTATAACAACCAAGTTCTGGGTCTTCTCTGCTGGGAGGGATACACCTTTGCTGCATGCTACAGGTGCAAGGAAGGGACTGATAGAGGTACCCGTCGGCCCAGCCATTCAAACAGGCCACGCACCAATTGCAGAGCCGCTCTGTGTAACTGCTCTGCATCGCACCTGCCCGTTTCTAAGGAACCTCGCTCTGGGCCGGGGAAGCTGGCAGCTGAGCTGAGGTGGCAGGTTACAAAGGAGACACACTGGTCTCTCTCATAGCCACTTCACCTCCTGTCACTCCACACCTCCCCTCTTCCCTTGTCTTCCTCACCCCCTCCCCTTTTCATTTAGCTGAGCTTCAGTAAGTTTAACCCCCAATCGCCTGAAAAAATCCTGGCACTAGATTGCCACTTGGCTCCATCACCCGGCTGGTGCACTCTACCCCTTCTCCACCAAGCACCGCCCTGTTAAGTCAAAGTGCATTGCCTCCTCGAGATCTCTCCATCTCTGCCCATTGTACTCAACTCGTGCAGAGAGTGTAAAGTCTTTGGGCAGGCACCGTCTTTCTGTTCTGAGTCCGCGCAACACCTGGTACCGCTGGGTCTTGGACATGGCTGTGGTGCTGATGGGCTATGATAACACAATAAAACCATCACACTGGCTCCTCCCTAGAGGCCTGGCTGTTGCTCCTTTACACTGTGTGGTTTTCCCTTCATCTAGACCAGTGGTTCCCAACCGTTTTGGCTCAAGGACCACAGATATAATTTTTACAGCCCTGAAGGGCCACCAGCCTCCATCAACAAGCCCTCACTGAAAAGCAGGCTGCCTCTTTGGTGATCTCCTGTTTCCCTGGCTGCAGCAGGGAAACCGCACATGTCCTGCAGACCTGTGTGCTCCACCGGGGTCCTAGGCACTTGCCCCCTTCTGCAGCCAGGGGGATGGGAGATCAGTGCTCCCCTCCCTCTGGCTCCAGCAGGGACCCCAGCACACAGGGACCTAGGCCGAGCGCTTTGCTGTGCTCCCTGCTACAACCAGGGGGCGGGAAGCACTGATCTCCCATCCCCTTGGCTGCAGTAAGGATCCTGCCCCAGTCTTTTAGCTCTGTGGCAATGCGCTCTGTCTGGGTCCTGAGGCAGTGCCTCCACTCTGCAGCCAGCAGGAGGGGAGCCATGGGCCACTGCGAAAGCCCCCACGGAACACTTTTAGCTCCCAGGCCACAGGCTGGGAACCACTAATCTAGAATAAGAGTGCAAGTAACCCAAAGTCCAGGCCTATGTGTTAGGACAGAGACCCTGAACAGTGCCCCCAATGCTGGTAACAGCCTGTTCTGCCATCAAGGGAAAGGAGACACATTCCCCGAGTGCTAGGCTGCACAGGAATTTCTGCTCTAGTTCACGGTGTTGCTGTCCCACCCAGTTGAACAGCAGTGCAGCTATGGACACAGGTACTCAGATAAGGAAATACCCCTAAACAGCACCCTTTGCCCGAGGATCTCCCCACCCCTCAGAGGGATCGAGCCCTCCACTCCCATCTTACAGAGACAGTGCAGTGCCTCAATAGGCTCCCGGGGGAGACAAGGAAAGACCTTCACATTGTTTCTCACTCACCACCTGGTCCAGCAGGTCCACAGGGCTCCGGCTTGACTCCGATGCAGGCTGTACAGCATCAGCCTCTTCCATAGGCCCCAGCCCAGCAGTCTGCTGGGACTCGCCCTCCTCCATTGTGGATGTCTTCTTTTTCCTCTTCCCTTTGAAGCTGGGTGCTGGACCCGAGGAAGAAGATAGAGAATCTTTAGAGAAGCGAAGGCCCCGACAATCATGCAAGTCACTGCACATACCCAGCAGAGTGAGAGGCCATTACTCCCCTTGGCAGCCCAAACAGATGCACATACTAGGGAATGCACTAGGCCCATCATTCAAATGCTACAGGGCCCCCGTTTCCAGCAGCAGTAACCCAGGATCCAACCTTCCCTCCCCTCAAACACTGGGTGCAGATCTGAATCCACCCTCCCAGCTCAGGCCTTTTCCAACTGGTGGAAACCCAGATGCCAAGAATTCGAGAACAGTTGGCTCTCTCAGGATTGTGTGGTACATGCCACCCTTTCTGAAGGAGGTCCGGCCTCCATGTACGGGGCTGAGCCCCCAGCCAGAACTCCGGACATGCCAGAAAGGCCCAATCCTCCCGAAGAAGCTTTCCAAGAACAGAGCCCTCTGTGACGCAGGTATCTGCCTTGTTTCCTTTTCAGAGACCTGCTGTGTTTGTCAACAGCTCCTGCCGGTGGGCCTTATCTGGCCACTACTTTCACTTTCAGGGTGGCTTCCTGGAGCCGTGGGAGCCGGTGCAGAGTTGCAAACGCTTCCCCACCTCAGCCACATCCGTTCCCGACAGACACTCGGCTAACTGCCTCTGGCAGGTGTCTCGCTCTCCCTCCAGTCACTAAGGAGGGATGGGAAATCCCCTCCCCCCAACCCCAGCAAGCAAGTGGCGAGACCCTTCCACTTCCCCAGTCATCACCTGAGACAATGCAAGACATCTCCTGCTAGTCCTGCCCAGTGGAACCCATCTTTCCTCTCGGGATCTTCAACAAGAGCCAATGGGAAGCCACCTCCCTTCACTCCCCAGTAGTTAAATAGTCCTCACCACTTCCCATCTGGATCATAGAAAAAGCCCTATCCCCTCCAAGTCAGCAGTGAGGTAGAGCTGGGAAGACTGCCCTGTATGACCCCATTCAGCCTACAGCAAGCACTTCTGCAAATCCAGCCCAAAAGTCATTGACAGTTGAACAGTGACGAAAAAGTAATCCCATCTCTAACCAAGGAGCCAGCGGGAAACCCCCACCTGAGGTTCCGAGCCAGGGGATGCACAGCCGGGTCATTGTTAAAGGTGTATTGCTGTAGCTTCTAGAGACTGCTCCGAGATCAGGGCCCTGCCATGCCAGGTGCTGCACAGATACCTACCCACCCTGGAGACCTAACAGTCTGAATAGAAACCGAGTCCTAGAGTGGAGAACTGACTACTAAGCTCACACAGCAGGTTAGCAGCAGAGCTGGGCTCCTGTCCCAAGTCCCAGTCCTGCAGCCCCTCCTTGTGAGCTGTTGACAGGGAGGGTTCTTGATATCATAGTGGGTCCTGCATGGAGCACCCCCCAGGGCAGAGCTTGCCTTTGGATGCGGACAAGTAAGCAACTCCCACACCTGCATGAAGCTTCTGGAAGCGAGGGGCAGGGAATCAATATGTTCTGCTTGAATTCGAGGGCCGAGGCCCCGCCCCGCCCCTCGGCATTTGTGGGATTCATTCCACCTTGCATAACTGCTTAATATAGTTTCTGTTTACACAACAAGGAAGGAAGAGAAACAAACACACACAAACCCCTCCTCTTCCTCACTCCTGCTGGTGCCAGAGCCCCAGCAGGCAACATCTGCCGGGCCAAGATCCCCCAGTACTCTAGCCTGCACCCGCCCCCCAGCTGAGGGGAGGGCAGCTCGGAACCAGAGCCGGTAAATCAGAACCAGCCACATCAGTCTCCCCTTCTGAAAGATCCACCCTTCCTCCTTCCAGAGCCTTTCGAACAACAAGTGCTGATCTGTTCCCAAGGCTCTGCCCCTCAGCCTACTCCAGTTCACGTTTGCTGTGTGCGGTTCTCAGCCCCACGGGGTCAGCGAGCTCATAAAATGCTTTCACATACTGTACAAAGGGGAAAGAAAACTGGCCGGTTTAATGTTCTCTGGGCATGAGATCACCACACACGGCAGCCAAAACAAGGCCGGCTTCTGAGAGGATTACTGGACACGATGACAACTTTGGGAAACAGAGCAGAGAACAGCTTGAGTCTTTTACCCAGCTTATGGCAGGAGCCATTGTGGGGGAGGGAGGAAGGCTGAGCGTCACACCTGCCCCCTCCCACCCCAAACTGGCTGGGCTCCTCAACAAGGCAGAGGGACACCCAAATTCCGCACTCGGATGCAAAAGCACAACTCCCAATAAAGACAGGAGCAAAGCACAGGTGTTAGGGTTAATTACAAAGCAAGCAGAACACCATTAATGAGGGAGTTCGCGGAACTTATCTAAAAAGGCCAGACCTGACTCCTGCTGACACTGGAGGGGGACACTAGGGGTTGCACATGGAGGAGGAGTGAATAACTCGGCTCATACCATGTGTAGGAATCTGCCCTTCTGCTCTGCCCCAGTTCCTGCTGCTCCCCCTTCATTCTTCCTATGCAGATCCCAGCAGTTGTGCCCCTTTCCCCCACCCTTTTCCTATTGTGACCCAGGCCAGCCCACACTGTTCTTTGTTTCATGCCAGTTGGGATGCGTCTTATCTGGATTGCAGTGCTGAAAAGCACCTGTTTTGTTTTGGGTTTTTTTTGCAAGGCAGCTGCGCACAGGACCCTGCTTGGCAGTTTTACTGGGGTGGCAAAATGCCTATTTCTGAGCTGCTCTTTGGCATGGCTGGAGGTTCACACAGATTATTGAGGTGTCTCTTCCTCTCCTCCCAGCAGTCCAGTCATTAGTGGATTAATGTCGATACCACAGCCCCCCATGTGAGGGGAAAACAAACAAGCAGTCCAGTGGCACTTTTAAAGACTAACAAATGCATTAAAACGTAAGCTGTCATGGGCTAGAACCCACTAACTTGGCTATCCCTCTGCTTCTTGTCACCATGTGAGAGGACAGTATCATAACCACTATTTTACAGGTGGGGAAAATGAGACACAGAACCTTGGATTCACCCAAGGTCACACAATGGCAGAGCAAAAAACAGAAGCCAGTTCTCCAGGCTCCAATCCATGCTTCAGCCACGAGACTACCCTACCACAAAAAGAAACCTTAAAACAAAAACAACCCAATCCTGCTAACAAATCAAAGACTGTCAGTTTAGACAAGGGCAAAGAGAGAAACCAACAGCACACCAGTGCCAGCAAAGCAGAAAGTGCTGCAAATCCATTCCCAAACTTTAGGGAATACAGAAATCAGAGATAGCAATGACCCATGAGCTCATTTAAGCCCTACACAAGGGGTGGGGAAAGAGATGCCCAAGCTCATACTTGTTCCAGTCCATGAAAGAAAGGGAGGGTGTGTACGTAGACAAATGTGATTTAACTAAATCCCCAAAGAAAGTCAACTCAATCTAATCGGGAACAGCAAGGTCCACCAGTATTTTGAATTTTTTGGCTCCGACTTTGCCAGGCGTGACAGTAGGTGTTTGTATTTCACAACGGAGATCTGCAATTTCCAAAGTTTCTCTCTCTCTCTCTCTCTCTCACACACACACACACCACAGCCCCTCCCCCACATCCAGACATTTATCTGGTTCACACAACCAAGGCATATGCGCGTATACACGCTCGCGTGAGCACGGGGCAAATGGGAATAGCTTCATTCTTCTACGCGGTTGCACTGCTTGAAAAAATGTTCTTGAAAAGGTCAAACCATTTCTTGGCTCGGAAGGAGGCGCCGTTAGCATCTTCAAAGTAGGAGAGTAAGCCGCTTTCGGGAAATGACAGAGTACAATGGAACCAGAATTCTGCGTACACACTGTACAATACCTCAGCTTAACCCCTTGGAGGCCATGACGGGCAAGGGGAAAAACAGTGAGATTCTTCTGGGAACCAAAGAAAAAAAAAAGAAAGAAAGAAAGAAAGAGGCTGTTGCTGACAGCTGTCATAACAAATTAGCTGAGAACAGCTAAAGATTACAAACCACAACAGGAAGTGGGATGCCAGAACCGAACACAGCGCTGAAATTTACCAACTAGAAAGAAAAGTGTATTTCCAGATAAAAAGTTACTGGGAAGCCCCCTCCAGTCAGAAACTTTTCAGACAACTCCCCGCACCCCTCCTTTCTGAAGAACCGAAGGTGGCCGGGCTCCGGGGCCCGTGTGAACGGGGCCGGGCGCTCCAATCATCAAGGGCAGCAAGCGAACCCCAGAGCGCCCCAGGACAGACACCTGGCCGCATGGCAGGAGCAGCAGGTTTTACCGTAACGGGGGTACAAAGACGGCTCCCCCCGAGCCCGAACGGGCCACCAACTCCCCTCCGCCCCCACTCACCCCAACCCCTCCGCCCCCCAAATCATCCCTATCCCCTGCCGCTAACCCAGCCCACCCTCCCCAACTTGCCCCCACCCCAACTCACTCCCCCCACTCCAACCCCCCCAAACTCACTCCCCCGTCCCAACTCGCTCCTCCATCCCAGTCCTACCCCCCAACTCGCTCCCCATCACCCTCCAACGCGCCCCCGAGTCGCAGCCCAGCCCCCCAAGTCACTTCTCCCACCCCAACTCGCCCTCCAACTCACTCCCCCCGCCCCAGCCCAACCCCCCAAGTGCCCCAAGCGCTCGAGGGGAGCTGACCCCGCACCTGACACCCGGTTCTTACCCATCGCCCGCAGCACCGCGGCCTCAGCGCCCGCCCGGCCCCCGCGCCACCGCCCGCCCCATGCGAGACTCCGGAGTGTCCGAGCTGAGCGCGAGCGGAGCTACTCGCTCCCTCGCCGGCAAGGCGCCGCGCCCCGCCCCGCCCGACGATTGGGCAGCGCCGGCCTGGGGCCGCGGCCGATTGGAGAAAGGTGCCGTCAGTGACTGGTTGGGCCCGCCCCTCGCAGCACGGGCCCCTGGGAGTTGTAGTTTTCAGCGCCCTGCCCCCAGCCAGTCTCCGCGGGCTCCAGCCTCGCTGCTCCGGGCCCGGCTCACGGCCGGGTTTCTATGCTGAGTCGGCCCTAGCCCAGAGGCGGGGGGACCTGGCGCCCCTCGGGAAATGCTGGCCGGGGTGACCCCACTCCATCAGCTCTCAGCTCAGGGCGTGCTCTCACTCCGGAGTGACACCGGTGCAACCCTGTTCACCTCCCGAAGGCTCGCCTCTGGGGTCCGAGAGGAGACGTGCACTGGACCCTTCCTTCCACAGAGAGACACGTGAGGTTTGATTTTTCCGGGAAAGTGCTCGGCGCTGCCCGCTGCCTGCAGCAAGTGCCACGGGTGTGTGTGTGGGCACGGATTTTGTGGGGAAGCCAGCAGAACGGGTGGCTTGGCTTGGTGGAGAAGTGAAGTCCGAGCCAAGCGAGGGAAGGGCCAGGGCTGAGGGCTTGGCATAAAAGCTCTTTGCCCCCTCAGGGTGTGAATAGCAGGTGAGACAGGGTTTCCATAGGGACCCGTTACAAAACCAAAGGCATTTCGGGTCTGCTTCTTTAACCCTGGCGCTCATTCCATGGCCTTTGGGGTATGGCTGCTTAGTCTATTTCTGTCCATTGATTCTGACAGTCATTTGTTATTGCTCTTCAAACCTGTTTCAGTTCTCTATTTGTGTGCCTCTGCAGATAACCGGTTGGTTCTGGAAAGAAATCAGATCTGTTTTCTCTGGCTTCCCCTATCTTGTGGAGAGGACTTTATTTAAACTAAAAGTAGTGCTGTACAGTAGAGGAGACTGGGGTTTAATATGCCAGCTTTTGAGTCATACACTCGAACAACCAGCAAGGAGCACTTAGACCTGAAAAATGGGAAGACTTCAATGAGGGTTCACTGGATGGAAACAAAAACCGAATTGATTTTAGCCTCTGCTGAAAAGACCCACTAAGCCAGTGGAGTAGCTAGAGGGGCTCAGGTTGCTAGAGCTTGTAATACTGTGTTGCTAAAATGCATTGCAACATTCAGGAATTTTGCAGTGATCTTGAATGGCCTCCGTAATCTCTGTTATGAAAGAGCACAGCGATTCACTGCAGAGGTTTTATTGTGTTCACAGTGGTAGATGGTAGTTAAAGAAGTCTATTTAAAAGTAAAAAGTCTAAACAGTAGTGGTGCAGCTAGGTGAGAGGCCAGGTGTGCACTTCAAAGGTTTGCCCAGCAGAGCTAGGTCAGGGAGTTCTCACGACATTGCTCTGCCAACCAAAGCTGGAGTGTAGTGACAGTAACACAGTCAAAAAGTGCTTTTGTGGCCAGAGTTTATTTTGCTGAGGGAGTAAGTTATGCCACCAACCCCCCCCCCCTTTTTTGCCATTATAAACTGCCTCTTCCCTAAGAGGGATTGCTGGTCTGCCTGTATAGCCGCACTTTGAATTGTGGACAAGCCATGAACACAACCTCCAGCCAGTTCAGCAAAATACTTAAGCATATACCTGAATTTAAGCATGTGGAAGATTCTTTTGCCTTCAGGAGTCATGTGCTCAAGTACCTGGCTGACTCTGGGCCATAGAGAGGAGCCTGGCAAAAGGAAGGGCAAGGTTCCAGCCGGGGTGGATGGAAGGACTGAAAGAGGCTGTGAAGGGAAGAGGACAGCCTGCTTTATATAATATTCCAGCTATGGATGCACTCGCTCACATTTTGTTTCATGCCATGTTACTGTCATTGCAAAAACTTCCAATGAACGGATTACGTTATTTCCTTTTCTGCTGTGAAAAAACAGGAAACTGGAGCTGTGTTCCACTAAGGGCTGTAGCACAGGAGAGGAGGAGGCTGGAGAAAATATTCTACTACATATTGTAACTGATCATAGAGAGGAGGGCAGTACAGGAAGGGCTGTGGTGTAAGGTACAGTGAGTGATTCATACTTTTTATGACTTCCTTCTCTTGATTCAAATAACCTCTTCCAAGAAACTTTCCTACAATAATCCCCCAATGAGTTGATAAAATAGATAGATATAGAGCTGGTGACAGAGAAAGTGGTGGGGTTGATTTTCTGGGGTGCTGAACATCTGAAACTCCCAGTGAAGTTAAAAGGGGAAGAATCTGTTTGGTGCTACTGATGTTCCCTAGATGACCTAGATTGGACATGATGGGTAATGTGGGTTATAGGTTTTGCTGGACTGAGGTTGGCCACATTATTCACATGAGGCAGCAGTACACTATGGTTCTGCAATTTATTACATGGTTCCTCAATTTATTATGAATCCAGTCCTGCTGTGTCACCTCAGTTCTTATTTAAGTTACCAGGAGTTAAGGCAGGCAATACCTTGCAGAATTGGACAATACAGTATGTGGGTATAATCCACACGGATGAAATTAGATAGAGAAATAGAGAATGAGTGACGTCCAGTCACTAGAAAAGCCCAGGACTGGTTATGTGACCCCATAGAGTTAACTATTTAGCCATATGAGGACTCAAGTTAAGGATTTACTGGAAATCAATTTCTGACTGGCACTATCAGGAAAATATCACATTGTCAGATGAATAAGATGGTGATTTCATGTCTGAATGTTAATTCTTTCAATATAACAAAAAATAATGAATCCTTGCTCTTACATAGTGTTTACAGCTTCCAGAGGATGTGGAGATGTAGATTATTTGGAGACTCGCTGGTGAGAAAGTTAATACAGAGCCTGATCTGAACCCACTGAAGTCAGTTGATTGATTCATTATTCAATAATTGGACTTTGGATCAGCGTCATATTGGATAACTACCTTTCAGACTCTGTATTCTGTCTTTCTGTCTGGAATAGCAGGATTGGTTTCTAGGCCATAAAACGGTGCTTGCTAGGCTTCTCTGATCACAATCAATGTTGTTTTAATCTCAGCTGGGCACTGAGATTTTAGAGCAGAAGGGATGGTTTCCTATAGCTAAGCCTCCAGATTGGAATACCTGGACCCTTAGGAATCCCGGGCTTGAATGCCAGTGGGACTGACTCACCCTTTCCTTCTACATGTTTGAATTTCCTTTCAGTTTGTGCTGTGAGAGTGTTTAGGACAAGACCTTGGTTCCGGGGCTCTCTTTGGTAATAACCTAACCCGGTGTTTGTTGTAGCATCCAAACAACCAATAACAATGCTTGGCATGGATAGAGGGCCCTCCGTCCAACTGCTCTCAGACACAAACATAATTGAACCAAGCCAGCCTCAGAGTGTGGGGAGCCCCCAGGTGAAGTCTGGTGTGAGTGCAACCCATATCTCTGCCCCACAAGACTGTGCCCTCATTACACTCTTTCAAAGGATTTCTCCAAGTGCTGATCTGAAGGACTGTTCCCCCGAAGTCCCTGTGTGATGGCTTTCTACTCCTGGGGATTAGCGATATCATTTCTGTTTGAGTTAAAGCTCCACAGCGAATATCATTTACATGCAAGGAGAGACTCAGCCAGCCTCCTCTGCACCCCTGGAGACACCTCTGCTGTGGTTTTCCTGCAACAGTGGGGGTGCTGTGACTGGGGTGCACAACCCCTGGATGGCACAGAGCCCAGCTCCACAGGGACTCTGCACAGAGGGAGGGAAAACACAGGAGGGTCCACAGGGGCATTGTTAATTTATCCACCTATTTATCTATGAAGCACCCGTCCATCCACAGGAGGGTCCTTCCTTCCCTCCGTCCGCAGGAAGATCCATCCATCCCACACAGCACCATTGTATCTGAATGCATCACAAGAAAATTAAGTGGTAGCATGTCCTTCCTATGCTGAGATCTTAGGGGGCTCAGGGATACTTCAGTTACTGGTGTAAAGAAGCCTCCAAGCAAAGGATTCATCCTTCTCCTCTTCCCCCTTGGTATCCCCTCAGCACCTGACCCAGCTACTTGAACTGGATGCTGGGTGGAGAACTCAGCTCTGAGCACTCAAGTTTTCAAAGATTCTCTGTCCCTTTGATACAGATGTACTACATTTCCCAGAATGCATTGCTCATAGGAGGGGCGGAATCAGCCTTAGAAAAACACATGAGTGTAATTTCTCGTTAAAAAAAGAAGAAGAATCAAAGCATCAAGCGTCATGTCTAGGAATAGAATGGGAGCATTGCCAAGTTATTACAGAAGATGAGTAATCCACTTAAGTCATTCCTCTAAACACCATTCCTTGTAAGAGAATTAAAATATCAGCTTACATCACCAAGTGCAGCTCTTAGCCTGGATGAGACATGCACACACGATGTGAAAACATTACACTGGGATTGCAACCATGAGTAAGATCTGGAGGGCAAATCAATTAATCAACAACTCCTTCAGGATGCAGATTTCAGAGCAAAATATATGCCCGCATCTAAACAGCGGCAGCTGGACACAGTTGAGAGACCCACAACTTAGAAATTTAGAGGGTGGCTAAAAATAATTAAATGTGTTTCTATTGCCCCTTCTCTCTGCATTTGTGAGAACCTGCGCTAGGTTTTGTAACTGACAAGGCCAAAGGCCACAGGAAGCTGACGACGAGTTGGCTCAGAAGCAATAATAAAGTCACATCCAGAGCACTTTTCCTCACTAACCAAAACCCAAACAAACAAGGAGTCCTTAGGCACTTTTAAAGACTAACAAATGTATTTATCCTATGAGCTCTCGTGGGAGAAAATCCCACTTCGTCAGATGCTTTGGCTGACCTAGACTAACACAGCTACCCCTTTGAAACTAACCTAAAGCATTCCACCAAGATCAGGGTTGTCATTACTCCCAGCTTTACAAATGGGGAAACTGAGTCACAGAACACAGAAATATTTTACCCCAGGTCCAATATCAGCAGAGCCAGGACTACAACTGACACCTTCCAAACCCCGTCTCATGCATTACAGCGTAGCTGTGACTAGAGCACAGAAGTTTTGGGGATGTTCTTGCTACTCAAGCTCTCCTAGGCCCTTCACTGGTATGCAGTAGGGCCCTTAAATTACAAATGTTCGGGCCAGTTGTCAGAAAGCAAACACCTCGTGAACACTAGTGCAACTGTTATTGTTATCCTGATCAGAATGTCCAGGAACTGAACCAGCATCTCCAGGGCTAAAAGCCACCGGGTGTTACAATTTGAGGCGAGCTGTGGCTCCTAGAGCTAATAGCTATAGCAGAACTCAGCATCTGTGGATATGGCACAGAAGGTGGCAACCTATCAATAGTGCCTGACACTGGCACACATATCCCAAGTGTATATGCAGTGGATGTACCCGACGTATGCCTGCTTATTGCCTGCATAATAGATTAATTGAAAAGCTACCCATTTGCAGAGCTAAACTGCAAAACAGACCAAAAGAGCCACGTGCCACTTAATAAAGCTGCCTTAGGTTATCCAGTCAGAACTGAGAAACAATGCTATGTGATGCAGCTATACCAAGCAAATAGCAAATATTGGTAACAACTGGGGGTGTGCTAATCATCCTGGGATCAAAAAGTAATTTGCGTAACGACTAGAAATGCCTGAGGTGTGGGAGTGACCCTTTCGCTCATGGCACATAATCCAAGAACACAGGCCCTGGAGGATGTACAAACTCAGCAGACCAAGGTCTGCCTTCAGTTATACCAGGCAGTTTCACTGAGGCCATTTGGGCAGGCCCCGGTGACACACTCAGATCCTGGCCCTCTGCTTCTGTAATCCACTGGTCACCGTGTGACTCCTCCTCATCTGAGAGCCTGTTACCTCATGCATCTAACTCAGGGATCTTCTACTGCTAGAGTGCTTGCTTGGCCAAGATGGCACCCACTAGGCATCTATTTAAGAAGTGATTCATCTCTTTATGGCTGGGCTGCAAATACTATTGTTTAGTTAAGAGCATAAATGGTTAACCAGTTTCCAGAGGGGAGGACAGCTGTGGCCTCATTTTGAAAGGGACAGAGCACCTGCTGCTCCCATGGAAGTGGCGGGAGTTATGGATGCTCAACACCATTAAAAATCAGACAGTCAACTCCTCATTCTTCTGCTCTCAGCTGCCACACACACCCCTGGCACCGTCTCTGCCAGGTGCTTGGAGCATCAGCACCAGTCTCATAACTGAACAGAGGGCTTGTGTCTCATCCAGGTCAGCCCTGTGTTCTGTCCAGGGATCTCAGTGAACCACGCTAGTCTTGTAGGCAAGTGAAAGAAGCTCAGATTTGCATGTCTTACACTGTACCCCTGACTAGTGAGTGCATTCAGGGCCAAGCCTCATTTAGCCAGACTATTTCTATCTATTGCAGTGAAACAGGAAAAGTTACTGTTTCGGCCACAAACGGCCTTCTAGAGATGCTGAAGGGGGGCCCAGAGTTCAGCTTGGCCTAGGCGGTCATCACAGTCCAACCAATGGGCACTTCCTGTGTTTTCCAAGAGGTGCCTCAGGCAGAGCCGGAGGAGAGTGGTGGTAAATACTGGCTCATCTCTGCATCCAGAGGAAGAGCTCTGCGGTTTGCTTGTGTTAACTATACCAGCCGACAGAGGGCTCGGCTGTGAGTCATCCCAAGACTCAGGGAAGTGGCTTGTGTGTGTATATCTGTGTGTGCATGATTAACTCCTTCATTACTGGAACACCTGGCTTTTTGGGGCTGTTTAACTGTGGCCTGGGGTGGCTTGCTGAATGAGTGTGCCGTACTTTCCAATAGCACAACAAAAGCTTCCTTTCCAGCGAGCTGGGTGTCAGAGCAGCGTCACTGCATCAGTGAGAGCTTGGGACAGGCAGGGCGTGCAGCAATCTGAACTCTGCGCCCTGCCCTCCGTGATGGGACAGCCATTCTCCAAGGACACCAGCTCTTGCTGGCAGGCACTGAATGAGTTCACCCCGAAGGCTGCTTTGTAGCTGATACAGGGTTGCTGGGTCTCAGCCCAATGCTGAGGGGTCAGATGCCAGTAGACTACTTGGCCCCTTGCTGGCAATCTGACTTTAGAAGCAGTGAGGCTGAATGCCCCCTCTCCCGCAAGCAGTAGGGACAGAGGAAGCCCTCTTCTGGGTCTGCTCGAGGCTCCTGCATGTGGAGGTGATGAGTGCCTGATGCCCAAAGCCCCTGTGTGCCCTGGTCAGTGGTGCATCACTGTGAGGAGGAAACCCTGGGAGAGAGCAGTGCAGACACATTCCACGTGGAAATGAGTGAGTCGAGCTCCTTCCACCTCCACCTGCCAGTCCAGGACTGTTCCCTACTGCATGTTTGCTAGGGCAGTGGTATTTTACCTGTGGTCTGCAAACCCCTGGGGGAGCATGGAGTTTGTTTAAGATATCCAAAGAGATCCGCACCTCTGTCCAGGCATTTTTAGGGGTTAGGCTGTTGGGGTTTTGTCAGGCCAGGGCTCTCCTGCTTCCCACAGGAGATGGTTTTACAGCCTGAGACCTCACTCTGATGTTTTCCTCTTTTCAGGTCCCTTCATTTCAATCTCTTTCCTCTTGACAATCCTTGGGTAGGTAGGTAATTTCATTAGTCCTTTTTCCTTCCCTCGTGCATTACAAACTCATGCCGTGCGTGCCATCCCCTCTCACTCCCATCCTTCCTCGCTGCCTCCTCTCCACTGTGACTATGTCTGTGTTGCTGAGAGATGTTATTCCCAGCTCACCCGGATGCACACATGGTAACTGTGCTCCAGCTAGGGTGCTAAAAACAATAGCGTGACCCGGGCAGTTCAGGGAGTTAGCTGCAGGAGTACATCTCAAGGTGGCCTGGATAGAAATGTACCAGGGTGGCTAGCCCAAGCCACTCTCCGTGTTGCTCTGGCGATGCTGCTGTTTTTAGCATGTAGGCTCAGTCAATGGTACAGCTATACAACCTGAGAGTCACACCTCACAGCTAAAACACACATCTCGTCTACACTCGCCACACTTTTCGGCGGGAGATGCGCAAGGTACGTAACATACCTTGCATATCTCCCGTCGCCTTACTAACTCCCACTTACCTCTCGCTACACACTGCACTAAGGCGACCGGAAATGCCGTCGGGTCGACTCAGCACTATTCCAGTTACGGGGCTGGAGTTATAGCGATTGAACGCGTCTTGATAGACTGCTCAATCAAACCCGGAAGAGCGCACTGAGGGCGGCACACCATCAGTATAGACATGCCCATAGACATAGCCTGCGTTTCAGATAATTGTGTATTCATAGAATCATAGGGATGGAAGGGACCTCATGAGGTCATCTAGTCCAACCCCCTGCTAAAAGCAAAAGCACTCCCCCTAAATCATCCCAGCCAGGGTTTTGTCTAACGGGACCTTAAATATCTTCAAAGACGGAGATTCCACCACCTCCCTAGATAGCCCATTCCAATGCTTCACCACCCTCCTAGTGAGAAACTTTTTCCTAATATCCAACCTCAACCTCCCCACCTGCAACTTGAAACCATTGCTCCTTGTTCTGTCCTCTGTTACCATCAAGAACAGCCTAGCTCCCTCCTCTTTGGAGCAACCCTTCAAGTAGTTGAAGGTTGCTATCAAATCCCCCCTCAGTCTTCTCTTCTTCAGACTAAATAAGCCTAATTCCTTCAGTTTTTCCTCATACATCATGTGTCCCAGGTCCTAATCATTTTCATTGCCCTCCGCTGGACTCTTTCTAACTTGTCCACATCTTTTCTGTAGTGGGGAGCCCAAAACTGGACACAGTATCCTCTTTGGAGCATCACTTCAAGTATTAGCTGCACTTCGCAACAATGAATCTCAGGCTCTTGTTTTTCTGCTCAGGTTTTTAATATACCCATGTGGTTTCGCTATCCGCACAGGTCTTGATAGTGCCTTCCTGATTTAGTGCCATTTGCAGAGCTGGCTGAAACTCAGAATTCCCATTCTATGGGTGATTCCCACATTTCCAGGGTTTTTTCCATTCCACTTCCAAATTTCCTGCGAAACCAATTTTTCAAAACTATTTTCTTTCTGGTCAGTTGAAATGATCCATTTTGATGAAATCCAAAGATTTTGTTTCAATTTGGACTTTAAAAATATTTTAGATTATAGAATGATTTCTCATATTCTATAAAATAAAGTACGCTTCAAAACAAAAAGTTGCTTTGAAATGAAAACTGCAAACATTTCCCTCCAATGAGGTTAAAATGTCCCATTTCCTTCCCCTTATCCCTGGAATCACCACATTTCCACACAAAGATTCCGTTTAAACAAAACAGGGAAAAATGTTTTGTCGGAAAAGTTCTGACCAGCTCTAGCTATGTGAGCATTTCAGGAACATGCCATCTGCTCTCTAGACCATGCCACGAAGACCAGTATCTACCGACCCTTCTTGCACTCTTGGCTCGCTCGGTTCCACATGACGAGACAAGGACCCGCTCCTAGCTCCTATGGTCCCCTTGGTCTTGCAGAGATGTCATTTCTGCAGAGCTGCCCTGAGAAGCAAAGAGGATTGTGGACAATGCTCTGCATTGGGAGCACATTGGGGGAGATTCCTTGCCTTAGCTTTGCACTCTCTGTGTACCCCATCTTTCACCTCTCTTACCCAGGGACTGCAGTGTTATTGTCCTCCCCTCCTTAGTTGGCGCCTCTGTGCCCCATTCTCAGAATGCATCAGAGAACACTTTCAGGAATGTATGAGTCAATACACATCACTGATTAGAGCAACAAGAGAAGGGGTTGACGGCCAGCAAACCGCAGTGTTCGACATGTAGAGCGGCCAGAGACTTCCTTCGTGCTTCTAAGGAACTGCCTCATGTTGGGAGGAGAAGACCCTAGACCAGAAGGTCTTAGGCACCTGGTTCCCCTCAAGCCTGGCTTTGACAACAGATTCTGGCAGGGATATTAAACTTTCCGCTTCAGGGTTTAAGCCAGCCTCTGACTATTAGGGTGCATCTGCACAGCAAAAAACAAACCAAACCAAAACAAAACAAAAAAAACGTAGCAGCGAGTCTGAGTCTAGATCAACTGACTTAGGCTCACAGGGCTAGTGGCATGTGGCTAACAATAGCTTTGTAGATGTTCCCACTCAGGCTGGAGTCTGGCCACAGAAACCTGCCAAGGGGGGTGGTTTTCAAGTGGGAACAGCTTGCTGGCTATTTTTAGCTTTGTAGTATGAACTGTGAGTGAGTTGATCCAGACTTTGTGACTTGCTCCCACATGTTTTTTTTTTGCTGTGTGGACAGAATGGGATCTCTGCAGGGACCATCTTATCCCACCTCTGTGGCATCTGGCACTGGTTTCTGGTGGAGGTGGCATACTGGCCTGCGTGGACTTGGGAGTCGATCCAGTCTGGCAATTCTAATGTTATTCTAGCCTGCTGCAGGCATTGCTACTCTGTTCATCATAGGGATAGTCCCTCGTCACACATGTCACACAGCACCAAGAATTCAACACAGCTGGCACACAGAGGAGACTAGGGGGCTGCATGTCGGGATTGAGCAGCATGCTATGGAGACAAGTTCCAAAGGGGTAGCCTTGTTAGTCTAGTTCAGCATAACAAACAAGGAGTCCTGTGGCACCTTTAAAGACTTACAAATTTATTTATTGCATAAGTTTTAGTGGGAGAAAATCCCACTTGGTCAGGCACTCTGTAAGTTCCCAATCTTCAAAGCGTCTGACGAAGTGGGATTTTCTCCCACAAAAAGCTCATGCGTTAAATAAATGTGTTAGTCTTTAAAAGTGCCACAGGATTCCTTGTTTGTTATGCTATGGAGAGTAAGGCTTGTTTTACACCCCGTGTAAGGGGTTTGATTTTTATACTCACACAGCGTTACCACTACCTAGTGTGGACACAGTTTTGCGGGTATAAGGTGCCATACACCTGTAGCTTATTCTGTATTTACCCTTATAGCAGTAGCCTGTGTCCACACTAGGGGCTTGGAGCAGTTTAAAGTGCAGCAGTACATAAATCCTTTGCATCAGCAAGTGGAGAAAGAGTTTGACTGGTGTAAATGGCCTCTCCACTGCTAGGGTCTGTCATCTTGGACGGTGCTGGTTTCAGTTGCTAAAGTGGCACCTAGCCTGCGTCTGGAGCTGCCCTCACACAAGCACTGTACTTTTCACTCTCACTAGATTTACGCCACAAACTTAAAAAAGGTAGAGAGAAAGCTTTCCAGACCCCTTTTGTGTTGCCGCCTATGCCCCCTCCTCCCACTTCCTCCAGTCCCATTAACCCCTTTGGGGGGAGAGAAGCTACTGGTATGTCTGCAGAGAGCCCTGCTCTTTTAATAGCCAAGAGATTCTGGTAGGTTTTGAAACAGTTCAAAAATCCCCCCTTGTGACTCAGCGAAAGCCAGCGGCAGGAGCAGCAGAAAGCAGAACTGGTGCGTGAGAGGCAGCAAAACACAAGACCAGCAGCAGGGTGAGAAATGAGTGACCAGAGGGAGTCGAAATGGAAGTTTTGAGATTATTGTCTAACTCCCGTAACAGGAACAGAGGAATTGCCTGATCTGTTCAGACCTGGATCCATTCAGTCTGTCCTCAGTCTTGGGCCAGCAACTTCAGGGCCAAGTATGTGACTTTTTTTTTAGTGGGCAATTCTGGAATAACCTGCCCTCTTGGGACGTTCCTTAATCCTGAGCCTGTCACTTGCTCATGCTGTGAAGCAGGAAGGCTATTATCTTCTCCAGGGTAACTGAGGCTGTTCTCATTCCCCATAACAATGTTCTGGACTTGAATCCTTCTGAGCCCTTGGCCTCCTTTGTATCCTGTGGCAGTGAGTTCCACATGCAACAGGGAGAGAGAACGGCTAAGCTGCGAAATCAGTTTGTCAGAGAGACCATTTCCTTCCAAGCCATTTCCTGGAGCTGAGCCTGGAGCATTGGGGCTTTCTGACCAGCACAGAAGGAGGGAATGACTGATTCCAGCTTGCACTCGGAGACAGGAAAGATGCTCTGAAACCAGGTGATGGGAGCCACAAAAGTGCAAATAGATAGCTATGTGTTTCCTATTGGGATGGGTGGTAGTGTTACTCTGCCATATGGTGCCTGACAGATACAGGGGGAAAGAGAGTGATGAAAAATACACAAGTTACACCAGGAAACATCTCAGGTTTGTTGTGTGCCTTTAAAAAAGATCAGGAATGATTGACACACATACCCAGGCCAGTCCCACCCCACTCTGGAGGAAAATACCAGGCATTTGTGGAGAAAAAGAAATGGTGGCCTGGCAGAAAGAGAGGGAAAAGGGGGAAACAAATGGACAGGGGAAGAGAAGCAAGAGATGAAAAAAGAAGAGTGGAAAGGTGCAGGGACTGTTTCTCCCAACGAAATGCCAGAGGGGAGGAGGGAGAAAGCTAGTGGGGCCAGGCTGACGGCAGAAGTTATAATAGTGTGCCAGGGAACGGGCCATGGAACTGGACAGCAGGAGATGACTCAAGAGGGTTTCTGTGGTGAGATTAACCCTTTCATTACAGGAAAGCTCTTTCCACACCCCACGGGGTCTGACTCAAAGCACAGCCTCCAGTCAGAATGAAAGAGAAATCCTACTTGCAAAGGGCTTTGAATTTCAACTCTGTTATGAAATTATTAAAGGGAGCGGGAACAGCAGGGTTTGCTGAGGCCACCAAATGGCAGGGCTGAGGGGGAATGCAGCCTGGGAGGTTTGGGGGTTCTTGGGAAACTTGGGGGTCAGCTATGGGTCAGCCCAGGCACCAGCAGGAGAGGAGGAGGGCTGAGAGAGGAGAGGGGAATTTTACACACTTGCTGCAAAACAGTAAAAATAGTTTAGGTTCTTTTTCTGAAAATTTCTTGGTAAATGTAGTTGTTGGGAAAGTGAGTTAAAGCCAGGCCTTGCCTGGGGTCCCCCTGCCAACACCCCTCTTCCCAACCAGCAGCTCAGTCCTGCTCTCTCAGCTGGGGGCTCTCCACCCCAGCTCTGCCGCCGGCCCTGCCCCTCAGTCCCAGTGTGCAGAGCAAGGGTGAAGACGAGCTTCCGTTCTAAACTGTGTGACGAGTGCCTGACATGGACCTCTGGGTCCCTGGGAGAAAATCACCCAAGTCATTTCAGCTTGAGATCCGAGGCAGGCCTTAGTTTCTCAAATGCCAGGCGTCCTGTGAGACGGCGAATGTGTGCCCACGTCACATCACGCTGGCATACTCATACAGAGCGTCCACGCTGATTAGTCCTGCTCCAGTCAACGAAGGAGACCAAGGCAGCCGGGGTACACCTTAGCCCTAGGGTCACACAGGGAACCTGGGGCAATGTCAGGAATTGAACCTGGCTCACCTCAGCCCCG
The DNA here is from genome assembly GCA_007922175.1 of Pelusios castaneus. Classification (NCBI taxonomy): domain Eukaryota; kingdom Metazoa; phylum Chordata; order Testudines; family Pelomedusidae; genus Pelusios; species Pelusios castaneus. The sequence goes on from ML685810.1 coordinate 13,079,106, forward strand.
GCTCAGTGTGACACACAAATCCACATGTCCTGCGCGAGTCTCACCACTGTTCAAAACTCCCAGCAGTCCCTGGTGCTGAGCCCCATCTGGGCCAACGCTGCGTCCCTGGCTGCCAGCGTTCCCCTGGGGCAGAAGGTAACGCCCTACCCCCAGAGGGTTGGCAGCCTGCTTTGCACTGGGCACTGGGAATGGGCCGTGATTAATTTTATTGCTTCAGCGCCAAAAGGGGAAGAGGAAATTCCACAGAGAAGCAATTTGGGGTGAGCTTTGAGCAACAATGAGGCTGGGGAAGGGGGAACATGGCTAGGGTTGTACCAGCCCCGGAAAGGCTTCAAGGCCTTCTGCTGGTGCTCACAAAGGCCCTTAGTAACAGTACGAGATGTGGACCTTTCCACTGCAGGTTTTCAGTTGCTTTACCAAGGCAGAGCAATGTGGTTGTCCCTAGAGCACAGGAGGGAAACTGAGGCACGGAGGGGATAGGGATTCATCCTGGGCACACGCACGGCATACATATCCTCCCGTGCATGCTCACTGTGCCCGCACACCCCCTCTCACACAGCCGCTCTGCTCCCAGCCACCTGCTGCCATTCACACACCCGGAGCCCTTCATTCACATCCACCCGCACAGCCAGCCTGTGTGTTGTCGCGTATTGTGCAGTCCCTTTCTCAGATCACTGTAACCTCACCCAAAGGGGAAGTGGTGACAAGCTGTGTGTTGAACTCGGAGGCAGTGAGGCTCATGCTGAGTGCGTTCCGGCTGATACAGTACTGGCCGGGACCACAGGAAGGAAGCTGACAGCAGCAGTAGACTAATAATACGCATTGTTATAAAGAGAAAGAGAGAAAACCACCCTGCTTTCTATTTTTGACTCCGATTTCTATTAAAGCAGATCAGGGGCTTTCTTAGGCCCAGGAAGAAGATAGTTAATTAGAGACAGTCAGACTGTAAGCAACAAGCTCAGATTCCAGGGACCTGATGTCCTGTTAAGAGCAGGGCACCAGCTGCGATTCAGGAGACCTGACCTGGATGCAATTCCCAGCTCCCTTCATCACTTAGCGCCAGAGTCCTGAGAAGTGTGGAAGTGCCTTAGACATCACCAACATTCACAAAATCACTGTTCAGCTGCTGCTGGGCCCTGGAGGTGCGGAAATTTCTGCTGGTGGCGGGGGTGAGGTTGGGAGGATAAATGTATTAAAGATTGTTATGTGCTTTAGATGCTCTAGGGCTGTGGTCCAGCCAGATTTAAGGTCCCTCTCCTTCCCCTCCAAAGTGAAGGGGACCTTCCCAATGGCTGCAATCCTAGAGGATATTACCAAGGGGATGGAGTGTGCCTTGAAGGGCTGACTCCAAGGTGTGTTTCTGTCACCCTCTAGTGGCTGGGCTTTGCACAGCACAGGGTATAAGCCCTGTTATAGCTGCTGGGGAGGGCGTTCTCCTTTAGCTTGAGGCGTCTGTGGCAGGAGGCACTAAATTCTAGCCACTGGTGAACGTAACATCTTTGCAGGCAGGGAACCAAGGTTGATTGTGTGGGATGGGAGGGGTGCTGGGCATCCCTGTGAGCTGTCTGGACCTGCTGCAGGCTAGAAGCCATTCCCAGGTCCTAACTACTCACGTTATAGAGCAAGGGGGCCAAAGGATTCTTCCTCAAGCCTCAGAGTTCTTGGGTGTGTGTCATAGGCCCCACACTGCCAATGCAGACTCTTCTCCAGTGGTAGCACCTGGAGCAGAGTTCCAGTTCCAGGCCCCAGCCAGCTCACACTGACTATCATGTGCAACTTGCCTGTGACCCTGTCCCTGAGACACAGCAGGGGCCTGCAGTGGAGCTCTCCCTTGCTGGGGGCACAGGGGCTCTTTCCAGCTCTGCTCTGCTCATTGCTGCACCAGGCCCAGCAAGAGGAGGGTGGTGCCAGCCCTGCACAGATTCACCCTGTACTGTGGGGAGAGTGGGGTGTTTTAGCTCTGTTTGGGGAATCAGGTGGGAGCAGACACAGAATGGGCTGCAAGGTCACGGGGCGCTGTCTCTGCAGCACTTGTCTCTATGGGATCCTCACATCCAAGAGTTGGCAGCAGGATTTGAACTCAAGGCCTTCAATACCCAATGCAGACTGCTGCCTAGTAACCCCATTACAGCAGGCCGGTTTCCTTTCTGCAAACTGGCCACCATGAGGGGCCATGGTACGTCTGCACTGCAATACTGTTCTTGCAGTAGGCTGTGGCTGGCCTGAGTCAGCTGATTTGGCTATAAAATTGCTGCGGAGACATTTGGGGCCCTGAAACCTTATGAGGGGTGTGGGTCTCTTAGCTCAGACAGAACATCTACGCTACAGTTGTAGCCCTGCAAAATGGAGTCAATTGACCTGGGCTCTGAGATTGGGTGCCAGAAGTCTTATATTGCCATGTAGATGTGGTCCTCCAGCTCCTTCACAAGGGAGGATCTGGATGGAGCCCATGCCCTGTTTTGACAGAGCTGCCTCTGGCATGGAACCCAGCCTCCTCACAATGGGGAAGGAGGGCTGAGAAGTTGTTGCGGCTGTGATTCATCTCCCGACTACAGTCACTCAGAGCTGAGTGAAAATGGAACGTCCCGCAAGCTCCAGCTCTGACCCTCGGCATTTCCCCCACAGCCAGGCCCCGTTGTGCTGAAGGGAGGCAGTTATCAGAAGCCAGGGCTCTGAGTCATCTCGCCTCACACTGTGGTTTGCAAAGATTCTTTACATCACATTGTGTGAAATTTTGTTTCATGATATTTTGGTCTCCGATGCAGTCAACGGCCCGCTGGGGCTTCCAGCCCAGCATGGAGGGCTCTATTCACCCTTGGGAACCCTGCCCACGGCTCCCTGCCCCAGCACATGGCAGACAGCAGGGGATGGGGCTGTCTGCTGTTCAGTGATGACATGGGTCTGTCCAGCTTCAGTGGGCAGCAGGGACTGGCTGGAGCAATCTTTCTGATGTGAGCATTAACGCTTCATCGTATCGAACCTGATCCCACTACGTGGTGAGGCCCCACTTGAAAATAGCTTGTAAAGGATCAATAAATAAGTCACAGATGTTTTAATGAACGGTGAGTCAATTGCTTATAATTGAATCCTAGGTAGTAAATCGCCACATACAAAACACCCGACTCCTGTCTGCCTCATGTATTTACTGTAACAGCTACTAATCATTGAGAAGCCCTTTATAAACTGGGTATAGGTGGAACCTTCAATGCAATGATTGTTAAGAAGGGTGACCACTGGGTCCTTATGGACTTATTTAGAGATACATTGAGTGTCTGAGCATGGGCTGGGAATTCCTGGAGTCCAGCCCCAGCTCTCTCACTGGGTGATCTTGCATGAGTCCCTTTCCCTCCCCTATGCCTCAGTTTCCCCATCTGTACAAGGGGGCTAAAGAGGCTGCTGCTAGTGGTAATTGGTTCACTCACGGTTGTGCAGGGTTGGGAAACGGAACTGCTTTGTGGCTGCTCATTATTACCATGCCTCGTGCGTGTCCTTTGTCAAACCCAGTGGGGGCGGGTTGGACTTTTCAGCCTGTCCAGCACCAGGGGAAAGCACCCGCCTCTGGTCGAGGATATAAATCACTCCTGCTGAAGCTGGGCCTCAGGAATCCTGCCCCAGGTTCCTTTTGCCATGGGACTTCCCTCTTGCTTCAAGGCAGGGAGACAGGGCTGGCCATGGTCAACCCATAGAGGGCAGGAATGAGCCCCCGTGTCCCAGAAGAAAGCAGCTCTGAATGGGTAACCCAGCCTTGATAAGCTCAGCTCGTAGGTCTGTCTGTCTCCTGCTCTCTCCAAGCCCCACGCTAGCAAGGAGCTGACATTTAAAGGTTAACCCCAGCATGTTGTCACTTCCCCACCAGGCCTCTGTCTCTGGTTACATTTCCAGGATGTCACGAGGCACCCTGACCTGCAGGAGGGACTCTGTGCCTCCATAAACCCCCAATCCTCATGTCCTAAGAGCCGCCGACACTCTCCCATGATCCCAGTGTTTCTTGGCCTTTCTATCCCAGGCCCAGGCAATCGGCTTCCAGGGTACTGAAGAAATCTGGTTCAAACACAGCTGCTCAGCAATTAACCCTTCCATTTTATTTTGACCACTGAGTTGGAATCAGACTTAACCATCTCCTGCATTAGCTAGAAGTCCTTTGCCAAGCATGCTGCTTCCCTGGTCACGGGACCACGGTCAGCATCTGGCTGGTCTCTGCTGTGAGGCAAGCAAGACAGGCAAGGTTAGCAGGAGCACCAGGAGTGACCATGTGTTCCATGAAACAGGAGATAAACCGGCCACGCTGCGACTTGACAGACTGGTGGTAAATGGAGAGAGAGGCTCAAATGGCTCAGAGCTGATTACCGGGAGAGAACCACATCCCTGGGCACTCCCCGTCATCCTGGCTCGTGTCTGCAAAAAATTTGACCAGGTGCAGGAGAACTGAGCCCAGAGCCATTCATGATACCCTGATCAGTAGGGATGGCGACTGTCTAATCCCCAAATCGAAGCACTGGAGGGGAGCCAGGGGCTGCTGCATTGGATTTGCAGAGCAACTTGTGTTCACGGTGGTTTCTGAGGCGGTTTTGCTTCTGGAGCAATTACAGATGGCCTGGGACTGTGCTTGAAGGAGCTGTTCGAGGTCCCCCAGGGCGACATCCCCCAACAGAACTGGCTGCAGAAACAGAAGATGAAGATACAGTCTCGGTAAGTCTCTGGTGCTTGTCGATACACAAATGGGCAGGGTTTTGGGTTTAGGACCCAATGAAATTATTGCAAGCGGTGGGAGTGGGGTGTGACTGCTGATGGTGGAATGCTCACCAGCGCCGTGGCCTCAGCCAGTACCACAAAATGGATCCTGGGAAGCGCAAACCGCCGGGAGTACTAGATACTCACACGTTGTCACAGTGCGCTGTCCCAGCAAGAGCCTTACATTGCCCCCTCCGATGGTACAGCTCAACCAGTCTCCTTCAAACTGTCCCACGGAGGGTGTGTGATGCAGTGACTGTTTGAAATATGCCAGGCAGCTGTCTGTAGAAACGTGCCAGGCTGTAGGGCTCTGGTACAGAAGTAGGCTTGGGCCCAGGCAGGGGGAAAGGAAGTCAGACGATGCATTCCACATTAGAAGTCTGGGCAGTCCCTGTGGGGTGTATATAGCCCATATACACTGTAGAATGAGTCCCTACTGCCTGGACATGCAGTCCATAGACAGGTCTGACCCACGCAGATTGTGTCATGAACTGTAGCAGTGCCAGGGGCCTGCACAAATGCAGACGCCTTTCGGGAGCTGCCAGCAGCACAGCAGCCTGCGGGAAAGCGAGGGCAGCAGCCTGTTGATTTCCCCAAGAATTTTGTCAGTGTGGTTCTGTCACTCGCTGTTGCCCCCTTCTGGCCAACCTGGGCATGGCCAGGATGACAGGGTCCCTGCTGGATGCAACATCCCAGCCTCTGCGAGGGGCGAGATGGGACAGAGACTGCCAGGCCCTCCAGGCCGTCCACCCCCATTCATCGTGAAACCCTGCAGCTGCGGTATGCCACAGCCCCAGAATACCTGTTCTGCCAAGAAGCCTGATCGTCCCAGGATCAGGAAGGGGAAGAGCGGTGGGAGAATTATTTTAATTTAGCTCCAATTCACTGGAACAGGGATAGTGCTGAACGGAGGCCACACCCCTCCTTTGCACCCAACCTGTATTCACAGTCCCCTGGCTCCAGCCCCCTCCCATGCTCAGGGCCCTGCCCTCCACCCGTGCGTCCACACGTGAGGGCAATTCCAGGGACTGGGAGATCTGACAGAGCCTGGTGAATCCCCCAGGGAGAGGATCACGTGCGGCCTGGGTGTAAATCCCCCAGGGAGGAGATTCTGGAGGGTCTCTAGGCCCTGAGGCTCTCATGAGTCCCAGGTGAGTAGTGTTGAGCACAGGCAACCTCCACTTGGATTCCTGGCTCCCTTCCCCACTAGCTGTGTCCTTCCCTCTCCTTAGATCTGGAGTCTCACGTTGCTTGTTTAATTGGCACCTCTGCGGATGTCAGCTGGCTTTGGATTGGGCTCACACTCTGAAGGACTCATGCAGCCTTTTCCAGCCTGGCCAGGTTCTGCGGTTGAATGCAGTTTCTGGGAAGAAAATTGGGTCTCACTAATTAGCAGCACACACACAGGTTTGGGGGCCTGTAAAACATAAACAGCCTTCTCTCGCCCCCTGGTGGAGTGTGGTGCATAGTGAGGACTGGGCTCCAGAGAGCACGGCACAGGGAGAATGCCTCGCAGGAACTGGCCGAGTGTAGGTCTTTACTGTGTTTTTTATCTAGGGCGCAGTGGAGTCCCCATCACGGACAAGTCTTCTATTAAGGCAGGAGGTTTTCTACAAGTTCTGCTGTAGGAATTACTGTGGGGGCGGGCAGCTGTCTGACCTGTGCTGCACAGTAGGGTGAACTAAATGATCACACGTTCCCTTCTGGCCCTGGAATCTAGAAACGTGTTGTAATCTGACCCTAGCGCCCCTGTGCAGTGCTTGGAGAATGGGGGCCACAGTGCTGCAGGATGTGTCATCTTTTGGATGAACCCAGAAAGCCAGAAGGTGCCAGTGTGCTGTGAGCTTGAGAAAAGAGTCATTATTCCTGGTGCCCAGGACTCACTCATCAGTTCTTCCATCTTCTGGAATGCTATCTTCAGATCCTCCACGTCACCCACCTGGCTGGACGGAAGGGACAGTTCTTACAGCCTGAACATCAAATCATAGGGAAGCATTAGTTTGCATAGTCAAAAATAATCCTAAAGAGAATGATGGATTGTGGAGCGTTGGCTGGGGTTGTGTGTGAAGATGACAAAGGGTGACTTCGTAGCTTAGTCTCGTTGGTCGCCATTGACTAGGACTCTAAGCACCAAGTCAATGGTGCGCTTTACTCTCTCCACTTCCCCATCTCTTACAGGGTGGGCAACACCGATCCTCACCATGATTCTCTGAAGTTGTCGGCCAACTTCATGCACCAACCGTGATTCCAGTTCCTTCCCTGCTTACTGCAGACACAACTTGGTGGGCCGAACTGCAAGACTTTATTTCATTGACCTATCTGTAACAATCTCAGTCCTTTTTCCTTCAGTGGTTGCATCACCACATGACCTGTGCAATGGTAGGCACCTGCATCCCAGGCAATTGCAGGGGACCTGAGGCAGCAGTGGGGTAACTCAGCCACTTGCCCATGATTTCAAACACAATGTAGTAAAATCTTACCTGTGTGAAGAATGTCATAGAATCTTAGAAGATTGGAGATGGAAGGACCTCAGGAGGTATCTAATCCAACCCCTGCTCAGAGCTGGACCAACACCAACTAAATCATCCCAGCCAGGCCTTTGTCAACCTGTGCCTTAAAATCCTCGAAGGATGGAGATTTCACCACTTCCTTCGGTAACCTATTCCAGTGCCTCACCACCCTTCTAGTGAAAAAGCTTTTCTTAATATCTAACCTTGACCTCCCCAGCTGTAACTAGAGACATAAGAACATAAGAACATAAGAAAGGCCGTACTGGGTCAGACCAGAGGTCCATCTAGCCCAGTATCTGTCTACCGACAGTGGCCAGTGCCAGGTGCCCGAGGGAGTGAACCCAACAGGCAATGATCAAGTGATCACTCTCCTGCCATCCGTCTCCATCCTCTGATAAGCAGAGGCTAGGGACACTATTCTTAACCCCTTTCTGGCTAATAGCCATTTATGGACTTAGCCACCATGAACTTATCCAGTTCCCTTTTAAATATTGTTATAGTCCCAGCCTTCACAACCTCCTCAGGTAAGGAGTTCCACAAGTTGACTGTGCGTTGTGTGAAGAAGAACTTCCTTTTTCTTTCCTCTTCGTTCCTTCCTCCTTTCTCTTCGTGTTTCATCTTCTTTCCTTCTTTCTCTCTTTCTTTGCTTCCTTCCTTCCTTTCTCTTCCTTCTCTTTCTCTCTTCCTTCTCTTTTTTCTTTTTCTCTTCCTTCCTTCTTTTTTTCTTTCTCTCTTTCTTTGCTTCCTTCCTTTCTCTTCCTTCTCATCTTTCCTTCCTCTTTCTTCTTTCTCTTCCTTCTTTTTTCTTTCTCTTCTTTTCTTCTTTTTCTTCCTTCTTTCTCTTCCTTTCTCTTTCTTCCTTCTTTCTCTCCCTTTCTCTTCCTTCCTTTTCTCTTTTTTCTTTCTCCCTTCCTTTTTCTTTCCTTCTTTCTCTCCTTTGCTTTCCTTTTTCTTTCCTTCTTTCTCTTCTTTGCCTTCCTTCTTTTTTCTTTCTTCCTCTTTCTCTTTTTTCCTTCTTTGTCTTCCTTTTTCTTTCCTTTTTTCTTTTTCTCTTTTTTCCTTCCTCTTTCTTCTTTCTCCTCCTTCTTTCTTTCTCTTTTCTCCTTTCCCTTCCTTCTTTCCTCTTCTTTCCTTCTCTCTTTCTTTTTCTCTTCCTTCCTTTTTCTCTCTCTTCCTTCCTTCTCTCTTTTTCTCTCTCTCTTCCTTCCTTCCTTCCTTCCTTCCTTCCTTCCTTCCTTCCTTTTTTAAAAAAAACTTTTAAAAAATTAATTTTAAATAAAAACCTTTCTAAAAATTAAATTTCAATTCAAAATTCATTCAAATTCAATTAAACACAATTAATTAATTCTATTTACAATTACTTTCACTTCAATTAATGCCTATAATTTCTGTTGTGTGAGTTTACACAAAAATTTTATTCAGAAAAAGTTTTGCACATGGCTTGAAAATTTTGCACACAAGCCGCCAAACCTTAGAGGGAACATTGCTCATGAGCGGGGCAGGATGTCCTAGGCAGTACTGTGGCTGGCGCTGGGCACACAGGGCACATGCCCTGAGTCCCACTGCCCATGCCCAGGGTCCAGTAGAGACCTGGGGCCCAGCCATGGGTGGCAGCCCGATCCAGCCCCAACCACAGCCAAGAATCCGGCCACGGGTGATGGCCCGATCCAGCCCCAACCACAGCCAAGAATCCGGCCACGGGTGATGGCCCGATCCAGCCCCAACCACAGCCAAGAATCTGGCCACGGGTGATGGCCCGATCCAGCCCCAACCATGCCCAGGGACCTGGGGCTGGGCCATGGGTGGTGGCCTGATCCAGCACCAACTACAGCTGGGACCTGGTGCCCAGCTACCGGCAGCGGCTTGATCCGGCCCCAACCACGGCCAGGGACCCGGGGCCCGGCTGCCGCCTGCTGGCGCCAGGATCCGGCCCCTGGGACGGGGCCAGATTGGGCCCCAGGGGAGGGGACCAGGGTTGGGGGGGTGGGGCCCAGGCTTTGGACCTGGGCCTCGAGCCTTTTGTTAGGGCAGCAACGCCCCTGCTCCAGATGAGAAGCTGTTGGTTAGCAATGTGCCACTCACAGGACCCTTCTCTGCCAAAGACATCAGGGACAATGAGTGCAAGCACCGGCTTATGCCAGTAAAACTGCAGTCTTGCTGAAAGGGGACTGTGAGTCAGCCAGTCAGATCCAGGGTTCGAGAGACCTGGCCATTGAAGGAGTCTCTCTATATGCAGGGTGGAGGAAGGAGTGTCAGTACAAAGTTCTCTTTATTTCTTGTTGCCACCACTAGGAGGAAGCATCAGGTTGGGAATAAACAGAGAATTTGGGGAAGAATATAAGGCTGATGCCTGGAGAGCCCAGCATGCCTTCCTCCTGTGACAATAAACTCTGAGAGATGAGCTCAAGGATGCACTATGGTTAGGGTTAGACTCCAGCCAACCACTTTCAGTTCTGTCAAGGAAGGGCTCTGTCTCTCCTAGGACATGTTATTTACCGAGGAATAGTGCAGAAGGTCACAGAAACACGCAGAGAGATAATACAAGAATGTAAGGACAGTCAAACTCGGTCAGACCAATGGTCCTACTTGCCCAGTGTCCTCTCTTCCAACAGTCTCCAATGCCAGGTGCTTCAGAGGGAATGAACAGAATAAGTGATCATCAAGTGATCCACCCTGTTGGCCATTCCCAGCCTCTAACAAACAGCAACCCCTGCCCATCTGGCCAATGGCCATTGATGGACCTATCCTCCATGAACTGATCTTGTTCTTTTTTTAATCCCATTATAGCTTTAGCCCTCAGAACATCCTCTCGAGCAAGAGGTTCCACAAGTTGACTGTGCACTGTGTGAAGAAATAGCTCCTTTTGTTCCTTTTAGACCTGCCGCCTATGTGTCCCAGCACCCCCACCCACCGTCCCCATCTGTACCTGCACTCCAACTCCCAGTCAGGCCCTGCCCTTGTCCCTTTCCCCAATGCCCTTTTGAACCCCAATCTATGTGACCCTGCACAGCAGCCCCATATGTCCTGCTCTGTCTGTCTCCTATATAGCCTGTGCCACCTCACCTGACTCTGCAGGCAGGAATGCAGCCTCTCCATCTCTTTATTGGCTGCTACAGCCAGTGAACCAGCTGCCTCGTGCTCTGGTACAACAGTAGCTCCCACTGTGCAAAAGACATAACTGCAGCGCTTCAATGGCAGAATGTATTTTCTGTGGGACAAAGAAAATCTGTGGGGAAGATAAATTCTGCACTTATGCAGTGGTGCAGAATTCCCCAAGAATAAAGTCATAAAGAGCTGTGCTGTGGCCCAAGCGGGGGATCGCTATGACTCCACATTGTGGAATTTTTGTTAATTTTCATTTTTAAGTAATGATTCTAAAATAGTGGTTTTCAACCTGTGATCCACGGACCCCAGGGGTCTACAGACTATATATAAGGAGTCCAGAAAAGGTGGTTGTTACCATAGAACAGTGGTTTTAAATTTGTGGTCCGGGGGGATCTACAAACGAAAAAGCTTGAAAACCGCTGTGCTAGACCCAAGTCATTTGTATTCGACATGGAGTGTCAGCAGGGGTGGGTATTTCTGGAACAGAGTTGTTTCTGCTACAGCTACATTGGTCAATTTCCCTGGGCAAAGAAGTCCCTTGTTGTTATTGATGTTGTTTGGATGAGAGAGAGAGAGTGAGTGAGTGTATGGCGTTTAGATGGATTAGATTCCCATAGAGAAAGAGAATTTGCGATGAGTGATCCTTCTTGCTTCATATAATTTCTGGCAAAAACAACTTTGCTGTTGAGTCAAGTAGGAATTCACCCCATGCTGTAATGCATGCATGCCCCCTCCGTGCCCTGCCTCTCTGTTCTGGCTTTGCTGAAGAAACAAAAATCCAGCAGTTGTGGGGCCGTCTCTTAAAAGAAATGAAGCATTTCCCAGAAATGAGCAGGATGGAACTTAGCGAAGAAGGTGAAAGCTAGGGGGAGCAGTGGGGCTGGGCTGGGTTGTACTCCAGGGAGTTGGAGTGGAAGTGAAAGCAAATAGGAAACATCATGGGATAACAGCCAACCCACAATGAGCCAAGCCAGCACGGGGTTAGTTTCACTTTCCACAAGTAAAGGCTGCCAAGTGGTTATAAACATAAACTGTCTGTAGAAAAGGGGTCAGGATCTAGGGGGATGAGGTTGTGGGGCTGGCTGGGACTTGGGGGGAGTATTAGGGGCCAGATAGGGAGCTTCCAACTGAAGAGATTTGGGAGGAAGGGGTCCCAGCAGCAGGAAGGTCCCCAGCCCTTGCCCTGCCTCCCCTGCAGCTGGAAAATCTCCCTGCATTGCCCGTGTGCTCCATGTAAAGCCCACCTGGGGAGCTCGGTCCAGCCGATGGCCTGGAACAGGGAGCACCTGACTGGTCAGGAGTGGACACAAAACATGTCTGAATTTTACAAATGTTGTCTACCTGCAGAAGTGACCCAGACACAACATCCAGGGGTCAAGGAGCTGCCAGGGTCTATTGGGCGCAGCGAGCAGGGAGCAGTAGCTGGCAGTGTCCCAGAGGGTTGCATGTGTGCAGAGGCCATACAGCTAACTGCATGGTTGCTCCAAACAGTCATGAAGCTAGAGTAGTGTTCAGAGAAGTCACGAGGTCTCTTTCTTTTGATTCCTATAAATGGGTCCTGGACTTTGCCCTTGTTGCTTGAAGCCAAAAGCCACATCCAGGTTGTTTTTAAGTTTTTTTGTTAATTATTTATCTTGTGATATCCTCAGCACAGAGATAAGGGCTCTGTTTGTCAAATAGATGCAGCTAGTCTGTCTCTGCCTGCTGGCAACATGCTCATGCAGAAATAGTTTTCATCTGACTCTACAGCACTGATAGATACGGGGGCCATTGGACTCTAATCGGTCATAGAAAAACCTGGCCATTTCTTCCCTGCTGAGGTGGGAGTAGGGGTTAGCAGTTGGCTGTAACCCTGGCTGAGGTAGCATTGATTGAGGTCAATTACCCAGCACGGTCCAGCTTGGGCATGCAGCTGCCCAGTGTCTGGTTTCTTCACACATAAAACATCGCGAGGCAGTGGGGATGGAAGGGGCAGTGGGAGCAGGGCCTGAGCCAGACTGAAAGGGCAGTGGAGTGTTGTGGGGGCTCAACTGGCCGTGGCCCCATCCCTGTCTAGGATTTTGGATGTTATGCCTACACATCTTTTGAGTATGCCCGAAGCACCTACAATTATGACAGGTCGTTTTACTTTTCGATGTTACCGCAGAAATGCAAGCAGGTTTATCTTTTCTGACTCTGGCCTGTCTTGCCTCACTTTCAGAAGCCCACATACAGATGTATTCATGTTGGAGCCTGGATTCACTCCCCAAATAAGGGCTGTTTGCCGATGGAAGTTGAAACCTTCGTTTAACATTTTTAGAAATGCCTGGTCGGGCTTTTTAGGGTCTGCAATGCCTTGAATACACCTTCCATTTTCACTCACAGTATTTAGCAGCAGGTTCATCTTTGCCTTGTACACATCCCACTATTAATTCCCAATTACTGACTCCATTACCCATGACGTCTTGAGCAATTTTTGAAAATTTAGTGCATGCACAGGTCATTGCAACTTTGGATTCAAATTTAAGCGAAGCTCAATTGCCATTTGGGGCTCACTTAATTTATGGTTCAGATCTGTTTTTAATTTAGCTCTGATGTTAGAGTCTGTTGGCGTTTTCTCAATTCTTTTATTTTTTTCTTATATTCACAATACAGTATCACAGTTCCTTTCTTTAGCTTTCTTTTGTCTGACCAGACCACCACAACAAACTGTCCTTCACACTTTTAGCATAGTCTTTGAACCTTTTTATACTTAAAAAAAAAAACCTTTATGATGCTCCCTCCCATTGAGGACATCATTGAGACATCCCCGAAGGTGCTCCCTCCTGTTGAGGACACCATTGGGGTACCCTGGGGCAAGTCACATGACATGGCCACCCAGCTTCCTGGAAACCCACCTAATGTGCCATTACTGAAGCACACTTAGGTGTCCAGTCTTGGTACTGCAGCCTTTGCCAAAGTGATCCCTGCAGCCCGTATACTTGGCCAAACTACAACACTAAAATCTAAACGTGCTGCCCTGTTCAGACCTCTTGTCTGTGTGCCTTAGGTGAAGTTTGTATTAAAAAGGGATATCAAGGGGGTATTCCAGGAAGTCCCAGATCAAGGTGCACGCTAGGGTTGGTAAGTATAAATGGTACTCGCCTCTGCCCTTGATCATGGGAGGCTCTCTAGGGGGTCCTGTTTGGCATCCTGTTTGTGATGCCAAATATAAAGCTCAAAGGGCTTCTCCAAAAGAACCAGGCAACACAGACAATACTGAAAAGGTTTTATTCAAGGTACCAGGAAGGACGCTGAATTGGTCAACTTCAGACTATTCAAATACATATGCTTGTTTATCAATTATACAATCTACTTGGAATTCTTTACGTAACTACTTAAAAGTACAGGCATTGTTCCATCCAGAGAGGACAGAGGTGATAATGACCGATACAGAACATACATGCAGAGGCACTCTAATCAAGGACCCTATGACTAAATTTAGGGTGGGGAGGGGATGTGGGGCAGAGAGAGTAGAAAGAAAGGGCCTTACAGATGAGTGGGTAGCATGCCAGAGAGTCTGAAGAACGTGCTGGTCTCATCTGAGTCAGAATCTCTCAATAGACAGCTGGCTGCTGACTTATCAATTGTTTACAGCCCTGTTGTCCTTGGCGTGGCTCTGGAATACCTATCTGTTACTCATGTGAGTTTCAAATTATAATTTAATGGGTAGAAGAATATTTAAGGTCTGTTAGAGGCGACCCAATAGAAAAGTACCCCAAAAGATAGAAAAATATTTAAAACTTAACACTATCATAGATCACCTCATGGAGATAGCCCATTTCCTGCCCTGCACCCAGTTACCTTCCTCTGAGGAGACCTGCCCAGCTCTAGGGAAACCAGGTCATTCACCTCTTTGAGCTTCCTGAGCCCATTATTTCTAACCCTGTTGCTCAGTTCATTTCTCACTTTTGGTGTAAAGCCCTCTAATAGCTGTGAGCATGCTTCTGCCTTTCTTCAGCTTATCACCCTCAAACAAATGGCCAGACAGAAAGGGTGGACCAAATCCTGGAGCACTGTCTTTAGTGCTACAGCACCATTAGAATGACATCCTCACTGTTATCCTGTGCCACATTCTCATATAATAACCCTGAACATAGACATGAGCTACATGCTCTACCCATAGCTTACCCTAATCTTCCCACATCCTCCCCTAACCCAGCCACTTTGGAATGGGTACAATTGATCCATTGTACCTAAAGGGAACTAAAGACCTGCCAGGAGGAAGCAAAATAGGACTACAAGCGGTATTGGACCAACGACAACAGTAAGGGCTCAGCTTCGCTGGATGCCAGAGAGTATGGCTCTCAGCCAAACATCTCCATCCCGTCAGATCATCCTGTAACCTCGATCATCAGTTCCTTGGCCGCTATCGAATCTGCCAGCTGGTCCACTCTATCACCTTTGAATTCCACCTGCCTCGTTCTTTCAGAATCCACCTGGTATTTCATGTGTCCCAACTGGAGCCATGTGTCTTACCTCTTTCTCCAGTGGACCCACGCTGTGCATGGTCCAGGATGAGTATATGGTCCATCAAATCCTCGATTCTGAAATCTAGTGGGGTAAGCTGTGGTCTTTGATTGAAGGATTATGGGCCAAATGAGCCTGTTGAAGTGGCTCCCAAACTTGTACAAACCTTTCATGATATGCACTTTGAGAAGCCCTGCTCATTGCTGCTCTTGCGATGGGGGAGGTGATGTCATGTCATATTCCAGCTCTTGAACCCAGGCTTTGGTGTCTCCAGACATCCTGGCCATAACCCAATCCCTGCTGAACCTAGCAGGCTGAGAAATTGGTAGGATGCCAGCCTCAGCCATGATTGGAGGATTGCCTGGTTCCACTGATTTGCCCCACCACGCCATTTAAACCGAAAGGCGGCACAGGAAGTTTTTCTGAGCAACAAGGTGGTTTCCTCTTGTGACTGTTTAGTGTTGGACCTTGCTTGTGTTTGGCTCCTGCTCTTAACCCTGTTCCAGATTTCCTGCTTTGCTCCTGCCTCAATCCTGCTTTTGCTTCTGTTTCCACAGTGCACGTGCTCTGTGCGTGGTCCTCATCTCCTGCAGTTCCAGCCCGTACCTCAGTCCCACCATCCATTACCAGCTAGAGCTTCAACTCCGGCCTCCGACTTTTGACCCTAACTTGGCTCTGGCATTTGGTGTCTGACTCTTGGCTGGGTTCCCCAACCTGGACACCTGCTCTGCCCATTAGACGTGAGGGCGGGGCCAGGCCACCTACCTCTCAGTACGTAACAGAGGGGCTCCCAGAATCCCAGCTTCCCTCTTACAATGCTGCAAGCACCAATGGCTGACCCATAGGCAGTAGATCAGAACCCTCTTTCTTGGACAAGGCACCTGCTACTATATTTTCTTTCCCTTTAATATACACAATTTCCATGTCATATTCCTAGAGTGTCATGATCCACCATGTCGTCAAATTCCAAAGGGGTAGCCGTGTTAGTCTATTGTAGAAAGACAACAGAGTCCTGTGGCACTTTTAAAGACTAACAGATTTATTTATCGCATGAGCTTTCGTGGGAGAGAATCCCACTTCGTCAGGCGCTTTGAAGATAGGAAAGTTACAGAGTGGGAGGAAATTAAATGCAGGGGAGTGTATGATATAGCATCAGGTCAGGCTGTAACAGCAAATCAAAATAGGTGTTAGGATTCAAACACTGGGGAACAGCACATAGAGGGGGGGGAGGTCAAATCACTTGTTGTAATGCGAGAAAAATCCATAGTCCCTGCTTAACCCCAAGACAACTGAGTCAAATTTGCATATAACAGCTTCAAAGAGAGACTGCAGAACTCGAACTTATATGCAAAGTTGACTCAGTTGTCTTGGGGTTAAACAGGGACTATGGATTTTTCTCGCATTACAACAAGTGATTTGACCTCCCCCTCCTCTATGTGCTGTTCCCAGTGTTTGAATCCCAACACCTATTTTGATTTGCTGTTACAGCCTGACCTGATGCTATGTCATACACTCCCCTGCATTTAATTTCCTCCCACTCTGTAACTTTCCTATCTTCAAAGCGTCTGACGAAGTGGGATTTTCTCCCACGAAAGCTCATGCGATAAATAAATCTGTTAGTCTTTAAAAGCGCCACAGGACTCTGTTGTCTATGATCCACCATAGCAGCTTTGGATTGGTGCCCTTGGTTCTGTATAGCCAGATTAATGGAGAGTGGTCAGTTTGAATGCTGAATTTCCTGTGAAAGAAAGAGGGCCTTACTCTTTTGATTAGCCGTATAATGGCATGAGACTCTTTCTATGACAGAGGAATTCTCCCCAAATCCATCTCTGCCAAGTTCTTCACTTCCAGACATTCAGACTTTTCAGAGGAATAAAGCAGCAGAAAAGGCAGGTTGAGCAAAGAAACACAACTTCACCAAGCATCAGTGAATCACGCTGTCATATGCAGATTGTAGTTATGATTTTATGTGTTTGTGTAGATCTAAAACTGTGCTTGTAACTTGTCCTGCAATATTTAGCTCCACCCGCCACCCAGGCAGGGAGGGGCTGCCTCCCCAGCTAGGTGAGACAGCTACAAGCACCTAGCACTGTACGTTGCAGGAAAAGAAAAATGATGGGCCATGAAAGCTAGTGGGAAAACAGTGAAACACCTTAAAACTTGAAAAAAACCCCAATCTTAGAAAACCAAGGAGGGACTTTCCCCACCATGAATCACTGTGGGCTGAGGGAAATCAAAAAGCCCCTGAAAACCCTGTTCCAGAGAAGGGAGTCTGAAACGAAGACTCTCCAGAAATCAAAGACCAGCGTCTCAGCCGTGTGCTGTCTGTAAAGGCTGGATCAGAGGACAGAGGGCACCAGGGCACAACTTACTCTAGAAAAGGGAATTTGTCCAATAAAGAAGTCAAAAGTCTGGAGTTGCATCTTTCTGCACAGCTTTTTTGGCTTTGCCTCTCCTTACGGTCTCTTCTTGGAATCGGGGATTTTTCCATTAGACCTCCAACCAGGTCTCTGATGTGACGTGTGTCCCCTTAAATAAACTGATAGCTGGGCAGTGGTGTATCAAAGGTCTCTGGCACCTGGGTGCCAAGCCTATATTTGCAGCCCCTGCCACCTCACACCCCATATGCAGGGCAGGAGATGTCATGGTGCTGCCCCCAGCTACCCCAGGGAGGGTTGGGTCTGTACCTGTGGTGGAGTGGGGGAGCCAGAGGTTTGGGGGTGCAAATCCACATTTGGCTCCGCTGCCCCCCCACACTTACCCAGTACACAGTGCCCACCTCTCCCCCTGCAGCCCGCTGCTGGTTCTGATGGGGCAGCCTCACCCGCCCCCCCCAGCCTGGAGGTGGGAGCCAAGATGGCCTTTCACAACATGTGTGTGTGGAAGGGGGGGTTGCTGAGGAACACCCCTCAATGTCTCTTTTGCCCCTGTCCCCAAGAAGGGTTGGGCCAGACGGCACCCTCTTCCCCCCACACTTACCTTCCACTTGTCTTGCAGTCCGGTGCCTCCCATCAGCCTGGGGAGGAGGGCTGGGCTGGCCCTTCCAATGCATGGGGGAGAGACACTGAGGGGTGCCCCTCATGTCTTCTGTGTCCCCCACCGCCACCCATCATGTGCATCATACAATGTAGTTAAAAACTTGGAGTAGAGGGATTTGGGACCCCTTGGAGCTGGAAGGGCTGTTGGAGTCGTGTGGCAAGAATTAACTCGGTTGCTGGAAGCCAGGGGGGCCAGTTACTGGTGCCAGGGTTCTGAGCCATCGCCACCCAGTATTCAGACACCTACCGTTACTGTGTAGGTGGTGAGTGCCTCCCTCCCTGGTCTGGCTGATCCCCAAAAGTCACATTCCCAGATGCCGTCGTTGCGGTGCCGTCCCGCTTACTGTGTGTGTGAGGCAGCATCTCTTGCGGGGCTGTGAAGGCAGATGTCAGGCTTGCTACTCTCTTCAACACAGGTTCTTCTGCGCTCATTGCCGGGTGTCTGCGCCGCTTATGGTTGGGCATTATACCCTGGCAGCCCATGTCAGCTGGCCCAAGCCAGCCATGGAGGTTGAATTGCCGTGTAGACACACCCCAAAGCTGCTGCACCATCACTAAAGGGGATGGAAGCAAACTCTGAAAATAAATCCGGGTATTTTCTGACTAGTGTGTTTGGAGAGAGGCAGGTGCAGGGCACACCAGTCACAGGTATCATTCTGTGGCCCGGAGGCTGTGGGGCACTCCTGTTGGCTCTAGCAGTGTCCTGTGGTGCGCCTGCCTTCAGCACCAGGACACCAAAGCAAAATCCCAGGTCCTAGCCTGGTGACCGAGATCACCTGCATGTCTGGGAAGACGGTCCACGAGGGAGGATTCTGAGTGCTGTGAAATCTGCTCCTAGCCATAGGAACAGAGCTGCAGGCAGGAAAGCCCTTTGTGTTCCGCCAGAGGATGTCAAACAGCTCCTGGCTGTGGGCACAAAGCCAGGTGGACTGTCAGTGAGCACTGGGCCAGGGCTCACATTACAGATGAATATTGGAAATCCCCAAAGCAAAACCGATTCTGTCATGTGACAGCAAACGCGGGAGTCTCATTAATTGTTCTCTGGCAGCCTGGCTGGGGTGTAACATGATCGCAGCTCATATAAAACAGGTAGTGCTGGTCTGAGGGCAGGCACTGCACAGTCGGAGCTACTGGCCCCTCCTTGGACTTTCAAGGCTGAGAGAGAGAAGAGCAGCCTGCTTCTGACAGCAATGGGTGGCAGCCTAAGCCACTTGTGCGGTAAGAGACGGGGGATTTTTTACAGGAGATCTTTACACATGTGGAGCATGAGGCTTTGTGGTCCCATGGCATGGCCCCATCATCGGGGGGAGAGGGATGTAGTGCCTACACCACAGCAAGGAGGCACCTGCCCTGGCAGGTGGAGGATGGGATGATGTGCCCACAGCGCAGATTGCAGCCTGGTGTTTGATCTAAGTGCCAGCATTTGGGATTCAAAATGCAGATCTGTCTTGGTTAAAATTAAGAGAGAGCTGAGGTCCCTTCCCACACTAATATTCTATAAGAGCGGGCGTGTGATACGCTCTGATCCCATCCCATCCTGGGGCTGCCCACAGCCTGCTCTGTGCTATTTGTAGATGGTGTTTATTTGCTCCCCATTGTCATAGTAATGGAGCACCTTGCAGTTACTCTCTTTTCTGGTATTCTTAGCCCCACATTGTTCGAGCAGGGCTAAGCGGACAGAGATTAAAGCTTTGTCTACCTGGGGCAGTAGTCTGCACCAGAGGGCTGTTAATTCTAGCACACACTACCTTGTTGCCCAGAACTGGCCTGTGTGGACATGGCTAGTGTGAGTCCCCATCGTACTGTTTGGAGGACTCAGTAGGGAGTTGGTAGTGCATGCCAGCAGGGTCTGCACAAGCCAGTTAGCATGCAACAAGCTGGCACATGCGGTAATTTACACCCCTCTGGTGTGGACTCTGCACCGGGTAGTCAATCCCTAAGTAACTCACTCAAGGAGTTAGTGACAGAGAAGAAACTTAAAAGCTGACCACTAGACCATCCTTCATCTGCCTTTCCTTAGCACTCGCATGCGTTCTTAGCCCCAGTAGTAGGGGCAGGTGCTGAAGGTCTCAGGTATGATTCCAGCTGAGTTTCTGTGCTCTGAGTACATGTAGCTCATTGCAGAAGGACAGCCCTCATCATTGGGTTACAATAACTGGTGGAGAGCTGTTCCCGGACGTTAGATGAAAAGGAGCTACTCTGCTGCTACCTCCACCCATGCTCAGGAGGTTCCTCTGGCTGGAGTCCAGCCTCGGGGCATTTGGTCTAGCTGGGGCCCAGCTGGAGGGATCCCAGATTGGGTCCCAGACGGCACATTGAGCCCAAGGGAGCCCAGACTGAATTCAGCCAAGGGACGCTGGTGGGATTAAACTCCAGTCAGAGACCCTGGACCAAGACCTACCCCAGCCAGCCCCAGCTGTGGGTGCCCTGAGCTGTTGGTGGAACTCATCCAGCTAGACCCACTGTTGGTAGCCTTGGTTTGCACACAGGCACTTATCTCCGGCAACGGCTGATCTCTCCAGAGCTGTAGTGGGGCCGTAAAGTGGGTTATGCGGCATGCTGTGTCAGTTGTAGATGTAGCAGGATCTGATAAGTGGCGCTCCTGGAGTGACAGGAATAATGTGTCCGGAGACCATGTTCTACTCCGATTTACATGTCTTCCACTCATGTGCCAACCCCCTCACACTGCCAGCACAGCCAGGGCAAAACCAGCCTCCTGCCCACATGCTCTCTGGGGGGAAAAAAGCAAGACGTCCAAACAGCGCAAGATGAATGGCTTTGATTCTTTGTATGCTCTCTGGTTTGTTTTGGTGGCCCCCCTGAAACCTGTTCATGGCCCTCTGCACCCCCAGGTAAGACCCGCAGCCCCAGAGGGCTCTTTCACCAAGGCGAGGGCCAGAATCTTTAAGGGGTTGAAAAGCAAGAGAAAGCTCAGGCTGTCTGTCTGTCTCTGCCTGTCCAGCAAGAGTTGATTCTATGCAGGTTGTGGAATTGCCATCATTGGAGCATTAAGAGCAGGTTAGCCAAGCACCTGTCAGGGATGGTTTAAGAGGGTAGTTGGTCCTGCCATGAGGGCAGGGGACTGGACTCAATGACCTCTCATGGTCCCTTTCAGTTTTTGATTCCATGATTCTAAGAGTTCTCTTTGGTGCCCGTCACCAGAGCATCTAGGCTGGGATTTTCAAAAAGCCCAGCTCCCACTGGTACCTAGACTTCTGAAAACCCTAAGGCCATGGCTACGTTAGAGCTTACAGCTGCACCAGAGCAGCTGCACTGCTGTAAACTCGCTAATGTGGCCACGCTAAACCACCGGGAGAGTGCGCTCCCATCAGCTTAACTGTTCCGGCCCCCATGGGAGGCGGCACCTACGGACCTTCTCCTGCCAACAGAGCGCTGAGCACACAAGTGCCTGGGTCAGCATAAATTTTGTCTCCCCTCCACCACCCCGAGAGACACAAGTTCTGCCAACACAAGTGGTAGTGTAGGCATGGCTGTAGAAGCAGGGACAGCAGAGATTTCTTGCTGCTCTCGGGGCTCTTCCAGGCAGCTGGGCATCTGGTGGGGACACCTCCATAAGACAAAGCCCTGTCAGTAGGGCAGTCCCAATGATATTGGGATGATCACCCTTCTTGGTTGGGCAATCCTACTGCTTTTGGAATGACCTGCCAGTGACCCAGATCTCTGTGTTTACTCACATCTCTTGTTGCTGAGATCCTTTCACTTTCTTTCCGAGTGGAAGGAAATTCAGCAGGGATGCAGATAAGCCCAGATGTTGTTTCTCCTTCAAACATGATTCGTATCTGACTCAAGAGAAAAAACTCCTGGCCAAGGAGGAAGATGGCTTGCAGCTGGCCTAGAGAGATAGTACACATCAGGGAGATGATGGGCTTTCCTTCCTCAGGATATGCTGCCTAGGAAAAGGATCCAATGGACTGACCCAAGGAATATCCCTCCAGCTTTAGGAGGGTATGGTGCCTTCAGATCAGGCTGTGGGGAGGGGAAGGGAACCTAGGAGACTGAATTCTTCCCCTCTCAACAGAGGCTCATTCAGAGTAGGGCTGAGGATGGTGCAAGGGTGAGAGGAGTCAACATGAGGAACTCCACGCATGAACTGAGGGAATTCCCCTCCCCCGGTCTCCGTAGATGGCATTGCTGAAGGATCACTGGTGCATCAATGCAAAGACAGCTAAGCAGGAAGGAACATGAGGTGTGGGGTCAAGAGAGACATAGTCCCTGGGGGCATTGGTGGGTGTTGTTTTGAAAGAGGCAAATCAGCCAGTGGGATTCCTGACCCAGGCCCTTCTGCTTGGTGGCTTGGGGAAGACACAGCTGTGGGGTCAGGCTCTTGAAACCCTGCAGGAAGATGGGCCCAAGTCCATCCTGAATGTGGTGCTGGGAACTCTTGTTCAGAGGTGGAGCAGTGGAGGGCAGAGGCTGGGCTTTACAGTTAAGGGGTGTCTTCTCTCGCTTGAGGTTCTCAGCCTCTCCTGTGCAAGGACCTTCCCCATCTCGCTGGGATTCCCTTCCATTTACCACTATGGGGAGGGCAAGGTGGCTGTGACCCTTGCTTTGGACACCTCTGTGGAGTAACCCCATGCTCCAGTGCTCCCCAAGAGTACAGGAGCTGAGCATACCAGTTAGGTGGGGCTGAGAGCGCTTAGCCTGGTAGGACCGGGCACAGAGGCTGCACAGAGTATCACACGCTCTTTCTTTCCTCCTGTGTCTCACAGACTTGGAGATCAGTGACGAGGACTTCCCACAGCCCCTCCTCTTCCACCGCTTCACTCATGGCACCAAGGTGCTCCTGAATGAGTCTTGCTCCGTGGCAGAGCGGATTCACACCTTCCACGACGGCATCGTCTTCACCCACCGGCCCGTCAAGTGCTGTGAGAGGGTGATGGTGAAGATCTTGAAGAAGGAGGGCTCGTGGCATGGGGGACTGAGGGTGGGCTTCACCTCCATGGACCCCTCCAGGATCGAGCCGGGTTGCCTGCCGCCATTTGTGTGTCCCGATCTGGTCCTGCAAGGGAAGACCTGGGCTGCAGTCCTGCCAGATGAGTGTGGGGAGGAAGGCACCATCCTTTCATTCTGGGTGGACCACAAAGGCAGACTTTTCTTCAGAAGCAATCAAG
This sequence comes from Pelusios castaneus, assembly GCA_007922175.1. NCBI lineage: Eukaryota > Metazoa > Chordata > Testudines > Pelomedusidae > Pelusios > Pelusios castaneus. The sequence continues at coordinate 13,102,110 of ML685810.1, forward strand.
AGGAACAGAACTTTCTCCTGCTGAAGGGCGTTGCCCGGGTGGCCCATCTCTGGGCTGTCATTGATGTCTATGGACACACCAAGGCTGTCCAATTGCTGGGTGAGCATCCAGTGGCACTGAAGGCCGAGGTTGGGTTCACTAGTCGTGCAGTGGGAATCTTCATGCCCTGCCATTGGGCAGCAGGGGATCCCCAGATGGGGTGGGGGTCCAGTCATGGGACTGGGAGATAATCCAGGGGACAACAGCCTCGGGGATTGGCTGCCTGTTTGGCTCAATGCAGTTGGAGCTCTGGCAGAGTGTCCCACCTCACCCCACTGACTGCCCAATCTCACCCCCGACCATACCCCACTGACTGCCCCATCTCACTCCCCCACCTCACTCTACTCACTGCGGGGCGCTGCCCAGACTATCCCACCTCAGTGACCGCACCCCGCTGACTGTGGGGCTGTGCTGTGGAGGGAAGGAAAGGGAAGAGTGCTGGCTGGTCTGGGCAGAATCTGCCCCAGAGACAGAGGCTTGGATTCTTCAACAGGCCGAAGGCACTAGGTGGCCACCTCCCCTGGACCCCTCCCCTGTGCACCTGGCCAGTCCCAGACTATTGTTCATCTGCTGCCATAGCGGAGGACTCTCGGGGGAAGGGGGTCTATGAGGAGTGGATGGGGATTCCCCAGATTACATGAACCCCCATCACTCTTGGGGACGTACAGTCAGATTTCCTGTCCACTCCCCCGCCCCTCGGGCTCAGCCCAGATCCCTGCCAGGGGACTCAGCCCAGCAGCCTTTGGTGCTGGTGCAAGGTGGACGCCTGTCCCTGGAGGTGAGCTGCCAGGGACTTGTGCTCCCTGCGGTCTCTTGAGACAGGTTCTGGATGTTGTGTTTCCCTCTTCTAGATCTCACAAAGTCATGTGGTGGTGTCTGTGAGATCGCACCAGCCCCACGCCTGTCGCATCTTGCCATGCTTCCTGGTCAGTATCTTGTACCACCTTCTCCTTCTGTTCCATTTCCTCTTGGTTCCAGGAGGGAGCCAACCTAGGAAGGACCATGTTAAAATGGCCCAGCTGTCCTGACATACAGATGAATGGCCACACTGGACAAGAGCAATGGTCCATCTAGCACAGCATCCTGTCTTCTGACAGTGGCCAGTGCCAGCTGCTTCCAGGTGTATAAATGGAAAAGGGCAATTTTGACTGATCCACCCCTTTTGTCCTGTCCTGGCTTCTGGTAATCAGAAGTTTAGGGACCGAGCAAGGGGTTGTTTCCAAGCTCATACTGGTGAACAGCCAAGATGCCTGTTACAGGTCACACCTGGCCAATGTAGGGAAAATACCCTCTCCCTGCATGGTTTGCAGATGCTCCGAATGCAGTGTCTGGCCTAAAAGCTTTATGAAAGCGCTTCTGTCCATTCTAACTCATCTCCATTGTCCACTAAGAGGCGCCTAATGTGAAAGATGACAAGCCATCTCGTCAGCTACATCAGGCATTCTTAGCCAGGCTAGGAAATGTGGGAGGTGCAAACACAGCAATGTGACTGATGCGGGGCTGTGTTGGGAAAACAGACAGCCCCCAGGCACGCTGTTGTCATTGGGTCAGAGGAGGGTGTGGCCACAAACTGGTTACAAACTCAGGCCATGTACACACAATCACTTTATCGCGCGATAAAGCTTCGAGCGTACACACGAGCATTTTGCCTGTTGCGCGGCAACATCCTCTTGCCCCGCAACAATTAAACCACTCAAATTGAGAGTGGTTAGGCTTACCACAGAACAGCTGTTCCACGGTAGTGCTCGTGTGTACAGGTTTTCCGATTTTGACAGCCTCCGGAAATGTCCCAGAGTGCCAATCGAGGCCACTCTGGGACATTGGAGCTGTCAAATATGTCAATTTCACTGCTCTAGCAGAGCAGTGAAATTGACAACTATTGGAGCTGCGACCCGAACCCTGGCAGCTGGACTAGGGGGCTGGCCCGAACCAGCGAGGGCAGCCAGTTCAGGCCAGCCCCCTAGCTCAGCCACCGAGCTTGGGGAGGTGGTGGGGGCTGCAGCCGGTCCCTCTGCCACCTGCCGGATTTTGGGTGGTGGTGGGGGCTGCTGCCCTTCAGCGCGCAGCCCCCACCACCACCCGAAGCGTGGCAGGAGGTGGAGGGGGCTGGCTGCAGTCCCCGCCACCTCCCCAAACTTGGTGGCTGGGCTTCAGGAGGCAACGGTGGCTGCAGCCAGCCCTCTACCCCAGTGAACCCCTGGGGCAGCCCACTGCCAGCCAGAAGTCTGGCTGTGGGCAGTGCATGGTGGGACAGGTGCTCACCATGCACTGCTTCTTGTAGCGCAAAGGAGCGTTCACACGTGTGAATGCTCCTTTGTGCTACAAGGAGCACGTATGTACACACAAAAGCACTATATTTATAGCGCTTTCCTTGTCCCGCAATAGCTTATTGCGGGACAAGTTTGTCGTGTGTACGTAGCCACACTGTTGCAGCTGTAGTGTAGACGGTGCATTCCAAGATGTAGGGATACTAAACCTTCTTTGTAGTTCCTAGATCACTAATGCCCAAGAGGGCTAGAGGGATGGAAGTTGGGGAGAGGGGCACAAGACAGTCCTTGTAGGACTTGGGGAAGAAGTCTGGCCTTTCCCTTTAACAAAATGCTCCTGTCTCCCCAGCACCAGTGTGCAGGGATTGCCGCTATGTCCCAGGAGGCTCTGCAGAGGAGTGCACCATTTGTTTCTTAAATGAGGCCTGCGTTCGGCTGGACCCCTGCGGACACGCTAGCTTCTGCCAGTGCTGTGCCCAGAAGTTGTTTCACTACGATGCCCGTTGCCCGCTCTGTCGGCAGCAGATACAGAACATTCTCCAGGCCAGCCCGGAAGCCTAACAGAGCAGCAGAGTGTGATGGCATCTTTCCAGCTCTCCTGGGACATGTCGCCCATCGGGAACCCACAGTGCGAAGAAGGAAGAATGCAGTGACAGGAACTGTGGATCCCAGCCACTCAGTTTAGTGCCGTGATAAAGAGTGGAGAGCTAAGGGAGCCCTTCTGTGGCAGAAGTCTCAGTCTCTAGGCTACCAACATGCAATGCTTCATCCTCTACTCCATGTCCGTCTCCTCCAGGAAGGGACGCTGCTGCTAGGACTGGCCAAGGAGAACTGCAATCCTGGCTTCTATATCCCTGGCTGGATGTATGGTGGGTGATTCTGAAACCCGCCCCACTGCCAGGTGGACCCCCTCCTTCCCAGCACCACCTGTCCATGCCTTCTTCTCCCGCCGGCTCTCTAGGCCTGGCCCGGATGGTGATCTCCTGACTTGTCCATCGCCAGCTGCTGCACTGCTCATAACACAAGCGACTGGCACAGACCGGGCCAGCCACAGGGCAAGAGGGTGGGGGCAGCTCTGGCACAGACCGGGCCAGCCAGGGGCCAATGGGGTGGGGGCAGCTCTGTGCTGAGGGAATCAGCCCAGCAGAAGCATGGGAGGTCAGGAGCCAACATCTGGGTCCAATCTCCTGCGATGTTTCTAGCATGTCCTGGACAAAGGCCTCTGAGAAACCTCCTGCCTTCTGGGGACAGAGTGCAGAGAGCCCGGCTCCAAAGCACTGCACTGAGATTGGAGGGCTCAGATTTAGATCTCCACTGTCTCAGGGCAGATGTGCTCCTGGACCTTTTCTCTGCCCTCACAGATGTGACATTAATGGATGGACAGTGTTCCCTGTGGCAAGGACAGGAGTTCCCTTGGCTGGCTGTCAGATAGCTCAAGGATGTGGACCTAGACAACCAGCCAGAAGTGAGAACAGAAGGGGAGGGGGCAGGATATCATCATGGGGGCCAAAATGAGTCTGCCTAATTACTTTCCTGTGCATGTAATGAGCACTCTTGGCCATGCAATGGCGGATACAACAGTGCATAAATAGAGTTTAAATACTTGGTGCAAATAGAGAGCTCTGTGTATACATATTCTGAACTGTGTATAAATGTACCAAGGGCTCCGCCCTGCAGATGTGTAAATAGATCAGTCTTACAGCTCTGTGAGTCTCATATATGTCACCTTTCTACCAGACAACCAGGGCCTGGTCAATATCTACAGGTTTCTTTTCAACAATACATCACAAGACTGGCTGGAGACCCTGGCCAGTAACCTGGGACAATGACACATCATGCTGTGGTCACCTCTAGCGGCCACACTCCTCTCTCGCACACACAGAGAGCGAGTGTAGGAAAGAGACCTTTAATAAGAGGGGGAAAGTCACCTGGCATTAACTTGGGAAAGGGATCACACACATAAAATCATGAACAAAACATCCACGCCACAGTACGTGGGGCAGTTTCCTTTTGTTGCAACAACAAGCAGTTCCTCTAATGGGAGAGATGCGGCTGCGGAGTTCGCCTCTCACGCTGGTTGGGGAGAGGGAGAAAGAAGGCACTTTGCTATTCCGCTGCTATCGCCCAGCCGTGCTCTGGCAGATCATTGCCCACAGGCCACTTCGTTAGCCACACTGCTAGCCGATCGGCCAGCTGTGCACTGCCTCCTGCTACCACCTGCTTCTGCACTCTGACCTCTGCGGGTTGGGCTGGAGCTCCCCCCGGCCCCCAGCTCTCTGAGTCTCAGCTGTCAGTGATAGTCGGTCCTTAGTTCAGTGAGCCCCAAATTTTTAACCCCCACTTACCCCGGCCATACGCTCCCCCCCCCCCCCCCACCACTCTCCAGTTGTGACTAGGGGTGGGTCCACAGTGGGAGCCAGGAGCCAAGGCTGGAAGTGGGGCCCGTGGGGGCCATGACAGCCAGGTGCTGAGGCCATGGGTCAAGGCGGGTGTTGGGTGATGAGACCACCATTGGGTGCCAGGGCCCGAGGCCATGGCTGGAGCAGAGCTTGGGGCAGAGCAGGGCTGGGTGGCACTCCCTTCTGCCCCCCCATGGGGACTGGCCCAGGCCTGCTGGGATCTCCCAGGGTGGGGAGGCACACCTCACAGGTTGAGGAACTTTGTCTTCGCAGTCAAATTCCAAAGGGGTAGCCGTGTTAGTCTATTGTAGAAAGACAACAGAGTCCTGTGGCACTTTTAAAGACTAACAGATTTATTTATCGTATGAGTTTTCGTGGGAGAAAAATCCTACTCCTGCCTCTGCCGCTGGCTGGCTGGGTGACCTTGAGCAAGTCCCTGCCCCCTTGCTGTGCCTCAGTTTCCTCATCGGTAAATCAGGGGTTGTGGCAATCACCAGTTTAAGATCTATGCTTAAAGAGTGCTGAGAGCGGGGTCTCTAACTGCTGGCTTTGGACCAGGCACCCTCCTTTGGGATTAAATTTAGTACAGTCTGTGAAGCACCTGGACCGGATTCAGATCACAATTACACCAGCGTGGGTCCCCTGTGAAGATAGCTCCTCATGAGCAGCATGCCCATAGGGTGCCCAGAAATCCTGATTTTATAGGGATCGTCCCAATATTCAGGGCGTATCTTATATAGCTGCCTATTACCCCCACTCCTACCCCAGGCCCAATTTTTCACACGTGCTAGCTGGTCACCCTACATGCCCAAGACCCCTCTACCTTACCATAACACGTTGCCTGCGTGCTTTGGTGACCCAGTGGAAAACCTCACTCCTAAATCTTTCCCACCACCTTTGTTCAAATGGCCGATGTGGTGTGTACAATACGAGGGCTTCCCTGAAGGGTGGTGGTTACTGTGAATCAACTCTTTCTTATGACCTGGCTCCCACTGTGGATTGTTCTTTGCGCTCAGTGATCACTCCACCCCTCCGGAGTGGATGCAGGCATTGGTGGCATAAGGACCCAGAAACTCCTGGGTTATGGCAGTGGTGAATGTCTGAGATTGCCATTGCAAAGTGGAGGCTTTGCTGTTTTAGCAAGAGGAGGGGCTCTTGGCCATGTCCAATTCTGGGCGGCTGCAGACAAATGGTCAAAGGCCTCTAGTAAGGCCGGAGGTTTCCTTCTCCTTCAGCTTCTTTCCAGAGTTTGGGTCATTCTTTTGGAGGCTTTTCTCTGCACGCAAATGTTTTTGACCAACAACAAAATCGGGAGCAGCCAGTGCTCTGGGGTGACCCTCCAGCAGCAAAGCAGGTTGGCCCTGTGACACCAGGCATGTGGAGCAGTGGCAATAACCCTGGTTGCTGCCCAAGCACTTTTCGGCCCAGGCTTGGTCTACACCTAAACTTTGGAGTGGCATAGCTGTGTCACCCGGGGTGTGACAGCCACTACCTGTTTTGTTGCAGGTGTTCATGCGCCAGAGGTGTAGCTGGGCTGCTCTAGCGCAGAGCATGTGCTTCAAGGGCAGGAAAACCAAATACCGTCAGACTTATTCACTGCTTAAATTCCAGTGTGGATGAGGTCTAAGAGAGCTGGGGGGCCAGGATCCTAGGTCCCTTCTGCAGTGGGGCAAACAGACCCAGTGGGGTGAAGCAACTGGCCCAAAGTCAAGTGTACAGGTGGGAATGGAACCCATCCATGTCACGCCCTCCTCTGACCCCTGCTGCCTCCGCTAGATCGAGGGGCTTGTCTCCAAAGGGCTTCCTCTGCACCAGTTAAGCCATCTTGGCACTAGGAGCAACACTGGGGTAGCTGCAAACCAGACAAACAAAGCCTCAATGTGGCCTGAAAAGCAGCATTCCCGTGAGACAGAGTGCGGGTGTCGAGGGAGGCAGCTGACTGATTGCTCTGCTGGGTTATTTGTACAGCAGTAGATCCGAGGAGCCCACCTGAGCTGGGAAAGCAGTCTCTTCCCCACCCTCTTTGGATCTCTCTCCAATCCATCTCCCTCCCCTAGAGGTGAGCCCAGATTGCTTCTTCGGGGCTTAAAAAATAGCTGCATTCACTTCTCCTGTGCCTCATTGCTGGGGCAGGTAGCGTCACTGCCCTGGCTGTGCAGGGGAAGTTCCGTCACTCATGCCTCTGGCATGCTGTGTGTAATCAATCCTCCCACATCAGTCCACGAGCCCCCTCACACAGGACTCTCCTCCCTCAAGGGACTCTCTGCTGCTCGACAGGAAACATGACAAACAACAGGTAATTTTGCTTTCCTTTCCCCCAACCTCCCTGCTAATTGCTGTACTCCACTGTTCGAATCCAAAAAACTGCTTTGATTTGCTGTAGCAGTCTGACCTGATGTGACTTACACTCCCCTATATTTATTTTGCTTCTATTCTGTAGGTTCCCCATCTTCAAGCATCTGATGAAGTGGGATTTTCTCCCGCGAACGCTCATGTGATAAATACATTTGTTAGTCTTTAAAAGTGCCACCAGACTTCCTGTTTGTTTTCCATGAAAACTGATCAGTCTTTGATCTGGTTTCCTATCACAGCAGGTCCCCTACTGCAGGAAACTGAATCAGACCCTTGTGACAGGATGCACATCCATGCACGCCTGGGGCATGATCTTTGTAACTTTTCTGTTCAGTTTTGCAATGTGGTTGTGTGATTTGGTGCCAAATATGCCATACCAAATTCCTTTGTGAATGCTTGTAACATATTCTACATAATTCCCACAGTGCCATGTTTCTTACAGTGACATGTATACAGATCTGAAGCATGTTACAGGGTTCATCAGGGCTACCTCCCAGAGGTGGGAAAGTTCCATGACAAAGGCCATGTAAATTGGTCTGCCTAGATCAGATTCCAAAGGGGTAGCCGTGTTAGTCTATTGTAGAAAGACAACAGAGTCTTGTGGCACTTTTAAAGACTAACAGATTTATTAATCGCATGAGCTTTCGTGGGAGA
>ML685810.1:13114820-13128928 GCA_007922175.1 Pelusios castaneus
TTGGGCTAGGGGGCTGGCTGTGGGCAGTGCATGGTGGGACAGGTGCCCTCCATGCACTGCTCTTCTATCGCAAAGGAGCATTCACACGGGTGAATGCTCCTTTGTGATAGAAGAATCACGTATGTACACAGAAAAGCGCTATATTTATAGCGCTTTCCTTGTCCCGCAATAGCTTATTGCGGGACAAGTTTATCATGTGTACATAGCCACAGTGATTGAGAACCACTGCACTAGGCATTTCAAGGATGTGAGAGTACCTCCATTAACACATGCCATAGGACATCTTTTGTCCTAGCCTGAACTGGTCCCCATCTGACAATCTAACCCATCCTATGCAACAGTCCCTGGAAATTGCCCTGCAAGCAGATTAAGTTTAGCAATCTGTTTCCAGGCCTTGCTAGGAATCACTTTGAGAGGGCTGGTGAGAGCAGTCCACCTAAAGGTGTAGTGAAGGCATGCTGTTTGCAGGTGCTGGTGTTGGGAACTTGTCTGGAGCATTATGAAATTACGAAACATTTATGTTGTGTTGTAATTGAAATCAATATTTTGGAAAATGGTGGTAAGACCCCAAATATTTAAATAAATGGTATTCTATTATTGGTTATCAGCACTTTTAATTGGGATTCATTTTTCTAATTGCTTGACTGCCCTGATTGACAGTATATTATACAGTCTTGTACAACAGAAGTGCTCTGACAGTCAAAAACAATTCATAGTGGACATGCCCTATACAGCACCCCAGGATCACCAGCTTTCATGATTTCATTACAAGTCCCACAACATTTGCTATTTTGCTTAAACCCCACCCCCTGGAGCTCTGTGATTATTGGATCCTGGCTTTCATTAAAAAAAAGTTTCTAGCCCCTCATAATTGAGAACAGCTTGAAGACATGACCCTTAAAGGCAGACACCAGAAAGCAAAGAAACAGAACCTGACATTTAGGCTTTTGAAACCAATCTCACAATTTTGGGGAACCTGCCTCAAGATTTTTGAACAGTTAGGTTGGGCAGTGCTGTTTTGCTCTGCAATCTTCAATCCCGGTCACAAGCACAGTGCTTAATCTAATGACTTTCTGAATGAGGCCAACAACAGCTTTTCTTATCTAAGGCCATTCCCATGAGGAAGTGTTTTCCTTTAGAGCCACATTAATCTTTTATTACTTTAAAGCCTTAACTACATTTGACACACCTTTGGCCAGGCTTGATGTTAGGCAACACTGCACTAAAAACATAACTAGCTCTTGTAAACTATTACTCAAGTGAATGCAGGTGTATCAGAGATGTCTTTGGGCCATCCAGGATTCTAATTCAGTTGGGGGGCAGGGGGGATGGTTATTTTCTGTCCACATGGCACATGCAGACTTGAACCGGGTCAGTTCAAGACTCCTCACATATGGAAAAGTTCACAGGAATTCCTACAGAAGCACCAGGGCCACAGTTGGTGTAAACCAATGCTGCTCCAAGGATTTCAAAGGTTGCATTAACACTGCCCCAGTGGGACAAACACAGGGGAGCTGGTGCTGCACAGCAGCTGCTAAGAGACCACATTTGTGCAGCTCCACCAACCGGCCTGCCTCACCACGTCAGTGCATTGTGGGATATACTGGACAGCCATGCCATAGTGCTGCTGGGGGCAATGCATTGTGGGTGATCTGTGAGGAAATGCTAAGCTGTATTATCCTGTTCTGCCACTAGGTGTGTACAATACCCTATGTAAGCTAACTTCGGCCACAATGGGCATAGCATTAAAAGGCTCTTACCATGAACACACCTGGGGTAGATAAGTACGGTCTGTAGCCAGTCCACATCTGGCATAGGCGCACATGACAATAGCCTACTGCATTGAGAGCCTGACTGGTTTTATTCAACGTCTTCATTAATGATCTGGAGCAGTGGTTCCCAAACCGGGTTCCGTGGAAAACCCAGATAGATGTTCCATGAAAAAATTTCGATGCTAGCACTATTTTTCCTTCTAACTCTTTTAAATCAACTTTTGAGCAATACGTGTGGCAATTTTTCAGTATGAAAATCTCCCCGCCCTCCCGGACCAGCATGTATGTGTTCTGTCAATATATTACAAGCCCAAAAGTGTTCCATGGCCAAATTAGTATGGGAAATGCTGATCTGGAGGATGGGGTGGGTAACACTAAGCTGGGGGGAATGGTAGATATGGAGGGCAGGGGTAGGGTGCAAAGTGGCCCAGACAAATTGGAGGGTTGGGTCAAAAGAAATGTGATGAGGTTCAAAAAGGACAAGTGAAGAGTCCTGCATTTAGGACAGAAGAATCCCAGCACTGCTACAGACTGGGGACAGACTGGCTAGGCAGCAGTTCTGCAGAAAAGGAGCTGGGGATTACAGTGGGTAAGAAGCTGGATATGAGTCAACAGTGTGTCCTTATTGCCTAGAAGACGAATGGCCTATTGGGCTGCATTAGTAGGGAGGTCCGATGAGACCCGAGAGGGGTGGTGTGCCTGTGGCAGAGTGGGCATGGCTGGTGGGGAGAGGGCTGGGGGGCCTGCAGCGTGACCATTGGGGGGAGCACAGGGGGACCTGTAGCGGAGCCAGTGAGGCCAGCAGAGGGGTGGGGAGGGGAGGGGCCTGTGGTGTGACCATCGGAGGATGGGGGGCCATGGCGGGGCAGGTGAGACCACCATGGAGGGGCCATGGGGACCTGTGGTGTGGCTGGCAAGGCCGATAGAGGATACTGAGCTCATGGTGGAGCCGGTGAGGCCAGCAGAGGGGTGGGGACCCCACAGTGGAGTCGGTGAGACTGGGGCGGGGGGCGGGAGGGGCAGGGGGCCCACAGCAGAGCTGGCAAGGGTGGCAGGAGTAGCTGGAGGGCCTGCAGCGAGGCCGGGACAGAGCAAAAGTCAAGGATGGGTCCCCCTCCTTGAATTTGACCAGGACCTCGGAATTCCTAAGATCACCCCTGAAACTATGGCAAAATCTAGGCCCACACGGTGCCAGCTATAACCTGAAACAGACAGGCAGCATTGAGCAGCTATGAGCCCCGCTGCTCGAAACCTACCTCGGTGGCAAAACTCTCCACTAATGAGACAGAGGTGAGCAGAGACGCGTTCCAGACAAGTACAAACCAAGCCTGCTGCCAGGGATAACAGTGCAAATGTACTGCAAGGATCCTAGAAGGTTAACGTGGTTGGTAGCATTTTCCGAAATTCTGTGCCTTGCAAGCAGAGCTGCAGTGGGTTTTCTAGTTTAAAACTGATTTTGATTTAATTTTGGGTTTATTTTTATTTAAATGTTTTTCAATTTTACTTTAACTTTTCTTTTGTTATGTTAAAGGAAAGTAGTGGTTGTTAAAGTCTGTTCCTCTAAACAGCGAACAAAAGTGAAATTGGTCTTACAAGCTGTCATGGGATGCACTTCTGTGCACCCCTAGGGCATGATTGATGTAACTTTTCTGTTCAGTTTTGCAATGTGATTGTGTGATTTGATGCCAAATATGCTATACCAGGTTCCTCTGTGAATGCTCATAACATATTTTACATAATTACTATGGTGCCGTGTTTCCTACAGCAACACGTGTGTACAGATATGAAGCATGTTACAGGTTTCAGACCATCAGGTCTACATCCCAGAGGTGAAAGAGTTCCATGACAAAGGTAATGTAAATTGATCTGCCTAGCTCAGGTGAAACAATATCAGCACAGAGGGAGGGGACTGTCAGGAGTTTAAAAAACAAAGACATAGACCGTTTAAGGGAGAAGCTGCAGGCTTTTGCCTGGGAGACTCCATCTTGCAACTTTCTCCAACTTCAAGCAAGATCTGGACCCTGTTTTATAATAGGCAGAGAATGGCTGTAAAACACTGAACAGTTGAACACCTTGCGCATAATCTTGGGCTATGTCTACACTTACCAAAGTTAGTTCGAATTAGTTAATTCGAACTAACTAATTCAAATTAATTTTAGTTAGCTCGAATTAACTTAGTTCGAACTAGCCAATTTTAGTTCGAACTAAGCAAGTGCCATGCATGACACTTGCTTTTTTCGAATTAGTCAATTGCATTAAGGTCAATGTGCCGGTTAGTTCAAATTAAGCGCTTAGTTCGAACTAACATAGCCACATTGGGTTAATTCGAACTAACTAGTTCGAATTAATCGTTAGCTCGAAAAGTATAAATGAATTTATTAGTTCGAATTAAGGAAGCCCTTAATTTGAACTAATGAAAGCCTAGTGTAGCCAAGGCTTAAGTTAGTTCGAATTAAGCCTCCTTAATTCGAACTAACTTGCCAGTGTAGACATAGCCTTGGACTATGAGGTCAGTTTAGGTAAAAATATTAGATTAGTATGTGGTTTATAACCTTTTATTTGATAACAGTCACTCCTGACTCATTTATATTATGATTCTGCCTTGATCGACCATTTTCTCACTTAAAATCATATTTTGATCAATAAACTAGTATTTGTTTTATCTAAAGCTGTGTGGTCTTTAGAGAGTTTGAATGCAAAAGGCTGGGCATGATCCATTTCTTTGTTAAATGGACAGACTTGAGTCTATGATGATTGTGGGTGGGTCCCAATCCCTGTAAGACAGTGGATCTCAGGCTATGTCTACACTTGAAAAGTTAGGTTCATTTATGAAGTCGACTTAATAAGGTCGATTTAACCAGAGTCGACTTAACTTTTCAAGTGTAGATGTGGCCCCTTTTTGGCCTTAAGTCGACTTAACGTTTTAAGTCTACTTAAAAAGGTCCAACTAGGCACTAGTCCGCTTAATAAAGTCAACTTAAGCGCTAGTTCAAATTAAAATGAGGTGTTATTAATTCAGACTAATTTTTCCTTAATTCAATTTAAGGAGCAGCTTAAGTTGAATTAAGGAAAGCCCAGTGTAGACGCGGAGTAAATTAAGTTGACTTAAGTCTCCTTAAGTCAACTTAATTTGTAAATGTAGACGCACCCTCAGTTTGGTAAGTAGGGCTGGGGGTGCTCACTTGAGGACTGCCCCATAGGTACTTAATGGGTGCACCCACACTGCCTGAGACCGATCACATGCAGAAGGCCGAGGCAGCATGACTCAGGAGTGAGTGGTCACCTGGCAAAGCGGGTTGAATCGGGGTTCAGGAGTGGCATTTGGGGGGTTACAGTGGCTCACCAGACCGGATCTGGGTAGCAGCCTGTCACACAAGCACATTAATTCTAAAAAGATTGGGTAAAAATTCTGTTACTAACTTTTCTGCTAAAACAAAGTGCTCAGGAGAGAAAAGCAGTACACTTTCTCACAGAAGATTGTGAGCATCTGTTTTAACAGTTAAAGCATTATATTTGATATAAAATATTATTAATGTACCTCAAGTAAAAATGAATGTCTGTACATCTATTGTAAAAATATAACATGTTATAAAAGACTTGGTCCCTATTACATTGTAAACAAACTAACTTAATCTATGTATTAAATTTTGGTTATTGAAAACAAAAGAATTGTGAAACAAACATGCAAAAATCTTATTATGTTATTTAGCCTAAGCTGTTTAAGTTTGCATCCCACAGACCAAAGACTCCGGAAGATATCAGCACACAGTGAAGAAACCCCTGACACTAAAAAAAAAGTGCTTTATAAATAACAAACTGATCTAGTAGACACCTGCTTAGTATACGATATATGGACAAGTAAGTTGCAAACAACTAGAAAACCACTAGCTGGACCAGGTTAATCGGTCATTTAATTTGAATTCGGCTACTCTGTAAAAGCAACGGTATTAGTATTGTATTATTCTGCTGCATTGCGGTATTATTGTCCTACTGCTAGACGCCATTGACAATGTTTGTAGCATTGTTAAACTGTTTCACCAACAAACAAATAAAATTTAACCAATGGCAGCAAACGTAAAGGCAAGGCGAGGGCTACCGAAGTGGGGCTGGGGAAAGCAGGGCTGCAGGGTGGTGTAAGGTCTGAGGCTTTGTTTTTTCGGCTAAGCTTAGGCCTTGTTCTTGGGTGAAGCAGTAACAGCCATATGAGACAGCAGCCATGAGCTATGAACATGTGGTGACATCCTCGCATTCCTGAAACTACTTCAAAACAATGTAGTATCAGGGTGTTGAGAAGGTGATGCTATCCTAATGGTTCTTACCACCACCAAATAAAGAAACAAATTTTTAGCTGCTTAAAGAAAACTTTGCTCGACAACTTCCTGTCTGGAAAGGCCTACCTTATCAACAGTTGTGGTCCTAAAATCTACACTTCTTATTGTTTTATGTTTCTGGGCCCCACTTTCCTATTGGGTATCTAAACGATTTTGGTCTCATTCTTTAATTGTTTCTGTCTTTTGCATAACTAAGTGTCTTATTTAAATCAATTAAGGTGGTAGAATATAATTGGTTAAAGAACTGTTTTGTAGTGTCCTAGGGTTGGTTTTTATAGTATTTTAGTCTACAATGATTGGTTAAGGTACAGCTAAGCAGGACCCAAGTTTTAACTGTATAAACTGGGGTCCAAAAGGAAGTTCTTTGGAACCTAACTCCTGGACACAGCCCAAGAAATCAGAGCTGCCAGACCTCAACACCCTGCCAATCAAACTGTGCAAAAGCTGGAGTCTCCAAATGATCTGATCCTGACTGGCCACCAGGAGACGTTTGTTTGCCTTATTGGGAGTGGTGAGCATTGTACTCTTAATGTGTGCATTCTGTTTTGGTAATTGGTAATAAATAAGTATTAAGGACATTACTGTGTTAGGCTCCTTCCCAGTAAAAGATCCCGCAAACCCGCAGAGAATTATACCCGGAGCCCTATGGATTGGGGAAGGCGGGGGTCCTTAATAGGGTTATGCCTTGAGCCCTACAGATTTGGGTAAAGATGGGTACCCTAATGTGCAGATCACCATGGCACTGGGCTGGTCCTTCACAACGCGCAGGAGGCGGGGGCTCTGAGGGGCACAGAGGCTATGTCTACACTTGTTCAAATAAGTCGACTTAGCATGTCTACACTGTAAATTTAGGTCGACTTAAAGTCGACCTTGCCAAATCAACTTAGAGCGTCCACACTGGATGCCTAAGTCAACTTGTAGGGGCTAGGTGGACCTGGGAGTGCTGCATGGTGGGAGGGGGGGCACCCAAGAGGGCAGCCCTTCAAAAGTGCCAGGGAGCTCAGCATCTTCTCCATTGTACCAAGGTACATGGGAGCTGAGCAGGACAGGGACAGGGGCAGGGTATAGGAGTGAAGTGGGCAGGGCTGTGTCCTGCCCTGTGGGTGGGCATGCCAGCTCCGGCTGTGCCAGGCACCCTGGCAGGGAGGTTAGTGGGGAACCCTCTAAGTCGACTTAGGGCTAAGCCACGTCTACACTGGCTTAAGTCGACATAATAAAGTCGACTTAACCAGTAAGTCGACTTAAAACTAGGTCTTATTAAGTCGACTTAAAGACACTGTAGTGTAGACACAGAGTAAATTAAGTCAACTTAAGCCTGCTTAAGTCGACTTAATTTAGAAGTGTAGATGCACCCAGAGCCTCCTGCATCCATCCTGTATTCTGAATGGCCAGCCTGGTGCTCCCCACCCTCCTCCCTGGGGCAGCTGAGGGTGGGGTCAGGGCCCCTTGTGCCCTGCATGGTGGGGGCATGAGGAACGGCGGGGGGGGGGCACGAATGTGAGCTTGGCCCACAGGCACTGGACACTCTTGGTATGCAACTGAGGCAAGAAAAAAAACAAATGGATTTAAAAAAACCCTATTAAGTTACATGGTAACTACAAAGTGTACAAACAACCTCCCCCACCCCCCATCAGAACTAGTCATAATTTGGGGTCATCCTAACTGAGGTGCATGTTACTCAAAACATTCTTGTTCAATGAATTGGTTACTGTCCATTCAGTAGGCTATTGGGAAGACAGCATCTATTATAAAACAACTGGATCTACATCAACTACCGGTGTCTCATATTAGAGAGCAATACAACCACTGGAACAGAGAAGCTAGCCATTCCTATTTCCTGCCCAGCAAAGCCCACCAGCAGGTGACAGCCAGCAGAAAGGGTGATCTGTAGCATGGATGAACAGTACAGTATAGTAACTAATCACAAGAAATTCATCTCTAAAGGTCTCCTTTGTAATGTCATTACTCCAAATTTCTGTTATATACACAGCAGTGTGGGGGACACTAATAATGCCTTTCTCAGTTCTTCAAAACATTCAGCCTGCTACTAATGATAATACAGCTGGAAACTGTAATTTGCCCTGATAAGTGTTTTGCTATCTATGGCACCAAAGTGACCGGCCAACCTTATAAATTATCAGATTGAAAAGGGAAATAAAAGGGGATGTCATATGTATACAAACTTACCCCCCCACACACGCACAGTCTATAGTCATATATCCACATACACTAATTATTTGGGCGTGCCCCAAAGCTCTATCATAAAACTACACTCTTCAGTCAAAGTCCCAGACTTGACATTCCCAGGTCCACCATAAAGGAATTATGAATTAAACTGAAGGGAATTGGGAAATAAAATCTGTCTCTCAGTTGTATGGGGGAAATGTGCAGTCCAAGGGATAGATGGTGGCCATATAACAGTGTTTAGCCCTGGGTGACCTTCAGTCCATGCATTATGTTTCTTTCCGGGATAATGGGCAAAACATCTTCCCCATAAAAAGACAAGAAGTGGGGGAATGTAGTAAAAAGTCAGAGCCTGAGATGTGAGGAGTAAGATAACAGGCCAGGTGTGAGGCCTGAGCTAAAGTAGAAGTCAAATCTTGCAGTTATAAAGCAGTTAGCAGGGATCAGACTGTGAGTCCTGATAGACTCACAATAATTGACAAACACTCAAGTCCCAAAGAAGTGCCAGGAATAAGCACATTCCAGAAAGGTACCAGCACATCCTCATACCCACAGAGATAACGAGGATGCACTGACTCCTCTTAAAGATAGGGTTAGGATGACATTTTGATGGCTAGAGATGTTTTGATCAAACCACCCGGCACCAAGGAAAAGGAGTTGTGGCAGGGTGTGCTTACCCTGCACTGAGTTAAACCCACACTCTGGGTGGCAGAAGTCCCACCCCCCTAGGCTGTGCTGAATGTGCTTCAAGTGCTGCCCCAGTATAAAAGGGAACAGCCCAGCTCATTCCAGGCTGACCACTGAGGAGGAAGGATTCTTGGTGGAGGCTCCAGGCAGGGAGCAGATTCAGCCCCCAGCTGAGGGAACCAGAGAACTGGGAGACCAGAATGGAGACTGGCCAACTGTCCAGAGTCAGACATCCAGGGAGTTACTGGCACTAGGGAGCCTGAAGGCCCCAACAAGACCAGGATGATGGCCCAGTAAGAAGTAGCCTCGAGAGGCAGTGTGAGCGATATTTCCCTTGCTGGATAATCCAGTCATGGTTTGGTGTCTCGGTTATCTGTGCAGCGTGAGGACAGCATACATGCTGGGAGAATACACATGCAGCTGGTGACATAACACCCTCCACCACTGGAAGGACAGGGACACATTGGAGAGAATCAATGGAGGGCAATGAAAATGATTAGGTGGCTGGAGCACATAACTTATGAGAAGAGACTGAGGGAGCTAGACTTGTTTCTTCTGCAGAAGAGAATAGTGAGGAGGGACTTGAAAGTGGCCTTCAGCTACCTGAAAGGGCTTCCAGTGAGGATGGAGCACCTTCCTTAGAGGACTTTAAGCCCTGGCTTGACAAAGCCCTGGCTGGGATGGTTTAGTTGGGGTTGGTCCTGCTTTGGGCAGGGGGTTGGACTAGATGACTCCTAAGATCCCTTCCAACACTAATCTTCTAGGGTTCTATGATTCTCATCTCTTGAACTAACACCACAGAAGGCAGCTGCAGGTGCTCAGCAACTATGAAAATTAGACCACTAATTTAGGGATCTAAATAAGAATTTAGGCACCCATGTTTGAAAATTCTGACCAGCGGCGATCATAGAGTCAGCCCTTATGGAAAAGAGATGCACTGTGTAAAGGTCCATAAAGATGTAACTGGGTATTTTAGTAATAACTCTAAAATCCTATAGAATTGAATAGAGAATAATTTTTGGCCTTTTTGAACTGCTCTATAGAAGTCTATAGCAGGAATATTTATTAGATTTTTATAAGATGGTTCAAAAGAATCACAGATCATTTATTGTGAACTTTTCTGTGAGCAGAATCTTCATTACAGAATTCATTGAGCCAGTTCAAGTCTGCAATGTGGAAGAAATATGACCAAGCCGCCGTAACTGAATTAAAATCCGGGATGACCCAAAGGCATATCTAATAAACTTCTGTTCACTTGAGTAATAGTTTACGAGAAATAGTTAGTTTATAGTATAGTGGTGACTGGCCAAACATGAGTCAATAGTAGTTATGGATTTAACCTAATAAAATATTAACATGGCATTAAAGTAAAATACTTCCTTTTGAGAACAACCTTGGATAAGAAAAGTTATTATGTTATCCTCATTCAGAAAGTCAATAGATAAAGCACTGTGATTATGACTGGAGTTGAAGATCGTAGAGCAGTGGTCTTTAACCTGGGCAATACCGCCCACTAGTGGGGTGTTTTGTGATTTTTGGTGGGTGCTACAAAAATGAAGGAAGGAGATAATGGCCATGCTCATCCAGCTGTAATTTATAAAAAGTTTGTATGAACAATGAATGAATAATTAATTAATATATTTGTTTGAATTAAATTTGTTTTATATCCTATTTAAAATATCTGAGTTTAAAGTTTAAATACATTGAAAATTATAATTAACGATTAACAGTACAACAATGTAAAAATTAATTTAACAATAGTGGCAATTTTTACATTTATGTAGGTGGGCAGTAAACTTACTGCAAATGTGAAAATATTGAAAAGCTGGGTGCTGATCCAAAAAAGGTTGAAGACCATTGCTGTAGAGCAAAACAGCATTGCCTAACCCTAAGTGTTCAAAAATCATGAGACAGCTTCCCCAAAATCGTAAGATTGGTTTAAAAAACCTAAATGTCAGGTTCTGTTTCTTTGTCTTCTGGTGTCTGACTTTAGGGGTTACCTCTTCAAGCTGTTTTCTACAGTTATGAGGGCTAGAAACTTTTCAAAATGAAAGCCAAAAGCCTATACTCAGCCAGCTCCAGGAGGTGGGGGTTAAGCAAAATAGCAAATATCACAAGACTTGTAATGAAATCATGAAAGCTGGCAACCCTGGGTAATCTACAGAGTACATCAACTATGATGTTTTAGACTGTTGGAGCACCACTATTATGCAAGACTGTATCATATACTGTAAATTAGGGCTGTCAAGCCATTAGAAAAATTAATTGTGATTAATCCTGGTGTTAAACAATAATAGTATACCATTTGTTTAAATATTTTTGGTTGTTAGCTCCATTTTCCAAAATATTTATTTCAATTACAAAACACAAAGTTTACAGCTCACTTTATATTATTTGTGATTACAAATATTTGCATTATAAAAAAGAAATAAAATTTCAATTCACCTCATACAAGAACCGTAGTGCAATCTTTTTATCGAGAGAGTGCAACATACAAATTTAGATTTTTTTGTTACATAACTGCATTCAAAAACATTGATGGCTAGAAACCTTTGTTTAATTTCAATTCTAAACTTCCTGGTAGTCTGTTTATATCCATTTATTCTTGTGTCCACTTTGGCGAACATATGAAACTTGCACTTTCACGATAAAGAGATTGTACTACAATACTTGTATGAGATGAGTTGAAAAATACTATTTCTTTTCATAGAATCATAGAATAATAGGGTTGGAAGTGACCTCATGAGGTCATCTAGTCCAACCCCCTGCTAAAAAGCAGGACCACTCCCACTAAATCACCCCAGCCAGGGTTTTGTCTAACGGGGCCTTAAAAATCTCCAAAGATGAAGATTCTACCACCTCCCTAGGTAGCCCATTCCAATGCTTCACCACCCTCCTAGTGAGAAAGTTTTTCCTAATATCCAACATTGACTTCCCCAGCTGTAATTTGAAACCATTGTTCCTTGTTCTGTCCTCTGTTACCATCGAGAACAGCCTAGCTCCCTCCTCTTTAAGCCTTAAGTCGAATTAAAAGTAGGTTTAATAAAGTTGATTTAATTTTCCTTAAGTCGACTTAAGCAAGCTGCTTAAGTCGACTTAAGGAAACTGTAGTGTAGACACGGTAAATTAAGTTGACTTGAGCAAGCTTAAATCGACTTAAGTTACAAGTGTAGATGCACCCCATGTGTTCCTGCACCCACACTAAGCCACTCCCCCAATCTCCATATGGTCTTTGCCGCCCCAGGTGGCCCTGCACCCCCACACCCATTCTGTCCTCCACCACTAGCCCAAGTGTATGTAACCCACCCAGCAGCCCCATGAGCTCCTACTCTGTCCACCCCCTCCCCCATATCCCACCACCATTCCCTGGCCCTGCAGCCATGTTGCTGGGAGAAAAACAGCCTCTGCTCTCTCCTGTGGGCTGCTGACTGCTACAATGAGCCTGCTGCCCTATGTTCCAGTCCCACAGCAGCCTCTGGTGGGAGAAAAGTGTAACTGCAGTGCCTCTCCAGCAGAGTATATTTTCTGCGGAGGAAAAATAAAGTCAGGGGTGTGGGGAGGGGACACATGAATTCTGCATGTGTACAGGAGTGTCAAATTCCCCCAGGAATAGTTTAGAACACTGGATCGCCAAAGTTCTTTGCAGTAATTGCAGACCGGACCAAAAGCCAAGCATTCTCCTCTTGGGCTGTGCTACACAGTGCCTTTTCTCCTGTCGCCTCACAGCTAGCTCCATGCTGCTCACTCTCCTGACTCACCCACGATTGGAATACACTAGGGACCACCACATGAGGAAGAGGAGGAGGTTACTTACCTGTGACTGAAGGTTCTTTGAGCTGTGTGGTCTTTATTTGTATTTCTGTATTTGCCCTCCGTTCCCTCTGCTATGGACTAGCACAGGGGTCGGCAAAGGTTGCCAGTCCCTGGACTAGCATACTCAGTGGTGAGAGTCACTGGAAAGGTGTCGAGACACAGCCTATCATAACCTGGGCTGGGAGCATGAGAAGACACATGACACATAAGCGACACAGTGAAAACCTTCTGGCTCTGGCTTATGGCATAAATGATGCTCAAATGCAATTGGACTACAAATAGGGACCACACATCTCGAACCTCCAGTGACAGGTAAGTAACCTCCTCTTTCAATATGGTCAAATGGAAGGCCATATATCTAGCAACAAAAACTGTAGGGCATCGTTACAAGATGGAGATCAGGATTAGAAATCAAAATGACTTGATGAATTGGTCTGAAATCAACATGATGAATTTCAATAAAGACAACGGCAAAATACCACAGTTCAAAACAAAAAAACCCAAATGCACAACTAGAAAAAGGGGAAATAACTGGCTAGGTGGTAGGAACTGCTGAAAAGGATCTGTGGGTTGTAGTGAGTCGCAAATTGAGTAACAGCCAATGACGTGATGAAGTTGCAAAAGAGGCTAATATCATTCTGTGGTGTATAAATAGTTGTGTAGTATGTAAGATACGGGAAGCAATGGTCCTGTTCTACTCTGCGCTGGTGAGGCCTCAGTGGGAGTAATGTGTCCAGTTCTGGGTGCTATTCTTTAGGAAAAGCATGGCAAATTGGAGATCGTCCAGAGGAGAGCACCAAAACGATAAAAGATCAGAAAACCAAGGGCATGGTGCTCTGTTAGGCTGCATCTACACTGGTAAATTAAGTTGACTTAATGTGCCCTGAGTCTACACTACACTTTGCTTAAGTCGACTTAAGGAAAATAAAGTCGACTTAATGAAAATTAAGTCGACTTTATTAAACCACCTTTCTACTCGACCTAAGGCTTAATTCGACTTTCTAAAGTCGAATTAAGCCAGTGTAGCCGAGGGGGGGGGCACAGAGGGAGCCTGGCATGCCCCCCAAAGGGCAGGGCATGTGGGCACAGTGTGACACTGTCTGGATTTAGGGAAGCATTTATGATATTATTTTCTATGGATATCTCATAAATGCTATAATCCATAGGAACTATGTCATGTTTGGTATCAATAGAAAGGTAGTAATTTGCTGGGAATGATTATATAGTTTATGTCTAGGAATTCTATTTTGATTAGAAGTTAAGAATTTGATGTTATATTCATACTTTAACTTGTGTCATTCTGGAGAAATGTCTTAGACAG
>ML685810.1:13138928-13227808 GCA_007922175.1 Pelusios castaneus
GCTCAGGCCCTCTTGGCCAGAAGGGCTCCCCCTAAAATTCCCCAACACCAGTCTGCATGCCCCCCCAATTCCCAGCAGCAGGCAGACCCCCTGTGGTTGGCCAATCTGCAGGCCACCAGGCCCCTTCAGTGCCAAGCGCTAGTCCCCAGTCCTGGCCTGCCCCTGCGGTGGCTGATCTGTGGCTCCCTCCACGCACTGAATGCTGCCCTGCCCTGTGTACAGTGGTTAAAGTATAATTTCATGGGCCCCGGAACCCTCCTAATCTCTGAGCCCCCTTCCCGTATTGTCTGGGCCCCCTTCACACATGTGCGGGCCCCAGCCCAGGTAGGCATTTGCAACCACTTCTCAGAACCACATGCATCGGTTATCACTCCATAAAAATATTAATAATTTTATATGGCGTTTGTCTCTAGCAATTATTGTCACAAACTAGCAAACACTGCATAACACAACAAGTATTGTGATTAACAAAGGGGGGGCATAGGACCTGCCAGCAGCCAGGGCAGGGCAGAACATGCATTCCGCCGGATTTTTTTAT
Organism: Pelusios castaneus; assembly: GCA_007922175.1. NCBI lineage: Eukaryota > Metazoa > Chordata > Testudines > Pelomedusidae > Pelusios > Pelusios castaneus. Next base: position 13,139,467 of record ML685810.1, read on the forward strand.
TTTTAGGGGCCCCAGGACTCTGGCCCCTCAAATTTGTGGGCCCCGGAACTGCGTTCCGGTGCGTTCCCCCTTACTTTAACCCCTGCCTGTGCACCTGAGTGCCACCCCACACCCAGACTGTGCATTGCCACTGTGGGGAGGGACCCACAACAGCAGGCAGCCCCTGGCCATCAGACTTGATCTGGCTGTGGCTATGGATCTCAAAGATTGCATACCTTGCAAACATTTTAACTTGTTGAATGTGCTGAACTTGTCCACACAAGGGGGCGATACAACCATACTTGAAGTGAAGGACACATTTCCAGCATTTCTGAAGAAAGTGGAGAGTTGGGGAACTAGACTTAGCTGTGAAATAATCTCTGACATGTTTCCGCTGCTGACGGAATTTCTGGATACTAACAGCATGACAAGTGACTGAGTGAGAGACAGGAATGTCGCTCATCTTTCAGCTTTGGTGGAGTACTTCAGTGTTTACTTTCAAAATATAAAACTGGAGGAACATGATTGTGTTTGGGATCTGTTCTCAGCTTCTACTCTGTCATCTTGACAGGGGAAAGCAGAACAGGAGCCGGAGACATTTCTGTGGCCACACAGTGGAAATGAAGATTCAGGAACGGAAGCCTTACCTGTTTTTTATTTATTTATTTATTTATTTGGCCAGTGGTAGCTCAAGAATACCCAGTTTTAGTTACAGCGGCCATGAAAGTGGTTCTATTTTGCCCAACTACATATATAGCTGAAACGTCATTCTCTGCCAGGACAGTTATGACAGAGTTCAGACCCCAAGTGGAAGTGGAGAATGATTTCCGAGTTTGCCTGTCAACCCTTAGGCAGATGCTTCAGGAAGAAGCAGATACACTCATCTCACTGATATCTGTAAGGCTCGCAGGCCTTGTCTACACTCAAAAAATAAACTATCCTCCTTGGGTTGGTGGAGCATGTCCTCACCAGGAGCTCTTCCACCAACCTAAGGGGCAGTGTGGGGAGCTTCTGTGCTCCCAGCGGATACCCCTCACTCCCTTTTCCCCACTGGGAGCTAGCTCTGGGTTCTCTCCTCCCTGTTCCCTGCCAGGACCTGTGGGAAGCTGCCAGGAACTCCTCTCACCATTCCCAGGGGGAAGCAGATCAGGGTTTCTATCCCCTGGGGAGAGGCAATAGGTGCAGCTGCCTTGGCTTTTCACTACCCCCACCTCCCCCCCCCCCCCCCCCCCATTGCCTGCTCTCCATCAGGATCCCTTGTCAATTTCTCCGCTCAAGAATGACATTGATAAGGCTGCCTGGTGGGGAGCAGACAACAGAGTCCTGTGGCACTTTTAAAGACTAACAGATTTATTTATCGCATGAGCTTTCGTGGGAGAAAATCCCACTTCGTCAGACGCTTTGAAGATGGGAAAGTTACAGAATGGGAGGAAATTAAATGCAGGGGAGAGTATGACATAGGATCAGGTCAGGCTGTAACAGCAAATCAAAATAGGTGTTAGGATACAAACACTGGGGAACAGCACATAGAGGAGGGTGAGGTCAAATCACTTGTTGTAATGCGAGAAAAATCCATAGTCCCTATTTAACCCCAAAACAACTGAGTCAAATTTGCATATAAGTTCGAGTTCTGCAGTTTCTCTTTGAATCTTCCCTCCCCACCAACACCCTGGGTCCAGCCACCTGCAGCTTCTTCCATCCTGGCTCATAGCTGGGAGCTGAAGTCCAGCTGCCTAAAGCTTTTTGCCCCACTCCCAATCAGTTTTCTTGTCAATTTCAGGACTATAGTGGGAGCCTGAAAGTGACAAGAATGAGGCTAATTAGGGATGCAGGGGGAGGCAGTGTTTACATTGATACTGTGTTGCCCTACAAACAAGGAGTCCTGTGGCATTTTTAAGACTAACAAATTTATTTGTACCACGAGCTTTCTTGGGAGAAATCCCACTTTGTCAGATGCTTTGAAGGAAGATGGGGAACTTGCAGAATGAGAGGAAATTAAATGCAGGGGAGTGTATGACACAGGATCAGGTCAGGCTGTAACAGAAAATTAAAGTAGATGTTAAGAGTCAAACACTGGGGAACAGCATAGAGTGGAAGGTGAGGTCAAATCACCCGTTACTATGAGAAAAAAATCTGTAGTCCTTGTTTAATCCTTAGGCAACGGAGTCAAATTTGCATATAAATTCCAGTTCTGCAGTTTCTCTTTGAAGCTGTGATTTGTTATTCATTTGTTTGCGCACCGCTATTATCAAATCATCCAGGGTGTGTGTTTCCCTTATTTAAGATTCTATGTCAATATAAACCCTAGACATCCCACTGAGGTGTCTTTATGATGTCAGCATAGCAGGGAAATTACATCGGTGGGAGGAGCAATTCAGTGTGTGCCACCTCCCCTGTTTTGTCAACAAAGCTCAGGGGAGACCAGCCCTTATACTCTCTTGCATTAAGCATAGCTAACAGAACATCTTTATTTGAGGCACACGTACATTTTTGTTAATCAGTTTCTCATTTGGGTGTCTTTGACTAACATTGCATTTGAAAAGGGGTCTATCAACAAAAAAATTCTGAGAACCTCTGCTCTAGACAATGGGACCAGCCCAGAGACATCATGGAAAAAAGTTTTAGAGGGGTAGCTGTTAACACGGCTACCCCTTTGGAATTTGACTACATGTGTTAGTCTAGTTCAGCAAAACAAACAAGGCGTCTGGTGGCACTTTTAAAGACTAACAAATTTATTTATTGCATGAGCTTTCGTGGGAGAAAATCCCACTTTGTCAGACACTTTGAAGATGGAAAAGGTATGTGTACTGTAGATGTTAATCAGACTAGTTTTGATTCTCAGGTAGAGGGAAACTTTGACTTGCACTGTAGACAAAGATTGAGGATGAAGCCAGGGGTTAGTTAGCTGCTCTGCTCACCCACTTACTACTGGGGAAACTTGTCCCAGCCACTGGCAGGAAAGCCTGCATGTGACTCACACTAGTGTAGCAGGGATTTTTTTTTCTCATCCACAGAAGTTAAAAACCTACCACATTTTTCAGCCAAGGGAGCTCCCCTTGAAATCTGGCTACTGGAGACACATGCTTTTAATGATGAAGGTGCTGGTTTCAAGCTCCCTGAATGGCGAAGCTGTCCTGTAAGGGAAGGTTTTCTCAGGAGAGCCACAGCCATGAGGAGGGAACCTCTGAGGAGGCTTGTTATCTGTCATAAATGCCTGAGCATAAATGCCTGAGTCTGAGCTGGTCCATTAGTACAGGGCCACGTGGGGCCCAGCCTGCTGGGGCTGATGCAGGAGTTTGAATGAATTACCATTTGGAGTCACCTCCCCTGTGACAAAGAAGTCCTTCAGGCTAATTCATACCACACTCTTCTGCTACAAGGTACACAGAGGCGACTTTTGGGGTAGGCCCCAGTAAGGGGCCCCATCGCCTGCTTCCCTACCCCAAAAGCCACGTCTGCCTCGGTCAGCAGCAGGTGGAGGAACTGGCTCAGGGAGCTGGGGCCACATGGGGGGAGATGGGGCCAGAGGCGGGAACTGGAGAGACAAGGGGTGGGCAGGGCTACAGAGGGGCCCCCATTGGCCTATAGAGAGGGGGCCCTGCAATGGGCCTTCGCCTAGGGCCCCTAATAGCCAAAGGCTGCCTCTGAAGGTATATTTACTCGCACATCCTGTGAAAACCGTTAAGGCTGGCTCTGCACAGCGCTTGCTCTCTCTTTCGCTCTCGCTTCAACCTGTTTCCTGCCCTCGCCTTTCTGTGAGCAAGCGCAGGAGGAAATGTGAAGGCTTTTTGAGGGTGCTTCAGATGTCTGGATCCTGCACCACTCTCCATCTCCCTCCCAGTCCTGTCCCTTATCGTGGATTCCCAAGAGGGAAGGTGCCCCTGGAAGAACGTGCTGGAGCCTGACACACATGGAAGGGGGGTGTCTAATCTGGTATCTTCGTGGCAGCCTGGCTGGAAAGGATTCTTGGTGGCACTTCAGCGGAGGAGTTGGAGAGGATAAATAACGCTGTATTTCTGCCTTCGGCTCCCTGCTCCTTCCTGCATCTGCTGCCTCCCATCTAGCCCCTCTGGCATCCTTTTGACCAGGAGGTTTCATTCTTGGGATCCTCCCGAACACACACACAAGCACACACACACAGTTTTCCCAGTTATGAAGGAACAACACCTCTGCTGGTTCTGCCTTTCCGGCTTTTCTCCCTGAGGGTTCTGAATGGAGGCTCCTCTGGTGCTCAGCCTTCCTCGGCAGGGTGAAGCCAGGGGGACCTGGCCCTGCCAGACCCAGTGCCATGGCCTTCCTCCTAAAGTTCTTTCGCTTCGGTGTGGAGAAGAAGAAGCCAAAACACTACGAAAATGTGAAACGGGATGTCAACCCTGAGGATCTCTGGACCGTGGTAGGGGAGCTGGGTGACGGCGCCTTTGGGAAAGTCTTCAAGGTAAGCAGAGGGGAAAGGCTGGGATAGGCTACTCTGTAGACTGAACTTTGTAGCAGGCAGGCCCATTCAGTGCTGCTATCGTCTGAGGCTGTCCATTAGCATGGGCAGCGTGCCCAAATCATCCCAGTCCAACAGCCAGCAGCTGGAAGGATTGTACAAGGGTTTAGTCCATTGATTAGGCCAGAGATACAGTGGAGGAATCCCTGAGCTTGATCCCATTGTCTCCGGTTTGGGTGCCACAGTGTAGAAAGGACACATGGGGAGAGATGGCCTCTTTCACTTCACGGAGTCCCTTTGGGGGGTGGTCTACAGATGTTTGGAGGTGAGGACACAAATGGTTTACAGGCTGGATCCCTGAGCATAACACTACCTCCGGGCCATGATTTTAAAAAGTGACTCCTGATTTTGGATGCCCTGCTGGGACTGCTTAAAAGGCCCCGGGTGTCAGAAAGTGCTGCAACCCACCCAACCCCACCTCCTGGAAATCGGGCCGCTTGAAGGAAGTTTAGGGCAGCAGTCACAATCACTAGCCACTTTGGGAAGTCTTGGTTCTGCTATTTCCTTCTTGTGGTGCTCTTATCTCGTACTCCGCCACCAGTGATATGTGCAGCGAGCCCTTTCCCCGAATTCTCTTTATCAAGCTGATATTCATAACAAAGTCTCCTCATCTGGCACTTCCACCATGCTCCCCAGTCCTAGCTGATCCCTCCTCATGTTAATTGTTGGAATGTGAATCCCTTTTATAGATAGGGAAACAGAGATTTGCACCACAGAGCCCGAGGTGCCAGACTCCCAGTGGTGCCAGCTGTAGTGCTGGGAATGCTGGAAATCAGGATCACTCTTTTCCAGCTTAGGAGCTGAAAACTGGGAGCTGGATGTAGCCTGATTTTCAGAGGGGCCGAGCACCGAGGGCTGCTCCAAGGCCAGCGGGATCCGCAGATGTCCAGAACACTTATTTGCCAGCCTCACTATGGATTGGGGTGTCTAACGTTAGACCCTTGGTTTGAACATGTAGGGTCAGGCTGCGAGCTCTGTGAATGCCATTGCGGGAGAGAATTTCCACTGGAGACATGGCTGTGGGCAAGGCGTGATCATGACACTTCCAGCCCCGTGGAGGCTGGTGGTCAAGGAAAAGTGGGCATGTGACTCTGACCCACAGATGCACAGCAATGGGTAATGATCATAACATACTGGGGAGGATGGAGCTTGTCTCTGCAATGCCTGGATTGTCCCTTGCTGTGTTTGCACATTGGGGCTGTGCCATCCTCCCTGGAGCCTTTGTGCTCTCCTAGAACACAAGGGACTGGCTAAGGAAGGGTCTAAAAGCAGTGTGACAGAGGGTGAGGGAGTTAAAACATGACTGTCCCAACAGACGGCACAGGGTGGCTGGAGCAGTGGTTCTCCACCAGGAGGACGCATTCCCCGGGTGGGGGTGGGGCACATGGAGGTCTTCCAGGGTGGATACTGATTCACCTAGATTTTTGCAAAGTCAGTACAAACTAAAATTTCATACGGATGGGCTGGTTTCTACTGCTCTTCATGCTGAAATGTACGTCCAGTGTTTATATTCCACTTGATTTGTTTTCTAGCAACTTGGTAGAAATGAGAAAGGGAGACAGTTTTCAGGACCAGGGCTCTGTGACATCTGTGTATTTTTATGTCTCGTGTTGTAAGCAAGTCATTTCTGAGTGAGGTGAAACTGTGCGGGAGGGCAAAACAAATCAGACCCCTGTGAGGGGCACGGCCAGGTGGGAGGATTGAACGCCATTGAGCTAGAGGGATTCTCAGGAAATCTGGGGCGATCACGTTGGAAGGAGCTATGCCAGGGCCTAGCTCTGGGTTGTGCTGAAGGGCTTGGGGAAGGAGGTTTCTATTTGTGCAGCGAAACCGCAGCTTGCAGAGCATGAGCTCTGAACAGGAAACTGACTAGAGCCGCCGGCTGCTCCCCACCGGGCCCCTGCCGCACACAGCAGCAGCCTCCTAGCACACAGGCCTGGCATCTCCATTCAGCTGGCAAAGGACCTAGCCAGGCTTATGGGCCTGGGGCTCTGCATGAAATGATTTCAGCAAGCCCAGGATCTTTAGGGGACGGCAGGGAGCTGGAGGCAAGGGCCTGGCACTGTCGCCTGGGGTGAGGTGTGTCGGGAGCCCCCCTGGAGCATGTGTCTGGAGGGAAATGTCTAGCCGTGCACCTATTCTTCAGCCATGGCCATTGATTTGGGGAGGCCTGAGAGAATCAGGGCCTGACTGGCACCTCCAGCTCCCTTGGTTCCAGCTGGAAGGGGGCAGCTCTGGTGGTGGAGGGAGAGTGAGGGGGGCTACTGAGCTGGTGGGGGAGGGCAGAGGGACAGTTTCTATGGCTGTTCCTGGGTGCCCAGTGTCTGGTGCTTCCTCCACACTGGCAGTGCACCAACACAACCACCACTCACCCAGATGCCAATCCCCTAGTCCATACCCCACTCGGGGCTGGGACCAGATTTCTCTGCTGGCACCCACCATGGCTGGAAGGCAGGACTAGGTTGGGCTCCAGCCTTCCCCCAGGTCCTGTTCCTGCCTACATGAGCATGGTGGGGGTGGAAACCATGGGGGGACACAAAGATCCAACCCTCCATATTCCCATTGGAAGGGGTCTATCCCTCTCCTCAACCTCTTGATTTCACTCCAAGAGCTCTGGAGGGTGAGTAAATATTTGTTCAGTGTTCAGTGCAGGACTGCGGTGCCCAGTTCAGCACCATGTCACAGCCCATTGGGTTGACATAGACCTGGAATGGCACCCTGGGAAACCAGAGCCGAGGGAGGGACAAACTGAAGCACTGAGAACTAGGTGGGGAATTCCATTTTGCCATGGAGTTGTTGAGCTCCATGCAGGAAGTTGCACACTGGGAGAAGAGCAGGACCTCAAGGCCTTGAGTAAGTCATGCTCTGTGCCAGAACGCAATCACACCCCTCCTGCTATGCCAAGTGCCCCTGGAGAACACAAGGGTTCGAGACCAGGGGCTGTGTCTCCAGCAGCTATTAGCTCCGGAGACTTCACACCGTCTTGGGGACTTGGCTGAGGACATAGAACCTGGGGCCAAACCCTCCATCTATGGTCTTGGGTCTGTATTGCAGCTTCTTAGTCAGTCTCTGAGCACTGCTCTGCCCTAAGCATGATGTGGCCCATGCTAGCAACAGAGGTAGCTCTGGGGTAGCCAGGCCACTGGCATCGTTAGCACCAATTAGAGCCAACGGGACAGCATGTCCTTGGGAAAAAAACTTCCTCTGGGGAATGTGGTGAAGTCACCCAGAGACCATATATTCTAGTAGCTAGCTAAGGGAGGAGGAGTTCGAACTCCTGGTTTCTCGGCCCTGCTGGTTAATCTTTGCTAGATTAACAGACAGCTTTTCTTTGTCATGCGCAGAAGCGTAGCCAGAACTGATTTTTTTGTCAGGACCTGTGGTTGACACAGGTGGGCACAAGCTTTGTGTCACAAGCAAAACAGGGGCTGAGGAAAACACAGGATGAATTGCTTAAAAATTAACTAGGTGGGCCTGCTTTCAAAGTGGGTGGGCCCTGGCTCACCCATAGCTATGCCACTGGTCATGTGTTCTCAGAGCAAGGGGTGCGAAGAGCCACATATTCAGTTACACATAGACAGGACACAGCACTGGGGTACCAGTCCTCAGGGATGGGTCAGGGGAAGCAGTGAGTCTGACTATCTCGAGTCGCTACCCAGTGTGGAGGGATTCCATCTGCAGGGTGTTGTTCCAAGTTATATGGGGGAAGAGGGGGCGGCTGGGAGCCCCTGCACTGAACTGGTGCAGCTCTACTTCCAGCACCTATGTTCATCTGCCTCTGCCAGCCTGTGTGAAGCAGAACTGCTACCAGAGCAGCACTGCCTACCAGCACCTAGCGTGCGTACAGAGCAAAGATCTCTGGTAATTAAGAAACCACAATGACTTCCGTAGGGCCATGAATATACATCCAAGTGCATGTGTCTCGGCTACCCTGCCACGCTTTGTGCTGAGAGATCTGCGCCTCAGGGAGGGGAAGGAACAGGGCTGCCCCAATATCCTGGCCTTCAGGGCAGCTCACCGGGCTGCAAACTGTTCTGCAGAGCCTGACAGTGAGGGATAACCGCTAATCTTCCCTTCCCACCCCAGAGCGCTGATCTCTCCAGAGCTCCAGCAGAGTGAGTGGGGAGAACACCAGCCAGCAAACCCTGTCACCTGCAGCAGCACATGAGGGAGTTGCTGGTTAGAGCCCAGAGTCAGAATCACCGGTGCTGACTCTAGGGACTAACAGAATTCTTTGCTGCTTTTCCCTCCTTCTAGCGCCGCCCACTCTGGGAAAGGGAGCCAGGCCTGGGGTCCATTGCTTATTGAATGTTCAGTGATCGAGGATAAAGGGGGAAGGAGCCAAGGCAGGGCAAAATACAGGCTTTATTCCTTCCTCCACACGTTCTGGCCTCTTCCCTCAAGTGCATCCTGGAAAGCCAGTTCTCCCCAACCCCAGATGCTATAGTAAAGAGCCAGCCATGTGACAGTTACAGTTAAAACCAGATCTCTGTTTAAAGCATGATTTTTCTCAGCATGCTTGAGTCTACATGGCCACTCAAAGTGCTTTGAAATTTGGGGTGTGGGTTTGGCCAGTGATCCTAATTTGGGGTCACTTGATCAATGGCCGACAGGATGGTCACTGAATGATCACGTGTTCTGTTCATTCCCTCTGAAGTAGCTGATGCTGGCCACTGTTGGAAGAGAGGACACTGAGCTCAGTGGACCATTGGTCTGACCCAGTGCGGCCATTCTTAAGTGATTTCTGAGATACAGGCAGTTCCCACCCCCAACTGTTCTTAAAGTTGACATGTTTTGGCAACTTTTTTGTCCACAGAGTTCATCGTGTTAGGTCCCAGATGCCTGACGACTACCTCAACAGAAAGTATGCTGCCCCCTAGCACCTTGGGGGAAATTGAAACACAGAGTTGTCGCAAAAAGAGATTTGGTTCTTCACTTAGGAGTGTCCTAACCAGTGCTAAGGCTCATGTTCCAATGTGAGTGCACTGCCCATGTTCGGAAAGAAACACCAAGGGTGCGTCTACACTAGTAAATTAAGTCAATTTAAGCAGGCTTAAGTCTACCTAATTTACTCTGCGTCCATACTGGAGTTTCCTTAAGTCGACTTACGGAAATTTTAAGTCGACTTTATAAGACCTGCTTTTAAGTCGACTTAAGCAGTGTGTACGCCCTAAGTCGACTTACAAATAAGTCGACTTAGGGCAGGGCAGGGGAAAAAGGGAGCCTCTGCTCTCTTCTCCCCAGGAAGCTAGTGGCTTGTCCTGCCTCCCTTCTCCCCGGGACTGCTCAGGTCCTAGGGAGAAGGGACCTTGGGGCTCACTTCTGGCCGGGACCACAGTGGTCCTGGCCGAAGGGAGCCTCGCGGCTCCTTTCTGCCCGGGACCCGAGCGGTCCCAGCAAAAAGGGAGCCGTGGCTTTCTTCTTGCCAGGACCCGTGGATCCCGGCTAGAAGGGAGCGCAGGGTTCCCTTTTTGCCGGGACCCCAACAGTCCCGGCCAGAACGGAGCCCTGCAGCTCCTTTCTGCCAGGACCACGCTCCAGCTGCTAGGGAACCTCCTGGCTACGGAACCTCCTGATCGGTCCCGGCCAGACGGGAGCCCCGTGCTCCCTTCTTACCCAGATCCACATGGTCCAGGCCAGAAGAGAGTGCACTCCAGCTGACAGAGAAAACCTCAGGGTTTCCTCTGTCAGCTGGAGTGTGGGCCTGGCAATTGCCGACCCCATGCTCCAGTTTGTGAGCCGGCTGGCTCTGCCGAGACAAGCCGCAATCAGCTTCTTGATCCCGAGAGAGCCAGGACAAGCCGCCGGAGCTTCTTGGTCCAGGGGAGAGCCAGCTGGCTCTCGCCGGGACAAGCCACCAGCAGCTTCCTGGTCTGGGGAGAGCCAGCCTTGCAAGGCTGGCTCTCCCTCCACCTATCAAGTCGACTTAGAGAGTCTAGTGTAGACTCTATACATCGACTTAATAAGGTCGACTTAAGAAAGTCGACCTAAATTCCTAAGTGTAGACATAGCCCAACGGAATAGTTCGGGGGGGCGGGGGAGGGAGGGGAGTTCTGCCTGCTGAACCTGAGTGGCACTCACTCAATGTGAGTTCATATCCCAAAGGGAACTGGCTACTCCTCTCAGGCTATGGGAGGGGTATGTGTGTGTCCTTTCCTAGTTGGAGGTAATGCAAACTAAACATAGTGGCCCTGAAATGGCTTTTGAAAAGAAAGTAAGTTGCCAGTGCCAGCGGTAGCTGGGAGGGGAAGGGGAGTAGGTGTGAATGGGGATAAAGGAGTTTGGGGAGCGGCGAGGGCTGGAGTGATTATGGGGAAGAAAATAATGGGGGGTAGTGGGCAGGAGAGGAGTTGAAGTGTTACATGACAGGGAGGAGGTTAAGTGGAGCAGGACAGAGGGATGGGATGAGATTCTGGGAAGGTACGCAAAGGGGTGAGTAGCAGGGTATTGGGGGACAATAGGGAGAAGGGTACCTGTCAGTCCCACATTCCCCTGCTGTGTGGGTGGCAGGATCTGTGGTGTACCCCAGATCTCAGAGGGGTCTGACTCTCCTCCCTGCTCTTCCTCTTATCAACTGAGATCTGGGGATTTCTAAGCCTCCTTCCCCTGTGTGCATGCCAGGATCTGGGAGGCCCTACCCACCTATGGAGGCCTGAACCCCTCTGCCTCCTGCCGTCAGGAGATCTGGCATTGGGGGCGGGGGGGGCAGGTTCTGGGGAAGGCTTGCTGAGCACAGACATAGGGGGAGCGTGCACCAAGAACACACAGCTGACACTGGGATGAGGAGCTGAGAATGGACACGCTTGGGGCATAGCACGGACTCACCATCCAGCCCTAGGAAGGAGGAAAGAGAGGCCTGCTGACCTGAATGGAGCCCAGGCTGTGTTCATCACCAGGGGATGTGCTTATTCAGCTAGGAACTCCTTGAGATGAGTGGACCACTCCACATTTCTGACGGTATGTCTACAATACAGACCGTACACCGGCACAGCTGTGCTATTGCAGCCGTGCTACTGCAAGGTGTCCTGGGTAGCTGGTCTGCCAATGGGAGAGAACTCTGCCCTGGCGTAATTCTTCCTTTTTATGGCTTGGGTGTGCTGTGGTTACAAGTTTACATCTAGGTTTGATAGCCAGCACACAGCCGTAGCAGTGAGCTGGTGAATGTCCTTCAGGGCAGCTTTCAGCGAAAGAACAAAGGGGACGCTCAAATCGTTTGTGACTGGTGGCCACAGGTGTTCGTCTCATTTTCCATTTAAAGAGGGTTTGGCCACATCGCCCATGAGACGTCCTGATGCGATTCAGTCTGTGGCATCATCAGGCATTGCTCAGGAGGGTCAACAATGAGCTGTTCATTTTGAGCCATCAAAATGCTCCTTGTGGCTCTCCATTGAACCTCAGCATCAAAGCTGGGTGTTGGTCTTCGTGTGGCTCCATAGAGGTTTGTGGGGATTTAAGATGATCTCTGGTGGGTTCTGCAGATTATCGTGAGCCAAGAGCCTTGTGTTTGCACGGACATGGTTTAGGTTAAGAACGTGTGATGTCTAAGCTGTGGAGGCTGGCAGGGTCAGATTAAGGGGCCTGTGGACAGGCCAGCACTAGCGGGGGCCCTGGGGCCAGAGGCTGCTGTCTGTGCCAGCTCTGGCCCCTGTCTGGCTGGTCTTCCCCCAGGGGCGGCAGGGCTGGCTGATGCACAGTGCATCTTCTGGTGCAGTCCTCCAGGGCCACAGGCCCTGGAAGGCCACGCTGGAGGCCATACCACGTGCCATCTGGCCTTGCCCCCAGAGCAGAGTGACCACGCGCCAGCCTGCCCTGCCCCTGGGAGCAGACCAGCAGGCCCAAGGGTGGGGCGGGAATGTGGAGTTCAGCCTCTGACCCAGGGAGGCCCTGCCCCCACCCCAGTGCGGACAGGGCAGAAACTCTCCCAGCTGCCCCCCAAGTGCCACTGGCACTCAGCAGGGCTGTGGGGGGACAGGGGAGTCAGATCAGGCAGGGGCCTTAGGGGCTGGAGCCTGGGGCCCCCTTTAAGCCAGGGCACAGGGCATCAGCCTCTATAGGGCGTCAGCCTCTATAGCCCCTGTATGAATCCAGACCTAGAGGCTGGATGTGCCAACGGACCAGGAGCCAGTGGACTGGCTTTAATTTGAGCATCCCAGATACTGCGCAGGGCATTACAGAGTTGAGTATCAAGGACGTTAGTGCGACTGCTGTGAGACCACACTGGCATACTGTATTCAGCCACTGAATGCACCACAGCAATTGTTGCAGTTCATTGGGTCCGCACACTGGAGTCCCATGATGTTCCAGCCAGTTTTCTAGTAAGTGTGATACGAGGCCTGACCTCATCATGGATGTTCTCAAGGAGTTGGTGGGAGGACAGACTCTGGTCCAGTGTAACGTTGAGCTACTCTGAGTTAGCCTCAAGGCTGACGCTCTCAATGCAGAATTGCACATTGACTTTGATATTAGCCATTTAGTTGATCAGTTGGGAAGTGGTCGCCATGGGTCTTTTTGGGTGAAACCTAAGTTTCCAGCATTGGAAATAATGGGCCATTGTGCTAAGATCTTGGGTTAGGGTGCAACTGATGATATGGATACCAAGATGACAACTTTTACATGGTGCCCCTATTACGTGTCAGCTCTTTTTTGTGCTTTGTGCAAATTCATTAACATACCAAAGTGGTCAACTAGCCACTGGACACTGCATTACCAACCTCCCCGTGAAAGTAGGTGGCATAATTAAGCTACCTTCAATGAGTGTCAGTAGTTATGTTGTGGGAGAGCATCTCCTGCCAATAGGGTGCTGCCCACACTGGCATGTCTGTAGGTGAAACTTACGTCACTCAGGCAGGGGCATAGCAAGGCAGGGTTTCTTGGCTGAGCTCCTGAGTCTGTAGGATGTGACCAGAAGCTGCATGATGATGCTCCAGTTGCTAGGTAGCAAGAGGAGCCAGTGCTCCAAATCCCCCTTTTTTTTAGCAACTGGAGCTGTCATGAAGAGGAGGGAAGAGGAGCAGTGGCGAGATCAGGCCCTCCCACCACAGCATCTGGCAGTGGCGTGAACTTTCCACCACAGCTGCACGGCGCTGCACTGGGCAGGCCTGATCTCGAACTACCGCAAGTGCTGGTGCCTTCAGCATTGCACCAGCAAGACAATCTCTAGCGCATTCCACCTCCACCACCAATGCTAAGAAAGGCCTCAACCTCATAACGAATGGCAAGAGGCTGACGCATGAAGCATACCCAGTGTACTTAGGCATGACCCTGGACTGCACACTGGCCTAAAAAAGCCACCTGAGCAAGATAACAGCAAAGGTCAAGCCATGCAAAAATTATCTCAGCAAATTGGTAGGTTCTCCATGGGGATCAGATGTTCCACCCCTCAGGACTTCAGCTCGTGCCATCTTGTACTGGATAGCCGATCACCGTGCACTGGTTTGGAGGTGGTCAGCATCCATCCAACTTGGTGCCATTCAACGCAACTCAACAACATGTATCGTCCCAGGAACATTCTGACTGGCTTATCTTCCCTGGCTTCCAATTCTGAGCCCCGTTGCTCCCCACTCCAGCCAGAGGGAGATTGCAGCTGGCTAGTTGCTTCAGAAGGTACATGCCAGGTCCAGCTAGCTTTGTTCAATGACATTTTAGTACACCAGCCACAGGTCTTTCCTGACAACATCCACCGTGGTCGAGGCTGCCATGCCAGGATGTGACAGCAGAGTCCCTGTTTGGGAAGACTGGTGCTTAACACCAACTACCAATCAGTTCCTTATGACAGACCCTACCACCCACCTGCCTGCCTGGTTTCGACCTGCCACATCATCAGTGGGCCCTTCTTACCCTATTCCAGACTGGGCAAGGTCCCTGTGCGGCCAACCAGCACCACTGGGGTCCTCATAACAATCCAGGGTGTGGCTATGGGGCAAATCAAGCAGTGATACACACTGTTGAGGGGTGCCCACTAACCAAATTCAGTGGTGGGCTCCGAGAATTCTACTTGGCCACTAAGAATGTTATTGCTTGGCTCAGCGAATGCTAATGCTAAATAAATAAATACCCCCTTTCCCAGATCATTTGTGAATATGTTGAACAGCACTAGTCCTCGTACAGATCCTTAGGGGACCTTGCTATTTACCTTGCCCTGATGTGACAACTGACCATTAATTCCTACTCTTGGTTTCCTATCTTTTAACCAGTTCCTGATCCAGGAGAGGACCTTCTTTCTTATCCCATGACCACTTAGTTTGCTAAAGAACCTTTGGTTAAGGACCTTGTCAGAGATTTTCTGAAAGACTGGGTATGCTATAACCACTGGATCGCCCCATCCGTATTTGTTGACCCCCTCAAAGAATTCTAGTAGATTGGTGATGCATGATTTCCCTTTACAAAAGCTATGTTGGCACAGTGGGCCCCAAGCTCTACACCTGCCTCTGTTAGTGGGGATGGTTTGCAAAGCTGCAGCTCACAACTGAACCCTACAGTGTCCTTGGAATTGAGGTTTCACATCTCAGTGTAGGAGAAATGGACCCTTTAGATTTTATGCTTTGATATCTAGCTTGCACATTGTGCCTGCCTCTTTGAGATATTTGCTTTAGAAATTGAGTTGCTCTGTGTGAGTTTGGATTTTCCCTGTTGCCTGTTTGCTAGAATTCCCCCTCTTCCTACAGGTGTGCTTGGCTGCCAGCCTCCACCCCAGAAGTAGCTACATTTCAGGGGCACTGCAAGTTTAATATTTGGGAAGTGCTTTGCGACTCTCTTATAAAAAGAGCTAAGTAATAGCACACATGAAGTGAGAGTGCTGCAGGAGCCCTGCCAACTTTCTAGTGCTAACCCTCGTCTCCTGGCTATTCCCATGATGACAGAGCAGATGGCTGAGCACAGGCCTTTGATTTGTAACTGGCATGTGTTAAATCTGTCTCAATAGGCACAGAACAAGGTGACGGGAGTCCTGGCAGCTGCAAAGGTGATTGAGACCCAGAGCGAGGAGGAGCTGGAAGATTACGTGGTGGAGATTGACATCCTTGCCTGTTGTGATCACCCAAACATCATCAAGCTGCTGGATGCACTGTACTGGGACAGCAAGCTGTGGGTGAGCCACGGGGGTGGGCGGGCTGGCCTAGCCTCTTGTGTAGGTGATCTCAGCGCCAGCTCACATTCCATGATTAGCCCATAGAATGAAAGCTAGAGCGAGAGGCAAACCCCTGGAAAGAACTAACTGTAAGGTAGGTCTCTGATCCTCCCAATGCAGGTACTGTGAGGCAGGGGGATGGGGCCACTCAGGGATGTGACCAGGTAATAAAGGAACTCACAGGAATGGTCAGTCTGAGAATCACTTTCCCATGAAGCCCCGGTTTTGTCTTGCACCCGCACTGTATTACAAGGTGCCGCCCACGACAATGACAGAGGGAGATTAGCAAAAAATGCTCTTGGTTTTTCTCCATGTGTTCACTTTGAGCTGTGTGTGAAGAGGCTCTCACTCTTGTTGATGGCCAAGCACACTTGTTACCTTTGCTTTCATGGGCCGCTCTGGGCATGCCCTTGGCAGGGAGCAGATCCCAGCAACTGCAGCTAAAGATGTAGCAGGTAGGGGGAGCAGAGACGGGGAGGAAGTATAGGATAGAGCATGAGGTGTGGTGGTCTGCTCAAAAGACTCTTCTAGACATCCCCAGAGGCGCAGCAGAACCCCTATAAAGGTACATGCTATCTATTTAAAAGGAGCTTTATCAGAAAATAGATTTTAAAAATGGTCAGTTTAAGAAATAATCAAGCTGCTGTCCCCTCGGCCTGAGCCAGCTGCCAATATTTTGAGCCATTTAGGGTTGTTTCTATTAGGATGTGAAATTGACACCATGAGTCAGGGATATTTTCGGTGTGATCTCAGTTATTTACAGAACATACCCACAGGACCTGGTTCCCTGAATGTGCAAGAAATGAACAGCGGCAACCCCGCAAGTAGCTTTGTTACTCAGAAATCCTCCTGCAGCCTTTGTGCCCAAGAAGCTCCATCTCTCTCGTTCATCTCATGGTCGCCCAGATAACTCCACCCACACACACCTATCTACTAGCGCCGCATCTTCTAGCCCCTGCAATTGCAATCGATCTGATTGGATTGGAAAGTTCTCGCAGGAACCCAGCATTGTCCAACCAAAGTGTTTCAGAGAAAGACTTTTCGTTCCAAATTTCTCAGGGGGGAAATTGGGATTTTGCCGCCAGGGGTAGCAATGATCATTTCTCCCAGCCAGTCTCTGAGTTGATGCAAGAGTAGGTGAGTAGGGGGAAATTAGTCTTCTGAAGCGACTAAGAGCAGGGACGTAGGAGGGAAGTGTAGGGAATCTAGGCCTTTGCATTAGTGTCGCTGTCACAGCAATGCAACCAGCACACAGCAGCAAAGGGGAGCGGGTGAGGCAGGATTTGAGAATGAGCCTGTGATGAAGGAGAGACTAATGGGTCGGTGAAGCTTTCTGGGTGGAAAGAACAAGGACTCACCTGGTGTGCCAGGAGACTGGCGCATGTGCCCTTAGGGTTGCTCTCTGCTCTGACATTCTGCCCCCTCCTCAGATCCTGATGGAGTTTTGTGCCGGAGGAGCAGTGGACGCAGCAATCCTGGGTAAGTAAATGTTCTCGTGCAGCATCTGTCTTCAGGAACACGCATGTTGCTGTCAGTCGGCTTGCGGGAGTGTGTTCCTTCAGAGTGCCGCAAGCTCTGCACAGATATCTGCTTCAGCAGCCCTCGATGGGGTTTCGAGGTGTGGTTACATGCCAGAGGCTTGGGTCTTACTGCCTCAGTAATGCTGTCTACATTGCTCAGCGCCTGTGCCCCCGGGCTCCAATGTTATTCATAGACAATGCAGCCAGTTAGTTCAACAGACCTCAATGTTCCTAGAAAGAAGGAGCCCAGGCCAGGTTATTGTCCAGGGAGCACAGCCCTATTGCCGGGGCTCTGTGGTTACAGGTATGCTGACATATGTACGCCTGTTAAAATGGACTCAGCACAGTCAGCAGTGAGACTTTTAGGCTCAGCAAAGAATTAAAGCAAAGTACCCCGACATTCATAGGTGTAGACCAGGGGTAGGCAACCCCTGACACACGTGCCAGCAGTGGCACACGAGCCCATTCGGAGCAGCACTCGGCATCCTCTGTGGGGCCACAGAAATTGCCACTTCTGCCACCAAGGCACTCCAAGTGGCTTCCTTCGGGGGCAGCTGCAGTGCGGGGGTCCCTGCCATGTCCATGCCCCAGGCATACCGTGTAAAGACGCCACCCAGAGCGGCTCCTCTCTGTGGTGTGCTGCCGCCAAAAGGAGTGACTCCAGGTAACTGGGGATAGGGGTCCCCAGGCACGCTGCTGAGAGGAGCCCCTCCAGGTGGCTTCTTTCCATGAATGGGCTGTCGGCACCAGCTGAGGGTTGAGGAGGAGGGGCCGGCACAGGGGTCGGCAAAGGTTGCTGCCCCCTGGTGTAGACAGACTACTAGGATACCTAATGTACGTCTTTCATGACATCTCTCTGCTAACGCCCCTTGTTTCTAATATCTTGGACAAAAATCCCTATTCATTATGTTGTCAAGTCATCGTATCTGGTACTGAATTGGGGTGCATCTGTACTAGCTGGGTTGTATTTACATAAATATCTTGTAACTGGTTCATTTGCCAAGTTCGTGTCCCAGTCAGTGAACTTGTAAGCATATGCTTTAATCAGTGACCAGACCTGGGTTTACAGCCTCGGAGCTATGTACCAGGCCCAGCACTCCAGGCTCGCTCATAGATCAAAGCCCTCTAGGGAACATCTAGTGCGTGGCAGCAGGGTCCACACAGACACTTAGTGCACGGAAAGATGGCAGAGGGCAGATTTACACCCCAGCCTGTCACAAGCTAAATGTTTGTATAGGCAAGCGTTGGACTCCCTTTCCCCCCCTCTAGAGTCATGTTTATCCCCAACCACCAACTCCTGGGATCTGTGTTACCAAACACAAGTCTTTGAAAATGCGACTGTGATTGCACTAACTAGCACACTTTTTCACCCCCTTCTTACTGCTCGTTACAAAATCTCCCAAGAGCCCTGGATCGCCCTTCCCATTTGACAGATAGGTAAACTAAGGCCCAGAGTAAAGAAAAGCTTGTGGTTAAGGCTCGGAACTTGGAAGCTATGCCTGAAATTCCTGTCTCACCCCTGGCTCACTGTGACCTTGGGCGGGTCACGTTGTGTCTCAGTTTTCCCACCTGTAAAATGGGGATGACAATCCTGCCTTTCTCCTTCTGCGTACGGCTGTTTATTCAGAGAGCAGGCTCTCTGGACCAGGGCCTGGGTCTGGATCTGTGCGGTGCCCATACAATGGGGCCCTGCAGTACCCATCCCTGGTGAATTGGGCCAGCTGTCACCCCAGACCTGAGCCAGTCTCTCTAGATATGCATACAGGGCCCTGATCCCAGCTGCTGCCATTAACATCCCCAGCTTCTTTTTCTCAACCACAGCTCTGGGGAATAGCTGCCAGGGTGAGGGAGGTAGCAGCTTTTATAGGACCAACTTTAAACCCGGCCCAAGGCCCCACGTGGTGCCAGCAGTCTGAGAACTGCTGGGTCTGGCTGTGCAGAGTGGAACCACCATTCAGTAGTCTTGAGCAGCCCCCAGGCAGGGTTACTGTCAATCAGCAATGCTCCATGCCCAGGTTAACTCCCCACGGGTGCCTCTGATTGCAGAGCTGGAGAAGGGTCTCACGGAGGAACAGATCCAAGCAGCCTGTAAGCAGATCCTGCTGGCCCTGGAATATCTCCACAGCTGCAAGATCATCCACAGGGATCTGAAGGCCGGGAATGTCTTGTTGACCTTGGATGGAGATGTCAAGCTGGGTGAGACTGTGAGGGAGAGAAGCGGATGGGAAAGGTATTTGGTGCGAGGGTGGGGAGCGTAGCCAGGAACCACACAACACCCCAGTAGCAATCCAGTAGCCTGTGATAGGAGGGTGAAGGGCTGGGAGAGTAGGGAGTTGCACCATCTCTTCCTCATGCTTTTAAAAACATACACCTATTTTCCACACAGTAAGAGCCTTAGGGTGGTCAGATATAACTTGTGTTTGGTGTAAATGCATTGGAGCAGGACTACACTGTTTCACTCTGGAATATTCAGGGGGGTTCTGCCCAGGGGTGTAGCCAGCAGCCAGTTTCTGTCCGGGCCCCTGAATCTGCAGGGTGGACCTGGCCAAGGACAGTTTCCGGTCTTGTGACCAGAAGCTGACCCAAAACATTCCAGTTGCTAGATAATAAGTGGAGCTGTGGGAGGGAGAAGGCAGCAGGATGAGTCCTGCCCACTGCAGCAGCTAGTGCTGGGTGCTGTGGTGGGCAGGCCTCATCTCCAAGTGGGCGGGCCTTGGCCCACCTGGTCCCACTTGTGGCTATGCCCCTGGTTCTGGCCCATCTGGAGACAGTTTGGACCCTGATAGATTACATTTGTTGGGAATCTACCCTCGCCTGTTTCATTGCATTTCCCCACAAGGGACAGATGTTTTGGGGATTCCCCTGAGCTCAGGGCCCCAGCACAATTGTCCCCCCACCCCGGCAACCAAGGATGGGTGCTTCAACTATTCACTTGATCATTATGAGCAGCAGCCAATGAGGGGAAAGAAGGGCAGGTGAATTCTGTGTCTACTGTAAGGAGATATTTGCAAAGCTGGTTAAATGGCAGGGCCCAAATACTCAATGGGAAGGAGAGCTTCATAGGTGACGTGAGGATCTAGACCTACAACCCTGGCCAAGAGCCTGTGCCAGGCGCTTTGGAAGCATGGGAGTAGGAGAGGGGGGAGGTGCCCCTGGAGGCAGGAGATTAGGCCTGGTTGAGTTTTAATATTTGTGCCAAGGTAGTTGTATTGGTTAGGAGCATGAAAAAATCCCCTCCCAATGCTTTGCCGACGAAAGGGCCAGTGTAGACAGTCATATTGGCAAATATATCCATTTGCCAACTGACATCGCTTCTTTCCATTGGAGAACTGGTGTAAAGTATACCAGCAAAAGGACTCTGGCTGGTCCAAGCTTTGTCTTCACTAGAAGGGGTTGCCAGCATCACTCTCCTGGTAAAGGAGCCCTCTGGAGGGCAGACAAGATCTTAGTGTATCTAGAAGAGGCTGAAAAATTAGGGTTCTACTACGTTATCAGCAGGTGATATTGGACACTGCCAGCCAGGAGACCCTGCTCCCAGAGTCGGTGTAGTGTGCATGTGGGGTCACTGGGCACAGGTGCGGCTGGTGTAACACCAACTTCCTGGCAGCAGTGGAGTTGCTGGAGTCTGTGGACATGTGCCCCGGGAGACAGTAAAATCTCCCAATCACAGTCACTGATTGTCTTCTCTTCTCTTTGTGACACAGCTGACTTTGGAGTCTCTGCCAAAAACTCCCACACCCTGCAACGACGGGCATCCTTCCTTGGGACACCATACTGGTATGTGCAGGCACAGCCCAGGAACAACGTTCTTTTCTGCTAACTTTTGGTGTCTGTGACTATGGTGGTAGATCAGAAATGCTCTTTATGTCCCTCCAACAGCAGGCTGAGCTCCAGGGAGCAAAGAGAAGGGATCCTGGAACCAATGCTTTCCATTCACATAATCTGGGATAGGGGGAAGCTATTTGTTTAAAAGGAAAATTTAGTAGAAAAAGGGATTTAGATGAAAAATCAGCAGCTGAGAAAATTTTGGGAAAAAGTTTTGGCTTTTGGTAAAAAAATTTCTTGATAATTTTGAAAACCACCTGTTTTGTGGGGGTCAGGTTTTTTTTGTTTTTGTTTATTTTTTACTCAAAATGGTTTTCAAAAAATAATTCCCCCCACCCCCCACCCGTTTTCAAGTCTGGCTTTTGGAAACCTTGAACACATGAAATGTTTCATGGGACATTTTGACAAAACAAAACCAATGATTTTTTCCCCATAAAAAATCTTGGCATCTTCTGACCAGCTGGAGTGGATGCAGCATACAGTAAATTCCAGAAATTGGATGGCATCTGCAGCCTTGGCATAAGCTCTGAACTAGCAGGACTTGTGGCCCTGAGCACAGAAATGGGGGCATTCCCACCAAGGAACCACCTCACTTTGTAGATGCCCCTGTCTCTTTTCCCCTCACTTTAGGAGACTCCTGTCATCCACTCCTGGCACAGTCACTGTCCCCCAACTGGGCAGGGCTGGATGGGGCTCTGTTCAGAAGACAAGGCCACCCTCATGCTTGGGCCTCGTTCTTCCAAGACAGTTCAACATTCTCAGGGTTGGCTGCTTTAATGGGGCTGGTGATGGCAAATGCTTCGGGAGATGTTGATGGGGAAACCCAACCTATCCTGTCCCATTCTGTGTGCACCAAGGCAGTGTCTCTGGGTCCTTGTGAGCTGGTCTCTCTCCCTGTGTGCAGGATGGCTCCAGAAGTAGTGCAGTGTGAGACCTCAAAGGAGAACCCCTACAGCTACAAGGCTGACATCTGGTCGCTGGGGATCACCCTGATTGAGATGGCTGAGATGGAGCCCCCGTACCACGAGCTGAACCCCATGAGGGTGCTGCTGAAAATCTCCAAGGCCCAGCCTCCCACCTTGCGCAGTCCAAGGCGGTGGTGAGTCCATGGAGCAGGGAATCTACCTTCAGGCTCATGAGTGATTCACCAGGGGCCACCTCCAGCGATTCCCAAACTGTACAGATGTGCAGCACTGCTGAAGTACACCACCTTGGGGAGTGGGGGCACCACGATGCGAGTGGGGGGAGGGAAAAGGTTGGCCACCGATATTGGAATGAACCTTGACTCTCACTGAATGTGCCTTGGGGTACAAGCTGAGTGAACAGGGCTCCGTTACAAGGCCCTTAGATAGCAGGGCACTCCATTTCCACCTGGGAAAGACAAAGGGCTGAGTCCTCTGCCTGCAGATCTCCAGGGAGCAGAGGTATGGCAAACTACAGCCAGGGATTTGTTCTGGCATTGTCCCTGGGCCACAGTGCAAGCCAGCAATGGGCAGTTACCATCACCCCATTGGTCAGCAGGGGACACAAGCACAAGAGGCCTGGGCCAGGTTGCCCTGTGGGTCAGCGGAAACGCTGGAGCTAGACTTTAGAAGTCCCAGCTTAGAAGTCACTTAGAAGTCCCAGCTTCTGGGCCACTTCTTAGCCACAAGCTGGGACCTCTTCCCAAAGCAATGAGGAGCCACCACAATAGGGCCATACCTGACTGGGTCATGGGCTGGGATGCCTGGGTGGAAGACAGAGAGAAGCAGGTCTCGGGAGGGGGTGGATCTCGCCTCTTCAGTCCATTGATGTGTCCTGCAGGTCTGAGGAGTTCAAAGACTTCCTGAGGAAATCCCTGGAGAAGAATCCCAAGGCCCGGTGGTCAGCCAGCCAGCTATTGCATGTGAGTGTGCTCCTTTGTGCCCCACATTCCCTCACTTTCCTCAGCAACAAAGCTCCGGCTCCATCCTGCACATGCAGAGCTCCCACTGAGAGGCATGGATGCATCCGGACAGGCTGTGCCTAGCCCCCCTGAGAGGTGGACAGAGACTGTCTCTATGGGGATTGGCACCTGACATGCCCCTTGCTTCCCCCCAGCACCCCTTCGTGGCAGAAGTGGCAGAGAAGCGGCCCCTGCGGGAGTTGATTGCTGAGGCCAGGGCAGAGGTGATGGAGGTGGTGGAGGAGGAAGAGGAGGAAGGACATGTCCCTGCAGTAAGCAACGGCTCAATCTCATTGGTGCTGCCTCGGCTGGCTCCCCACAGGGTTCAGCACCAGAAAGGCAACATCAGGGTTACGGTGGATGGGCTGGGTGTGCAACGGGAGCAGGGGCGACAGCGGGCGAGGCTGGGTGTGCCGAGGTGGGCAATCCCGGACTGGTACATTGCTGAGCAGCACAGAGGAGGGGGATCCTCCAGCTGCTTTCCAAGCAGCACCACCCCTCATGCAACTGAGCTGTGCCCTCCAGTTGCTACCCTAATAATAACTGGCTCCCTTCTCAGGTGGTCCGAGCATGGGCCAGGGCTAGGGAAGGGGCCTGGACACAAGCCAGCCTCTACTTCTGGTCTCTGGCCAACTTGGTGCCTCACCCCCACGGCTGCAGCGCCCTTGGAGCTGGTGTTTGCAAGCTCAGCCACTGGAAATGTGGACATGCTGCCTCATGGGGCTGCTCCTGAAAATGAAGAGGGTCTGAATTGCATGGTGACCCTGCAGCCTGAGATAGGCCCATACTGGGGCAGCACCCTGGCGAGCTCTGGGGAAGTTTGGCTCTCATGTCTCTGAATCTCAACAGAGTCAAATTCACCCCAGTTTGGGCCACAATTCTTCCTCTGCTTGGCTGTCACTTGTTTCAGCAGCAGCAGGGAATTTCCCAGGGCCTGCGCTGCGTGGACAGTCCTCAGCAGTTCACTGCCACTGCTAGACTGCTGGGAATCAGGAGGCCCCCTCAGCCAGTCCTTAGCTGATGTAAACTGGCACAGCTCCGCTGGTTTCATTTGCACCAGCTGAGGACCTAGCCCAATGGCTCCTCCTGGTTCAATAGGGAAGGTTTCACATAGTTTTGATTTGGAATGGGAAAGGGTTAGTCCCAACACAGTCAAAGGGGGTGTTTGATACAAGTCTGCAGCCATCCCTAACCTCTCCCCTTGTCTTGCTCCAACAGTCCCCCCATGACCACAAAGATGCCTCCAGCAGCAGCCACCCTGAGCAGGAGATATCGGCCAAGCCCAGTCAGAGTTCAGATGGGAGAGAATCTCCAGGCAGAGAAGTACAACGCCTCCCCGCAGCAGGTGCTGAAAGGGAGATGGACTTGATGCCTCAGCCAGCCAGCCAGCCTGCTCCTCCAGCAGAGGAGAAAGAACAGGAAGAGCAAACGAGGTCTGCAAAGAATCAGTTGGGGAACCCTCTCCCTGCTGGCCCACCTGAGTCCCAGGGAAATGAGGTCCACACCAGCGCCCAGGGGGACTCAGGCCGCTCTGGTCAGCAGATGAGGCCAAAAAAAGCCTCTGACTTCCTGAAACAAATGAGACGGAAGTCCATGCCCATGTTTGCGGCCCCCCGGGAGCTGCGTGGCTCTGTGAGGGTCCCTTCTCGAAGGCCCACTGAGGTCCTGAAGCTGATGAGGCGCAGGTCGTTCTTTGCAGGGTGGAAGGCACAGGAAAATGCCAGCGAGCAAGGTGGGATCAGTGAGGTGCCAGTGGTGCATCCAGCCACTGGGGAAGGCCCAGGGCAGATGCCTGCACATCCTGAGGCTCAGCCGCTCATGGGGCTGCCAGGTACACCAGAGACCACGCCAGCCTCCTTACTAGTCACCACACTCCAAGCAGAGGCTGAAAAGGAAAGTAAAGGGTACCCTAAAAATGAGACCAGCTCTCTAGAGAGCCCAGCCCAAGCAAGAGAACTTTGTCCTGAGCCAAATCATTTAGCACCCTTTAAAGACCCAACCAAAGGGCAAGAGCTGCAAAGAGAAGCAGCAGAAACTGCCAGCTCTTTACTAGAAGAAACTCAGGAAGATTTTAAATGTCCTGACTCAAATGTAACTGACAGGGATCCTGCTGCGGAAGCCAGCAGTGCTACAGAAAGGCAGGAGGAGGGTCTAAGCCTGGAGGACAGAACCCAGACATGCCCCACTTCACTCTCCATGAGTAACATGGAACACCTATCAAAGAGTGATTCTCCCTGTAATTTATTGGCTTTGCATGAACACACAGGAGCAACTAAGTGGGACTTGTCTGAAGACTCAGCTGGGCTGGGAGAAGGTCAGACCATGGATGAAAAGCTTTTCCCCAGGCCCAGGAGTTGGAGGATGCTGGGTGAAAGACCAGATGAAATACAAAGTCGAGCCAAGAAACATTATCTGGATTGTGCATCTTTGAACAGCCCTCTTGTAAACCTGGACATGAGTGAGGGCACACGTCTCATAGCAGCTCTGGACCTCTGTCACACTAGTTCGGAGAGTCTGAGCATCATAGGATCACTGAAATCATTCCAGCCCGAAGGTGCCAGAATGGGTATCGATAAGGAAGTGAAAGGGGTCGTATTACAGGCTGAAAATTGCTCAAATGCAAGAGCACAAGACAGCAGCGAGCCAGCTGGGGATGGAGCAGGGCAGACACACTGTGAAACTGAGAATGGAAGACTCCTTGAGAAATTAGAGCAGAACGATGAGAATTTGCAGCAGAAAGAAATGTTGGCAATGAAGGATGCAGTGGCAGGGGGAGACCTGGAGAACACTGACGAAAAAACAAAGATGGGATCAGAAAGTCTAGAAGAGCAAGAAGAGGTCAAGGAGGAGATTGCAGTGAGTGAGGACAGGGAGAAAAATACAGTGGTTGATAAATCTGCTAAGATGACAGTGGTTCCAGTTGAAAAGGAAACAGGGAACAGTGAGGAAGACACTCTAGACAACAATAGAAGGGACCATTTAAATGAAGATCAGCACTCAGAGGTGGACGCCTCCCCCAAGGAGATGGAGGGAGGAGCAAACAAGGAGTCAGGAGATATTGCAGCCAATGTTGAAGAGGAGCATTTAAATGGATACCAAAATGCAGTGGTGGATACATCCAGCCAGGAGATACTGGTACCAGTGAGAGAGAGCACCCAGGAAGGCACTACAGAAAATACTACACAAGATCATTTAAATATAGAGGATCAAAACTCAGTGGTAGATACTTCCCCCAAGGAGATCCTCGTGCCGACTAAGGCACAGCTAGAGGAGAAAGAGGAAGACCTTACAGACGGCCCTAGGGAAGATCTGTTAAACGTTGCTGAGGACAAAGTCTATCAAGCTAGGGGAGCTGGAAAAGACAGTGAAACAGTGAAGGAAGAGAGAAACCCACCCAGAGAAGATCTGGCGGAGACTGTTCTGGATCCAGAGGGAGCCTGGAGAGATGGAGCTGGAAGAGAAGAGAACAGTGCCCCCCTGGGCAACGGAGCAGTGCTGGAACTCCAGGGGGCACCTAGTGCGCACCCGAAGATAAAGCAGAGCGTGAGCTTTGCTGAGGAGCCCGTGGTGCACCCTGTGTCCCTGAAAGAGGCAGCTAACGGAGGAGCGATGAGAGATAGAAACGCTCCCAGTGGTGAGGAAGATTCACCCTTAAATGACGGCGTAATACAAAACCAAGGAGAAGAGAGGCTGACCCCAGTGGGCGATGCAGAATCTGACACTCACGGACGCCTTCCTTCCAGGCTTCAGGCCCCACGCTGTTCACAAGACGTCACAGAGGTAGGGCCCAGGTAACATGATACGTAAGACAAGAATGCTCTGAAAGTGGGTGTCTTTCATCTTTCTAGGTCTATTTCTGGGCCTGGCTGGGAAGCTAATGTGGACTGACTTGAAGGTCTTAGTCCAGTGTCCATACCTCCAAAACCCTCCAAACCAGCTGACCCCACGCTGGCCAGCTCACTGGGGAGAAGGAGTGAGGTGACTGAATTCTGGAGGGGGTTCCCATTAGATCAGGGTTGAGCAGTCATAGGGGAAGGTGGGGAGATGCTTTTGCTGCCTACATTTCACAGCTACAAACAGGACTGCATCTTCCTGTGCTCTCCCTGAAGTGCCAAATCCTTTCTGAAGTTGCATAAAACTGTGATTTGTTCTGGGCATATGTGGCTGGTGACTGCAGGCTGTGCAGGCTGACCTGACAGTGCAATGCTATATGGTTTGTGTCACAGCACATTGATGGCTAACAGCTGCTTTGTTTGGATGACACCACAAAAGAGAGAAATGACAGAATGTTTCAAGCAGAAATGGATTTAATGTCTAGCACAGGGGTGGGCAAACTTTTTGCCCTGAGGGCTACGTCTGCATCTAGGTAGGCCACAAAGGGGCAGGGGAAGGGGCAGTGCTGGGAGGGGGCCTGGAGGGCCTTTGCCCACCCTGGTCTAGCACACAACCCTGAAGCTTTAACTTGCTCTGCCTGGGCTCAGCGGCACAGCTCCTCAGCTGCTCTAATGTCTTGACAAGGGGCCAGTGACAGTTTACACCAGTTGAGCATCTATTCCAACATCTGTGGAGGTGGAGATTCACTGAGAGCTTTGCCCGAGCAAGGACTGAGCAGGACGTACGGTATGTTGGGGTCTCTGGGGATAGGTTCTGCACTGTAGTTGGTCATGGCAGCTGCTAATTTATAGCTCATAGACTGTAAGGTCCGAAGGGACCAATGTGACCATCTAGTCTGACCTTCTGCACAACACAGGTCACAGAACCTCATCCCCCACTCCTGTAATAACCTCTAACCTGTGAATGAGTTATGGAAGTCCTCAAATCGTGGGTTAAAGACTTCAAGGTACAGAGAATCCATAAGCAAGTGACCCAGGCTCCAAGCAGCTGAAGAAGGCAAAAAAAACCCAAGAGCCTTTGCCAGTCTGCTCTGGGGGAAAATTCCTTCCCAACCCCAAATATGGTGATCAGTTAAACCCTGAGCACGTGGGCAAGACTCACGAGCCAGACATCCAGAAAGAATTCTCTGTAATAACTCAGAACCCATCCCATCAAACGTCCCATCACAGGCCTTTGGGCGTATTTACCACTGGTAGTCAAAGATTAGTCAACTGCCAAATTAGTCCATCCCGCCATCATACCATAGCTCTTCCTAACCCAGTACCACCTGTGAGGAACAAGGCCTCTTCAGGAAGGGTCCCAGTTATATTTCAGGTTCCCTTCCCCTGTGCCAGCAGATGTCAGTTCAGCCTTCCCTGCATGGACATCCTGCACTGATACCCATTTTCTGGGTCTTTCAAAAAATAATCAGCAACATTCATATATGTTCCAATTGCTCTGTTTGCCAGCTGGCTGCTTTAACTGATCTCCCCTCTGAAACTCATTGCACCAATCCAGCTCCTGACTTTCATGCTTGGTCTGAATCAGAGAGATCCACCCTGGACAAATCCTCCAGAGGGCCAAATTCTGACATTACAGAGCAGGAGTAGGACTATGACATTTACAGAAGCATCAGTGGAATTGAAGAGACAATGAAGATGACTGGCTGTGGAAACTACAGGATGTACCTTATCCATGAGCAGGTACCTGAAAGGTGCTTCATTTGTATGAAGTACCACCTGATGGATATGATGGAAGAGAGGATGTGAGGCTTGCGGATGCGAGTAGAAACTAAGGTTGAGTTTCAAAGGAGATTTGAATGGATGATGAAGGGAAAACTCAAGAGTTGGAGATGCAAGTTGGCCTGTAGAACTCTGAGGGTGGACTGCTGTGTGAGCAAAGCAGCTGGGGAGGCATGTGTCTATGAGAACAAAGCAGAGGAAGAGACCTAGTGGAGGAAAAATAGAGTTTGCTGAGTTGAAAGGTGAAGGGACATGGCAGGCATAAGGTAGGAGGGTGAGGAAGTAGAGAAGAGCAGCTGATTCTGCAAGAAGAGGGGAAAAGACAATGGAGATACGCAGAGTTCAGAGCCCTGGGTGGGGGGGTGCGGATGGAAGATGACTCACAGATTATTGCAAGTGAGAAAAAAGGATGAGAGGACTTGCAACCAGAAAAAGGGAAGGCAGAAGACCTGAAAAATGTCTTCAATACCAGGATGAGGAAGGTCTTTGCACCTGGGGACTCTACTAAGAAGAATCGACAGACCTGTCACCAGATCTGGAGAACAGAAGGGTGTGCTGTTTGCTGGAAGCTAATATATGAGATGTGGCTCTGAGGCCAAAGAAGATCCTACTGGGAGAAGGAAAGAATCCACTGATTGTCCTTCATGTGGGAACAAATGATACAGCGAGATTCTTGTTGGAACACATCAAGGGAGACTATGCCATGCTGGGGAAGATGCTGAAGGAAATGGAGGTTCAAGTTATCTTTAGTGAGATTTTACTTCTCTCTAAATGAGAAGAAAGGGGAGACAAGATTATGATGATCAACAGATGGCTTGGGCAGTGATGCTATAAGCAAGACTTCGGGATATTCTACCACTAAGAAGCCAGTCTCATGGGACGGACTCACTTGAGTAGGGAGGGAAATAGACTTCTGGGATGGAGGTTGGCACAAGTGATTGAAAGAGCTTTCAATTAGGAATTTGGGGAGATGGTTGGGACATGCTCATGTAATATCAACTCCTGATTCTAATAGTGAGCGTGAGGAAATGAAGTAAGAGAGGATACAGAAATGAAGAAAGGAGCAACAGAGGACAGGAGAGTGGGCATCGATAGAAAAGGTAGTGTGCCAATACAAATGGCACTAAGTCAGGTCAGCAATACTGGCAGTGGTATGACTGTTCTTAATGGATGAGGAATCTGAGCCAAGCCAAGCTGAAACAATTGAGATGTTGGTATACCCATGCAAGGAGCTTGGGTTCCAAAATAGAGAAACTAGAACTACTGATGGAGGAAGTGAAACCAGACATTACAGGGATAACAGAAGCATGGTGGAATAGTAGTCATGGCTGGAGTACAGATATCAAAGGGTCTGTGCTGGTCAGGAAAGACAGAAATAAAGGGAAAGATGGTGCAGTAGCACTGAATATGAACTCAAGGATCTGAATGTGGAGAAGCTGGGAAATACTTCAAGTCGAAGTTGCAGAAGCTAGCTGGAGCCTGTATCCCAAGCTAAAGGAAAAAATTCATAGGGAATGGTTGGAGATCAAGCAGGATGAGCAAGTATCTCATACAGGTGGTTAAGAGAAAGCAGAAAGCCTACCAGGAATGGAAGATGGGGATCAGCAAGGAAAGCTAACTTCTGGAGGTCAGAAAGGGTAAGGAAAAAGTGAGAACTGCCAAAAGGCAAGCAGAGATGGACCTTGCAAATTACATTAAAACCACTAGGGAAAGACAACAGAGTCCTGTTCCAAAGGGGTAGCCGTGTTAGTCTATTGTAGAAAGACAACAGAGTCCTGGGGCACTTTTAAAGACTAACAGATTTATTTATCGCATGGGCTTTCGTGGGAGAAAATCCCACTTCGTCAGACGCTTTGAAGATGGGAAAGTTACAGAGTGGGAGGAAATTAAATGCAGGGGAGTGTATGACATAGGATCAGGTCAGGCTGTAACAGCAAATCAAAATAGGTGTTAGGATTCAAACACTGGGGAACAGCACATAGAGGAGGGGGACGTCAAATCACTTGTTGTAATGAGAGAAAAATCCATAGTCCCTGTTTAACCCCAAGACAACGGAGTCAAATTTGCATATAAATTCAAGTTCTGCAGTCTCTCTTTGAAGCTGTGATTTGTTATTCATCTGTTTCAACACAGCTATTAACAAGTCGTCAAGGGAGTGAGCAGGGAGATTGAAGTGTTCCCCTATTGGTTTTTTAGTGTTGCAATTTCTGATGTCAGATTTGTGTCCATTGATTCTTTGGCGCAGAGACTGTCCTGTCTGTCCAATATATAAGGCAGAGGGGCATTTCCGGCACATGATGGCATAAATCACATTGGTGGATGAGCAGGTGAACGAACCCTTGATGGAGTAGGTGGCTTGATTAGGCCCTGTGATGGTGTCATCACTGTAGATATGAGGGCAAAGTTGGCAGCGTGGTCTGTTGCAGGGATATGTTCCTGCTTTTAGTGTTTCTGTTGTATGATCTGTAGTTGCTGGTAAGTATCCTTTTAAGGTTAGGGGGCTGTCTGAAAGCAAGGAGAGGTCTGTCTCCTAAGGCTTGAGAGAGTGAGGGATCATCTTGTAAAATAGGCTGTAGATCTTTGATGATGTGTTGAAGAGCTCTGGCTTGGGGGTTGTAGGTGGTGACCAGTGGCATTCTGTTGTTGTTTTTCATGGGCTTCTCCTGCTACCCTTTTGGAATTTCACTAGGGAAAGGTTCTTTTTTAGGCCATATGAACAAAAAGAAAACAAGGAAAGAAGTGAGACCACTACGCACTGAGGATGGGGTGGGGACTAAAGATAATCTAGGCATGGCCTAACACCTAAGCAAATACTTTGCTTCAGTGTTTAATAAAGGTAATGAGAAGCTTAGGGGTAGCAAGGTGGCTAATAGGAACAAGGATATGGAAGTAGACATTACCACATCTCAGATTGTTTAACGGGTCCCAATTGAGGCCTAGCTAACCTCCATCCAAGAATGTTAAAGGAACTGGCACATGAAATTGCAAGACCAATAGTAAGGATTTTTAATGAACCTGTAAACTCGGTGTGGGGGGATGGGGGGCGGTTTCCTCCCTAGGACTGGACATTTACCAAGATAGTTTTTGTTTTTAAGAAAGGGGAAAAAAGTGATCTGGGAAACTATAGGCCTGTGAGCTTGACCTCAATTGTATGGAAGGTCTTGTAACACATTTTGAAAAAAAAAGTAGTTAAGAACATAGAGGTAAACAGTAATCGGGATAAAATACAACATGGGTTTAAAAAGTTAGATTGTGCTACACCAATCTGATCTTTTTTGAACAGATAACTGATTTTTTTAGCCAAAGGAAATGCAGTAGATCTAATCTACCTGGATTGCAGTAAGGCATTTGATACCGTTCCACTTTGGAAATTGTTAGTTAAATTGTAGAACATGGGAATTAATATGAGAATCGAAGAGTTGGTGAGGAACTTGTTAAAGGGAGGCTACAATGGGTCATTCTGAAAGGTGAACTGTCAAGCTGGAGGGAGGAAATTAGTGGAATTCTTCAGGAATCAGTCTTGGGGCCAATTTTATTTAACATTTTCATCCATGACCATGATAGAAAAAGTGGGTGAGTGCTAACAAAATTTGTGGATGACAATACAGTGACAGTATTAGTGACAATACAGAGGAGGACCAGAATATCATACATGATGACACTGAAAACTGGAGTAATAGAAATGAGATGAAATTTAATAGTGCAAAGTGCAAGGTCATGACTTAGGCTATGTCCACACTAGAAAAGTTAAGTCAACTTTATTAAGTCAACTTAATAAGGTCGACTTTAAGTCTACTTAACAAAGTCGATTTAACTTTTCTAGTGTAGACATAGCCCCTTGTCGGTCTTATTAAGTCTACTTAATGCTTTAAGTCAACTTAATAAGGTCGACTTAGGCGCTAATCCCCTTCCACACTGGCTTTAAGTCAACTTAAGGAGTCGACTTAAGGCTTAAATCAACCTAAAACCAGGGGTTATTAAGTTGACTTTAGCTTTCCTTAAGTCAACTTAAGGAAATGCTTAAGTCGACTTAATAAAAGCTCAGTGTGGACGTGGCTTTGTTTAGGTCGACTTAAGCCTTCTTAAGTTGACCTAAGTTGTCAGTGTAGATGCACCCTAATAGTGACTAACAACAAAAATTTTTGCTATACACTGAAGATGCATCAGTTGCAAGTGACAGAGGAGAAAGACTTGGGGTATTGGTTGAGCACAGGATGACTATGAGCTGCCAGTGTGACATGGTCATCATGAAAAGGACTAATGCAGTCCTAGGATGCAACAGATGAGGTATTTCTAGCAGTGACAGGGAAGAGTGTGTATCATTATACAGGGCACTTGTGAAGCCTCATCTGGAATACAGTGCGCAGTTCTGGTCCCCCATGTTTAAGAAAATTAAATCCAAAACTGGAGCAGATGCAGAGAAGGCTACCAGGATGATCCATGGAATAGAAAACCTGCCTTATGAGAGGAGATTCAAAAAACTTGGCTTGTTTAACCAAACTAAAAGAAGACGAAGGGAAGGTACGATCTATAAATACATCAGTTATTTTAGTTAAGTTCCAGTGTGGGCACAAGAACAAATGGATATAAGCTAGACATCAACAAATTTACACTTCAAATTAGATAATGCTTTCTAACTAGCAGAGGAGTGAAGTTCTGGGGCAGTCTCCCAAGGGGAGCAGTGCAGGCAAGAATCCTCACTGGCTTCAAGGCTGAGCTTGATAAATTTATGGAGTGGGTGGTATGACGGGACAGCCTATGATGGGCTGTAGCCAATGAGTGACTGCTAGCAGCAAATATCTCCAACGGCCAGTGATCTGACACTAGATGAGGAAGGCTCAGAGTTACTACAGAGAATTCTCTCTCAGGTTGAACTTTGCCCATGTGCTCAGGGTCTAACTGTCATATATGGTATTGGGAAGGAATTTTCCCCAGGTCAGATTGACAGAGACCTGGGGTTTTTCTCCTTCCTCTGCAGCATAGAGCCCAATTCACTTGCAGGGTTGAACTAGTGTAAATGGTGGATTCTGTGTCACTTGAAGTCTTTATAGCCATATGTGAGGACTTTCGTAGCTCAAGTAGAGATTTGGGGCCACACAGGAGTGGGTGGGTGGCTGGCTGGCTGGCTGAGGGTCTGTGGCCTGCAGTGGAGAGGAGGTCAGAGGTCCCTGCTGACCTTAAAGTCTCTGAGTCTGAATTTTGACTCAGTTTTTGCTCAGGCCATGAGTTGGCTCCAGTGTGTTTTACTCCCCTAAGTAAATCAGAACTTGTGTGTGCATGTGGGTTAATTCTCCATGGTCTCCTGAGGGCAGAGCGGTACCTAATGGAATTACATGGTGGCTCAAGCTGCCTCCACACCAGCTGCTTTGTTGGGTTTGTCTCTGTGAGTGTGTGGGTTCCAGGCATCTTGGGAGCATAAAACCCTTATTTCCAGCCTCAGGAGGCCATCTCCTTGAGAAGAACAGTGAAGAAGACCCGGAAGTTCATTGTGGATGGGAAGGAGGTCAGCGTGACGACCTCAAAGACTGTCAATCAGCTCGATACAAAGGGCGAGAAGATGCGCTCGGGTCGGTAAGGGCACTTGGCCGACCGGGCCGTTGCATAGCCAAATGATTACAGCAGCTGTTCTCAAGGCAGAGCTCTGAGCATCCTGCCCTTCCCATGCTGCCAAAATGGAGGGGATTCCAGGCTAGATCCCAGCCAGATGGGAATGGCAAGTCATGGTGCAGAAAAGGGAACATCACATGGGCAGGGGGAGGGAGAAACATAGTTGGGGCATGAGGGTGGAGGGTGAGTTTCTGCTTGCACCTCTGCCACGGACTGACTGCAATTCTGAGCAAGTCACTTCACTTCTTCTCTAGAGCTGCCCCCATCTGGAGACTGGGAGCTTCAGGAGCTGGGAGGCACAGCTGGAAACAGGGGCATCAGGGGCTGGGAGACACATCTGGAGGTGGGGAGCTCCAGGGGCTGGGAGGCATCTCTGGAGGCCAGGCAATGGGCGCTAGAAGGCACATCTTGAGACGGGTG
Organism: Pelusios castaneus; assembly: GCA_007922175.1. NCBI lineage: Eukaryota > Metazoa > Chordata > Testudines > Pelomedusidae > Pelusios > Pelusios castaneus. The sequence continues at coordinate 13,173,974 of ML685810.1, forward strand.
GTGGGGGCTGGGAGGCACATCTCTGTAGCCATGTGGACATCACAATGCTAGTACAAGCCGTGAGGTGAGAGTAGGGCGTGGGGGATCATCTCTGACCCTCAGGCCTGTTCTGTTGTTATTTCAACTCAGGGATAAATTTAGCCTAAACTTTTTACACCATTTTCTAGAGCCGCGTTTACACACAGGGCGGCAGCTTCCATGCCATATGGCTCCAAAGCAAAGAGCCAAGAAACCCCCACAGTGAAGGGGATTTCTCTACATACGTGGGCGTCAGTGGGGTTTGCAGACTTGTGCTACGATGGGGCGCAGGCTTCCTTGTGAAACCATCAGTGTTCCTGCTTCTGCACACACACATCCAGACCTGGGCCAGCCTGACCTTATGAGACAAATAAAGGGTGTTTGGGGTCAAATTTGGGTCTAAAATGGCAGAAGCTTCAGGAGGCTGCTCAGTGCTTCCAAATGCGTCTTCCCCATCGTCACCCTTTGCCTGTGACCCTGCCACCCTTCTCGTCTAGGCGCCAGGAGCTGCATGAACTCCGCCTCCTCCAGAAGGAAGAGCAACGAGCCCACAGCCAGCTGGAACAGAAGCTCCACCAGCAACGGGAGCAGATGTTCCGCCACATTGAGCAGGAAATGACGGTAAGCCTGGCCCAGCCCTTCCTTCGTGGCTGTTGGGGGGGGGGGGCGGTCTGGAGAGCAAGGGCGAGGTGCTCTGGTCCTGGGGGGAGGGTGTGACTGCTCTTGCCCCATGGAGCGGTTAGATGGTGACACATGAAGTTCAGAGCGTGGCGAATTAAAAATCCCTCGGTAACTCCTGTTCCCAGCACAGCTTTGGGACAGCTGCATAAGGGCCCAAAGCTTTAGAATTTCTGTAACTGGAGGTGCTCTAATTTCTAGGTGCCCAGCTCCACATGCCTGGAGCTCAGAAGAGCAGAGGGACAGCAGGGCAACAGACATCCTTTGGTGCTGCCAGCACTCAGCCCATCTGCCAGTCAGGCACAAGGTGTCCCAAGCTGGGCCCAGATAGTCAGTTGTCTTGCCTGAAAATATGGGCCTCATTGACCATTGGCGGCAGCAGTTAGTGCCGTTCATTCTCGTGCCCATTTTAATGTCTCTGGACACTTCTGGGCCTAGTGCAAGGGTCCTGGGACAGGTCTGGGGCTCCTGGCCAGGCAGGTGAGACAAACAAGTCATCAGTTTCAGTGTTCTCTTCCCATGTCAGCCCCTGCCCAGCTGCAGGTATAACCATCCTGCTAGACACTGCATGCAATGGGCTAGCTCCCCATCCCCAGCTTTGTGTACCCTTATCTCCAAGCTCCTAGAGGGACACCCAGAGGGGTGGATCAGATGCTAGCATGAGAAATACAGCACCTGCAATTCAGAGAGTCTGAAGCTGTCCAAGGTTTTGGCCTGTAATATTCCCCAGCACTGTTTGACTCCGTGAATGGAAAGAGAACATGTGGTAACCTTCTTGCTCTGCGCACGCACAGAGCAAGAAGCAATATTATGACCGAGAGGTGGAGATGCTGGAGCGGCACCATCAGCAGGCCTGGGAACGCCAGGAACAGGAGTACACCACCAAGTTACGCAGTGAAGCCAAACGGCTGAAGGCCCTGCAAGAGAAGGACTATGCCAAGAAGATGTCAGCCTTCAAGGGCAACAGGAGAGAGGTAGCTACACTTGGAGACTGACACACAAACCTACTGCCCCCAAGCCAGAGGGACCTTGGTCTTCTCTCCTCACCACCAGGCCAATGGGACCCATGTATTCTTCCCCTTGGAGCCAATGGGGTCTGGGCTCTTTTTCCTCAGAGTCAAGGGTTCTTAATGGTATGTGTGAGACCCTCCCCAGGATCCAATTTGGACATGTATAGAGATACTACTGAGCCAATGAAACCTAGGGATCCTACTCCCCTCCCTGCATGATCCAAAGGGATCTAGAGATCTTTATCTCCCTCCCTGCCCTCCCCCAAGCCAATGGAAACTAAGGGTCATTTTTCAGAAGCAGATATTCCAGAATCCTGCACCTGAGATTCTAAGCATCCTTCTGACTTAACCAATAAAATCTGTGCATCCACTTCCGTTTCATTGGATCTAAGGATCCCTGGCTATGTCTACACTTGTAAATTTAGGTCGACTTTAGCTAAGTTGACTTAACAAAGTCGACTTTAAGTTGACTTTGTTAAGTCAACTTAGCATGTCCACACTTAAATTTAAAGTCGACTTGGGGGGAACTTACAAAGTCGACCAGAGCGTCCACACTGGACGCCTAGGTCGACTTCTAGGGGTTAGGGGTACCTTGGGCAGGTCCACGGGGATAGGGGGGGCACCCCTTGCCAAGTGCCAGGGGGCTTAGCCTTTGCCCCATTGTACCTGGCAGTGGGGGAGTCCTGGAGAGCCCTAAGTCGACTTTAAAGGAGGTTTAATAAAGTCGACTTAATTTTCCTTAAGTCGACTTAAGCAAGCTGCTTAAGTCGACTTAAGGAAAGTGTAGTGTAGACGCACAGTAAATTAAGTCGACTTAAGCAAGCTTCAGTCAACTTAATTTACAAGTGTAGATGCACCCCCTCTGAGCCAATAGGATACAAGGGTCCCTTTTTCTGACTATAAGAATCCTGGTCACTAAGCCTAGGAAATAGAAGTTTGGGTGGAAGGTCTGGGTTATTTTCACATTGTGAGGACCTTTGCTTCCCATTATGGCCCTTGTATTGTGGCTTCAATGCCAAGGCAGGATTTATGATGACTGGGGCCCCAGACAGCAGAGATCCCAGCCTAGGCCTCTACTGGTCCAGAAGCTGATCTGGTTTAGATGTATGTGTCCCTTTCAAATAACAAGTGAAGCTGGGGTTTTCCATGGAGACAGAGAGGGAAGGTGCCCCACTGGTGCCCATGGGAAAACCTGACCCTCATGGAATGAGCTACGCTACACAGCTATGATAACAACAAACCTGGGCGAGCTGGACAGCTCTGTTCCCGTTTTCTCAATGTGAGATGTAGATGCGAGCTAGCAAGGGACTTGTCACCTGAGCCAGACACAAATGCAGCAGGAGTTGCCAGGTGAAATTCTCAACCCAGGTGCCATAGACAGTCAGAGCAGATGACATGACCCACAGTCACTCAAGATTAGATGGCTGATATATGGGGCAGGGCAGTCTTGAAGTCTGGCTGTTGACCATGGCCTGTCCCAGATGATGGAGCAGCCTCACATCTTCCCACAGCAGATGAGCTGGAGAATCTGCTCTAGCCAGCTACCGAGCAAATGAGGTGTGATAGATTTTGAGAATCGGGATGCTCTGGGTCCAGATCCATGTATTTTCATTTGGCAGGAGCAGAGATTTCTCCAGCAGCAGCAGGAGGAGCTAAACCTGGCCTTGCAGAAAGTCATCCAGGAGCACAAGAAGAAAGTGACCTCCATTGAGTGGGAATGCATCAGCAAGATCCACAGCCTCAGAAGAGGTAAAGCCGAGCTCTGGGCAGGATAAGGCCAGAAATCAGAGAGTCATAGGAATGTTGGACTGGAAGGGACCTTAGGAGGTCATCTAGTCCAGCCCCTGCGCTGAGACAGGACCCAGTAAACCTAGACAAGCCCTGACAGGTGTTTGTCCAACCAGGGCTTAAACCCTCCAGTGACTGGGATTCCACAGCCTTTCTTGGATGCCTTTGCTAGCGTTTAACTCCCTGGATAATTAGCAAGTCTAGCCTTGATCTCCCTTGCTGCAGATTAAACCCATCACTTCTTGTCCTTTGATCAGCGGACATGAAGAACAGATGAGCCCCATCCTCTTTATAACAGCCCATAACAGATTGGAAGGCTGTTCTCTGGCCCTCCCTAGGTCTTCTTTTTCCAAACATGCCCCGTTTTTTTAACCTTTTGTCATAGGTCAGGTTTTCTAAAACCCTTTAACATTTTTGTTGCTGTCCTCTCCAATTTCTTCACATCATTCCTAAGGTGTGGCGCCCAGAATTTGACACGGTACTCCCACTGGGACCTCACCAGTGCCACGTAGCTGGGACAGTTACCTCCCATGTCTTACACAGAACACTTCTAATAATGCACCCTTGAATGATATTCACCTTTTTCACAGCTACATCCCAATGTTGACTCATATTAATATTCCAAAGGGGTAGCCGTGTTAGTCTATTGTAGAAAAACAACAGAGTCCTGTGGCACTTTCAAAGATTAACAGATTTATTTATCGCATGAGCTTTTGTGGGAGAAAATCCAACTTCATCAGACGACGTGGGATTTTCTCCCACGAAAGCTCATGTGATAAATAAATCTGTTAGTCTTTAAAAGTGCCACAGGACTGTGTTGTTTTTCATATTAATGTTATAGTTGTACTACATTATACTTAATATGTTATAGTGACTCACTTATAATCCCCAGAGCCTTTTGAGTACTTCCTCTTAGCCAGTTCTCCCCCTTTCATAGTTGTACATTTGATTTTTTCATCCCTACACGCAGGACTTTAGATTTGTCTTTATTGAATTTCATCTTGTTGATTTCAGACCAAATCTCCAATTTGTCACCGTTGTTCTGAATTTGAATCCTGTCTGCCAAAGTGCTGGCAACCCCTCCCAGCTTGGCGTCATCTGCATATTTTATAAGCACGCTCTCCTATCCATTAGCCAAGTCATTAATGAAAATATTGAATAGTACCAGACCCAGGACTGAACCCTACAAGATCCCACTAGGTACACCCTCCCAGTTTGACAGCAACTCCGTGACACCTACTCTGAGTTTTTCAACCAGCTGTCCTCCCATAATTTCATCTAGAATCACAGTTCCCTAATTTGCTTATGAAAATGTCATTTTGGACCAGGTCAAAAGCCTTCCAAAAAATGAAGCACATCTGCTGTTATCCCGCTGCTGCTCCCCCATATCCACTAAACCGGTAACATGTCAAAGAAGGAAATTAGGTTGACCCGGCAAGACTCATTCTTGACAAATCCATGAGACTATTCCTTTTAACCCTGTTATCGCCCAGGTACTTACAGACTGATTGTTTGCTAACCTGTTTCAGTATCTGTCCAGAGTTCAAAGTTAGGCTGACTGGTCTATCATTCCCCAAGTCCTTTTTGTTCCCCTTTCCTGCCTTTGCCGTTCTTCAGTCTTCTGGGACCTCACCCACCCTCCAGGTGGTCTTCTTGGTTCTGAGATTGCTTCAGTTAGTTCTTAAAGCACCTTGGAGTGAATGTCATCAGGCCCTGCCAACTTGAATACAGCGAACTCAGCTAAATAGTCTTCAACCTGCTCTTTCCTTGGCTGGACCTGCATTCCTTCCCCTAATTAATATTAGTGGGTATCTGGTCATCATTAATGAAGCATGAAGCAAAAATCGGCATTCAATGTCACTGCATTCTTGCGTCATCTCTTATTAGCTCCCCTTCCCCGCTCAGAAGAGGACTAGCACTTTCCTTCACCTTTCTCTGGCTCCTAAAAGAGCCTTCTCTATGTGCTGGGGTAGATCTAGCAATGCCTTCCCATTGGCACGGGCCTCATGTGGCAAAGAACACGCCAGACAGGTACATAGCAAAGGGAGGGCTTGGCAGGGAGTGGGAGCTAGGAGGGACACGGAGGAAAGAGGGGAGTACTTGTGGCTGAGAACAGAGCTCTGAGTGCACGTCTCTGCCCGTCCCAGCCCGGGAGGCCGTGGTGTGGAACATGGAACAAGGCCACCTGCAGGAGAAGTATCACCTCTTCAAGCAGCAGGTGAAGGAGCAGTATTCGCTGCAGCGCCAACAGCTGGGCAGGCGGCACGAGAAGGTGAGCATAGGCCGGCCACCGCGGGTGTGCGGCACCACTGCTGCTTCTGGTGGGCAGGTGGAGGCCACTGGGGATTGATCAGCACTGGGACTGGGGCAGCCAATGGGGGCTGGAACTTGGGGAAATGGGTATACTGAGAGCAAGCAGGGCCAGCGGGACCCAGGAACTCTGGGAAGGCAGCACGCTTCATCCCAGAGCGGGCACATCTCCTGTCTCTGAGTCCCCTGGACCCCAAGGGCTGTGCTGAGCCCTGGACCGGCCCAGCCAGAGCCCCCTGCAACCCCTGGGTTCCCTCTGGGTATGGCCCAAAGCCTCCTGCAGTAACCACAGCACTAGCTAGAGTGAGCAGACAGCAAGTGTGAAAAAGCAGGCTGGGGCGAGGGGCAATGAGCACCTAGATAAGACAATTGGGCCCATCCCACAACAATTGGGATGTCTGGTCACCACAGCCCCATCTCCCCCAGCTGGGAAGGGCACAGAAGAGCTGGGCCCCAACACATGGGCATCGGCAGGAGCCAGCCAGCCCTGGGAATGACGCTCCCTCCCCACACAGACTCCTCCCTCGGCTGCCCTACCACTGCCCCCGGCTGTGTCAGGCCTCTCCACGAGGCCTGGGGCACTAGGCAGGGGGTGGGCAGGGACGGATCTTATGGTGGGGAGAGGGCTCACTTGCTCCCCAACCTGCTACCCGCCCCAATGCATGGGCCTCTTTGCCAGGAAAAGGAGCAGATGAGCCGCTTCCATCGCCTCCTGCTGGAAGAGCTGAGGGGTCAGCAGGCACAGGAGCAGGTGCAGCTGGTGAAGACCCAGCGGGGGGATGCCAAGATCCGCCTGGCCATGTTCAAAGGGAGTCTTAAGATTCAGGAGATCACAGGTGTTGAGCAGCGGGACAGGACCAAGCAGGTACTGACCCCCCTCCCCTTTCCACTGCACACCCCCTCCAGCAAGGACAGCACAGTGCTGGCTGCCCAGAGCCTGGCTAGCCAGGCCAGGAACTGGGGAGATGCTGGTGAGGCAGGGAGGCTGGGACGTCTTCTCAGCCATTGCTGCAGCTCTAGACCTGGAGCTGAGTGACCTCGGAGGCTGGAGCACATTCCTGCTGCCAGGAAGAACAGGAGAGTCCATGCAGTAAAGTCACCATCATCTGCCAGCCCAGGAATTACCCAGCAGTGGGGGCTTGCGGCCAGAGTGGGTGGAATTGTGTGGGCCCCAGGAACCCACCTTCTCCCCCCCGGCACTGTTCTGTAGAGCAACGATTGTGCTACAGCCAGGCTGCTGGCATCAAGCCCGGGGGAGGCAGCATCTGCCCTGATTCATGCTGGCCACTGAGAGTCCCAGCTCTGGTCCCCATTCCCAGCCACAGGGGCTGGCCAAGAGCCAGCGGTGCTGGCCTGACCTGGGAAGGGCTGAGTGCAGCAGACAGAACGGTCTCAAGGCCTCAGTCAGGAGAGCTCGGCCCAGCTCCCCAAGGCCTGGGGACCCTCGCTGGGCTGTGGTGTGTAATGCAGGGCTCCTCGCAGTTCCTGCAGCAAGAGGAGGGGCGCCAGAAGGCAGAGATGCAGCGGCAGCAACAGCAGCACCAGGAGCAGCTGCAGGAACTGTATCAGCAGCTGGAGGAGAGCGTCAAGGAGCTGGAGCAGCTACAGGTGAGTTACGGCAACTTCTGGGCAGCTGCCCGTCCTGCTCCCAGCCATCTTCCCAGGCCATGGCCAGGTCTCCCCCTCCCCAGAGGCCTTCCCGCCTCCCAGTGCAGCCCAGCTGGCACATGTGGCACTAAGCACTTCCATGCAGCTCCCCGCTGACGTAGGCCCAACCCCTTGGCCCCCGCAGGGGTTAGTTCTGGCCTGGGCTCCCAGAGCGGTTCGTAGGAGGACAGGGGCCTTTGGGACGAGCGTGGATTTGCTCTGAGTCAGACCTGCAAGCACAGACCTCGGAGTCCCTGCCGTCTCCTCACTATAGCCTGAGGGCATGGGCCTCAGCGATGGCAATTGTTCTTGATGCACCTCCCGCAGACCGAGAAGCTGCGCCTGCTGGTCGAGCAGGAGAAGAAGCAGCTGAAGGGGCTGGATGATGAACACACCCTGGAGCTGAGCGAGTGGAAGCAGCGGCTTGCTACCCGCAAAGAGGTGAGCCGCTCTCAGCACTGCCCCCGAGCTGGGGCAATTGGCCCAGAAAAGCATGGCAAAGCCCTGGAAGACTGGGGGGAGAATGGCTTCTAGGCCTAGGCCCAGGTCCTCCAGGCCCCCCCACCCCCATGTTCCTTCCCCACGCTGTGCTGCAACTTCTCCAGCTGTGCTGCAGGGGAACACGGACCTGCCAGGCAAGAGCTAGGCTCTGTGAGCTCCTTAGAAGCTGCCCATGGCCTTCCCAGCCTGCTCCCTCCTTCACCCACACGCTGGGCCCACCTAGCTTGGGCACAATCAAATCACTGAATGAAATCGGCTCAGGCCAGTGCCCTCCCTCCCTGCTCCAGTCCTGTTCCAAGCACTGAGCTCGGCTCAGCCTGGGCAGTCATGGAGGCTACCGCGTCTGGCAAGTGCTGCTTTGATCCCAGAATCTTCCTGCGAGGCTGAGGAGTAGGGGGCATACTGCAAGGCCCAGTAGGTTCACATGGGTGGGAGTCTTGCTGGTGCTTGCAAAGGGTCCAACCTGTGGGGACTATAAACATCTGTACTTCATTCCCCGTCTGCTCTAGATGCTGGAGGATGAGCTGGCTCACAGGCACCCACTGCAGCAGAAGGAGCTGCCCCGTGGCAGTGAATCAGGCAGCAGGACAGCCAGGTTTTTCCACTTCCCTTCCTAGTGGGGAAGGCCCACATGGGTCCTCAACCCCCTCTTCTCATGGCCTGCAGAACAGTTCCTGTCCAGGAAGCCAGCACCAAGAAGGCAGGCAAGAGCAGGCTGGAGAAATCCATCCTGTACCTGTATTTATTGAGTGATTCAACCGGAACGGCCAAGCAGGGCATGCTACAGCGTGGAGCCAGATGGAGAAAGCTGCTGGGGGAGGGCTGGTCCCCATGGGGAGATACTGCATGGGAGAGCCACCAGGCTAGGGCTCTGCAGTCAACAGATCCAGCCATGCAGATGCACAGCCAGGTGGCAGGTGGTGGGGCAGAGAAGACCTGTGCATCTCACAAAGTGGGACAAAGAGCCTCTGGGACAGACTGTTTAGAAGGATCCAGCACTAGCCCTTTCCTGTCCCTCCCCTGACTGCATACACTCTGCTCCCTTGGCTGGCAGACTAAAACCCCACGCACTCGCTGCTGGGCTGAGTGAAGCTGAGAAACCCAAAGGGGATGGTAGAGCCTGGCACCAACACCAGCCCTAGAGCTGCATGGCCAGGGGAGGGGCACTTTACCCACCGGGGCTGAGCATCTGTGCAGCTTTGCATTAGTGCTCAGAGATCTGGTTGGTGGCTCTGCACATTAACTGACGGGCAGGGCTAGACAAGGCACCCCTAGGAGCTATGGGGCAGGTGCTGCACCACCACACCCTGGGGTTTTACTCCAGATCGCCCCCCTCCAATTGAGAAAGCTGGGTTTGCGCCCGTTGGAGGGGAGAGTGGCCTTTAAAAGTCATGACATGGGCTTGCCAAGGCCTTTCCCCCTGTTGACAAAGAATACACGTAGGTCACCTAGGCAAGCTTGTCTCCCAAAGAGAGGTGTGACATTAAAGCAGCTGAACCCATCTCTCCACCTAGGAAAAGTATTTTCCTTTCGGGCTGTGGTCAGTCCATCTCCCTCATGAGCTTGCAAGAGAAAGATCAAAGGCTGGGGGTGAATGTCTAGAAGTCCATGAACACCTAGGGAGTGGTCCAGGAGAGACCCAGCTCTGGTCCCAGCCTCCCTCACTTATAATTGTTACAGCATGTTCTGCACCCACCGGAGCAGATGTGGTCCTTGGGCCGAACACCACTTGTTTAAAGGCTGTGCATGTTGTCTCAGAGCTGCAGCTATGGCCACGCGGGGGCAGAGACTTGAAGAGGATTGTCCTAGGGCCACCCCTGCAGGTTGAAGGGAGCTGTGTTGACACATTCAAGCAGGGCTCACCCCCTGCACTCCTGTTCAGGGGATGAATCTCAGAGAGGGCAGGGGGGCTGCTGAGACCAGAGCTAAAACAGACAGCCTCAGCTGCTCCATGCTGCATCTCCCAGCGCTGGCCCGTGTGCATTTGCACTCAGCCCGATCAGGGCCGGATTAGGCACTATGTGCTCCCAGCCACCCTTGTCTCCGTGTAAGAGCCCAGCGCGTGGCTGTTTGCTCAGACTTCACTGGAGCAACAGTAAAGGGATTTGTCCTACAATGCACAAGCCAGCAGCGTGAACAGAGAGCTGCGCTGCTAGGATCGCCCGTGGGGCTCCCCCCACCCACAAACTCTCTTTGCGGATGGGGCAAGCTGAGCATAAGGAGCAGTAAGGGTGCCTCCAGCCAGGAACCATGGGTCACAGTGAGCCACGTACTCCAGCTGGATCAAGACAGATGTTGTCAACTCTCCCTGCCTGTCTGTTTCCACAGGGCCAGGGGGCCATGCAGAGGCCAGGGTTGGAGCTTTCACATTGTTTTAGTCTTAGCTGTTTCATCGCTACCCACCCCCATGAATTCGGAAGCTATGAGGGACATGCCGGGTTTGCTCTACCCCAATCAAGCAGGGCCCCCAACATCTGAACCAAAAGTTCAGCCATTTATTTTTTTTTAAAAAGCTCTGTACAAAAGAGGCACAACCCTTTCAGAGAGAGTCTACTATTGTGAGGAGACACTATAGGTAAGGGAGTAAAAGTCTCAATAATTACAGAAGGGTCTATGTACAGAAAGTGAGCACTGTGTTCCAGTGAGAAGAGGGGTAGATGCTGGAGAGCTCTTGGTATAGAAGGAATGTGTGGGTCACTATTCCAGGTTAAAACATCCCCCGCAGGCAAGAGAGAAAGTCCCCATGGAGGCCGGAGAGGAGCAATCCCCTCTGCCTGAGTGATCTGAAGAGCCATGGCTAGGGGAGGCAGGTGTCCATGATTCACCGCACAGTGTCTGTAGTACAGACACTGATGGGGAGAAAAAAGCTTCTGCTGCATCATGCCACTCATGGAACAACGAAGAGCTAGGCTTGCAGCAGGACCAACAGCCTGTTCTGGGGCAGGTCATTCTTCTTGCTTTACAAAGACATCAGACAGGTCCTCCAGCCCCTCCAGCATCAGATTCTGACAAGGAAAGGAAACAGATATTTATCGGTTCTTGGGAAACTGAATTAAGAGCCAAAACCACAGAAGGGATGTTGAAAGCAAAGCTCAGGTTTGAGTTAAGCCAACAGAAGGGGAAAAGGCCAAATTCAAGCCTTAAATCAACCTGCTCTGATCATCTCTGGATCAATAACCTCCTCAAAGAGAATATAGTAGTAAGCCGAGAGTCAACAAGGACATGAAGGAGGGACTGAGCCGCAAAGCAAGGTACAACTCAAGAGGTCAGAAAGGATAGGGATGAAAATTCAAGCCGAGTTAGACCTTGCAGAGGAAATGAAGGCAGTAAACATTCTTTGGCCTTGTAAATAAAAAGAACAAGAAGTGAAGTTGCTATGAAGTGTCAGAGTGATGTTCTGGAACAGCCCTCCAAGCGGCAGTCGGGCAAAAAGCGAACAGGCTTCAAGACAGCTTGCTAAGTTTATGGAGGGGATGGCGGGAGATTGCCTGCAATGGCATGTGGGACACGTGGGACTGCTAGCAGCAAATATCTCTAACAGCCTGTAACGGGACACTAGATAGGAGGGCTCTGTGTCACTGCAGAGAATTCTCTCTCGTGTCTGGCTGGTGGGTTTTGCTCAGGTGGCACTTTGGACTCTGCACCCCAGATTCACTGTCTGCCCCCTGCAGGCTCCATGGCACTTACCCAGCATCACATGCACATACTGCTCACCTTTTCATTTGCTAAGTGCAAGAGGCAGGCAAATGCCAGCGGTACAGAGAGGTTCTGAGCCATCATGGAAGGCAGTCTGCAAAACAGCCAGGAGGGAGGGAGGGAGGGAGCTGGTTAGCTAGTTACACAGACAGAGGGAGCCTACACACACTGCTGATGGGGCACTGGTGAGCTGCAGGGGCTGGCTAAGTGGCAGATCCTTCACCTCTCCAGTTTTTCCTTTTTCTCTCCCCCTCCCCTGCCCCAATGGGGGAAGTACTGCCAAGTCCACCTCAGGCCTGCAGCTTCTTCTCACCCATCTCTGCAAACCCAGCCAGGGAAGAGCCGGGCTGAGAAGGGAGCAGGCTCTGATTAACATTCAGCAACCCAAACTTGAGATCAAATGATCCCACACGCAATAGATAGGAGAGCTTCCAATGGGAACTGCCCACAGTTGGCCCAGGTTAGCCGGCTCAGACCAAGGGGCTGTATGAGTGCAGTGCAGGCCTCTGACTCAGCCCAAGCTCTGAGACACCAGTGGGAGGGAGGATCCCAGAAGCCAGGTTTCAGCCCGGCCCCAGGCAGCTGCCATGGGGCAGCAGCGGGTATTCTACTGTAGCGTAGGCATACCCTCAGGGCCACTCGCTGCTCATATGAACATCCCAGGGGGGATAAGCCTAAAGCGATGTTATCCCACATGCAGGTTTGTTAATTGGGAGTGAATAGGAAACATCCAGGTTTGGCTAGAGGTCAATTCAGTGTCTGGAAGCCCCAGCACAGCAGGCCCCTCTCCCCATGTACCTGTGAAGCAGATCTTTTGTGATGCCACTGAAGATCTTCTTGCCGATCACTATTACACAGTCAGTCTCCTTCTCTGCGACTTCAGGCTGCTTCAGCCAGGGGAGAAAAGGCAGACAAGCCTCAAACACAGGCACAGCCCCGGGGCTGTGGAAAGCTGCCACCAGGATTCCAAGCTTTTGCTTTTCCAAATAGGAGCAAGCACAGGACGAACCCTAGAGGAGTCTACTATCTACAGCAGAGCGGAGCTGCTCTCCCCACCAATGTTGCGAGACATCCTCCCAGCTGAGGAAGGGACATGGCTCCTTCTGAAAGGAGTTAGGCCTCACAGCACCACCACCAGAGCCTAGCTGCAGGGCCAAACATCCATACTGAGACTAGCTCTTCTTGCCACCCCACACACCCCCAAGACACACACAGCCCCTCCCACCAGAGCCCACAGATTCAGAGGAAGAAACAGCCTGTCTTCCCATCTTGTGTGGAGTTTCCTACAGGCCACTTCCTTGCTTCAGAGAAGGAACATTGCACAGAACATTAATTCTGAATCACACAGTGGTGCTGAATTTCCACAGGAGCAATCGCTCTGCAGCCCTTCAGGAGCCAGGCCACATCAGCATGACAGAAAAAATATAAGGACAGCCAGACTGGCTCAGACCAATGGTCCATCTATCCCAGTGTCCTGCCTTCCACCAGTGGCCATTGCCAAGTGCCTCACAGAGAATGAATTGAACATCAAGTGATCCATCCCGTCAGCTTCTGGCAAAGAGCAACCCCTGCCTATCCTGGCTAACAGCCATCGGTGGACCTATCGTCCATGAACTGATCTACTTCATTTCTGAACAACGTTATAGTCTTGGTCCTCACAACATCCCCCGGCACAGAGTTCCACAGGTTGACTGTGCGTTGTGTGAATACTTCCTTTTGTTTGTTTTAAACCTTCTGCCTGTTGACTTCATTTGGTGATCCCTAGTTCTTGTGTTCCGAGAAGTAAAAAATACTTGCCTATTTACTTTCTCTACCCCCATCATGATTTTATAGACCACTAACACATCCCTCCTTAGTTATCCCTTTCCAAACTGAAACGAGGGGAGATTACTGCCACTCTTATGGAGGTTTAAGGGACCAAGTGACATGCCCAAGCTGACAGTAGCCTTAGAGATCCTACACCTAACAAGACAATTCAGCTAGTGCTGGAAGGGTTGCCATGAAATAGGCCACTTTACACAACAGAGAGGAGGACAGCAAATATCATCTAGGGCTTGCTAAGGTTCCCTCATAGGAGCAACAGAGATTGCTTGTCTTGGGAACGCAGTGGAAGCAGGTGGCAGAGAGGGGCAGCTGGGTCACTGTGGGACAGAGGAAAGCCTGAGAAGGGGTTGACAAGTGGGCTGTCTGCTTTAGGGTCTCCTTGCTCTCACCTCTGCCTTCACCTCTTTCTTCTGCCCATCCGTTAGCAGATCCCACATGGTCTGTTTTAGCCTCTTCATGTCCATCTTTTTGGCTGTCTTTGCATAATGGATTTCTATCTTATTGACCTGAAGAGACATGCAGGGTGAGAAGGACACAGCCAGCCAGAGAAAGCAGCAGCATTCCCAGACAAGCAGAATTGTGCCTTCTATGCATTGACAGAAAAAACCAGCAAGGAGCTGAGCTCTCATCCCTTGTGAGGGTTTAGATGGCATTATGCTCTAGGGCGGAGCGCTGCATCCCCTTGTCCTGTTCATTGTGAAATCCCTCTTTTCCCCATTCCACCTCAGAACAAGCCCTCAAGTCTAGACAGCACAGCCAGGACACCTGCACACAGAGAACATCCTTCCAGGGGCCTTGTGCGGCTGGATCCTCATTTCAAACTTGTCACCCCCACGCCACATAACCTGCTAGAGGGAATGACACAGGGCTTCCCTCACGCCTCGCCAGGGCCCTCCATCCCACTCTGCAGCTCAGGCCCCTAAGCCCATAGTGCACAGCTCCAAAGAAGCTGGGCAGAGCTCGGGGACGGCACTTGCTGCATGCTGGTTCTCACCTTCTGGGGCTCAGCAACAAGGTTGGACTCTCCGTACGTCGTGATGTTATTTGGCTCCCCATATTGATCCAGCCCCCCTTCAGGATGAGCAGTCAGGTCAAATGTCCCACCCTGGCCCATGAAGTCCAAGGGGTCATTGTCGTCATCACTATCACCAGCCTGAGCAGGGAAGAGAAAAAAGTGAGGCCGTGCCCAGATGCCCACCCTAGCTGTTGCTCAAATCCCAACAGGAACATGCAGGTTTCCCCTCCTCCATAACACAGCTGGGATCCTCTGCCCGAGGTGGCAAGCCCTCAGCATTTTTAAAGACCATTTGGGACCAGATCCTCAAAACAGCAAGGGAGCCCCTGGAGGCTGTGACAGAGGGCAGGGTGAGCGATGGTGAGCTGAGCAGCTTTGTGCATGGTGGAGAGACCATGGAGGTTGGGGAGGCAGGGCAGGCATGGCCCAGGCTTTCGGCAGGTGGAGTGGGGCAGATTTGCAGACAAGAAGCTGGCATGTTCAGAGCCAGCATGATTCCAAGGTTACCAGGAGTGGAGAGACGGGGCTAGGCAGGATGTGCCTTCTGCCCAAGAGAAAGATTCCGGCTTCGTCACTGGCAATAGCCGGCTGCCGGGTCACTAGTAAAATCCAGGAAGCATGGGGCTTTCTTAGTGCCTGGCTCACGAGGAGCAGCTGCCAAATTGCCTGTCCCAGCAATTCCACTTGTGGCACTGCAGGGCCCACATCCAGATCGGCGTGAGCAGGCAGGACAGTGAGCCCGCCAGCCTGTACAGATTCTTCCAGCTGGAAGAGAGATTTTACACCAGTCCCCAGCAAAGTGACCCGCCTGCCTCACCTACCTGCAAAGCAGGGCAGAAGTTGGAGGTGTCATTGGGGTTGTTGTAATCATACTCTCCTATCTCAGCATCTGGGTCAGAGGAGCGACTCTGCTGAGCCATTTTCCACAGCTGCAGAGACAAACCAAGGGGAGGAAAAAGCACAGAGATCCTGAATTCTCTTGACGCTGGCCAACCTGGCTGCAACTAGCCAGTCACATTTCCTTTCTCCCAGTTCCTCCCCATGCCCATTCCAGCCCTCCCCATGCTTGGCTAGGCTCAGTGAGGAGACAAATTTAAAATGAGTTGGACTAAGAGCTGACTTTGCCCTGCCAGAGCGGTGTGTCTTGGGCCGGGACGTCAGCCCCATGGTGTGTGCAGCAGGCTGGGGGTCAGGAAGAGACTCGTACCTTGATGGCTGGTTTGAGAGCAAGCTGGATGATGTTGTCAGGGTCATAGTGAAAGTCTTCAGGGAGTGTGGTGCTCTTCTTGTTTTGGTTCTCCAGAGTGGATTTGGCCAGTGTCGTAGCTGCCTGTTGAAAGTCAGTGCCACAGGACATTAGAGCACCTACCACTCCGAGCACTGATCCTACGCCAAGCACCCAATGCCTACACGCTGGGAAAACAGCTCAAAAGAACTCCATTGCTTGCAAGCCCGGTGATTGACACTGCATCAAATTAGGATCCAGTTCCTCAAAGCTACCTGCTCCAGAGTAGAAAGCGAGGGATCCTTAAAAGGCTGCTCAGCGCACTAGCAGCGTGCGAGAGTCTGTGGAAACAGAGCCAGCTGGGGCTGGTATTACGTTGTCTTGACAGGCTTAAGCTGACAAGCAGCTATGGAAAGGGCACCTTTCGACTCGGCAGATCTGCCTCTGTTTATTCAGCCAGACCCATTCAGCCAGACCCATTCACCTGAGAGACTATAAAATATGCTGCTACAATATGGTACTCCCGGGAGTCTCAAAAAGCTAGCAGCTGTGGGTTTCATGCTGGTGCCCCCTTGTAAACATCAAGCCCTCACTCCTGCCTGCCGGGGCATACACCAGAAAGAATCCAGCATGGCTTTCAAAACACAAGGGGAAAGATCAAATGACAGTGAAGAGCCTTTCTGAGGCACAAGCCCCTCTGCCACCGATGGAAGCCATAGGGGGCTGATTTCAGAGTCCAGTTCACAGCCGAGCCACACTTTAAAAAGCTGCATGTGGCTTGTACTGAAAAGACTCCCCATGATGCAGGAAAAGGCTGGGTCCCATGTGACAACCCAGTACCTACCCGTGTCTTACGGAAACGTTGCTCAAAGTCAATATCCTCATCAAAGTTGAGCTCAAAGACTTTCTTTGCATTCTTCTTCTTGCTCACCTTCTCGGAGAGAATGTCCGCTGCAGAAAGGGAACGTCTGGTCAATGTCAGCATTTGGTGGGAGGAGAAACAAGAGTTTACAGGGGCTGCTATGTTTACTTTTCAGCTAGTGTTTCAAGCCAGACTGGAAAGGTCTTCGGTTGGGGGCAGCTGATCTTCTATTCATGAGATAAAGGAAAGGAAGATGGCATACACTCCGCCTTCAATCGGCACAGCTGTTCTTTGAGCTAGCCAAGATATGGGAGGTTTTTTATTCTAGATTTAGTATGTTAAAGGGCTGCTCATCTCTCTATAGAAGTACAAGGTCAAAATGCAATGGATCTTTGTTGTGCTGTAGGGTGGTTGTAAGCTAAATTGGGACAGATAGATATCCAAAATGGATTTTCCTTACTGCTGCACTAGTAGAGGACCTAGATAGTATGGTATATATTACATATATATCAAATAGCACCCATTCCCATATCCAGCTAGACCTCCCCAAGAGAGAGCTCCGCCTAAACTGGCTGGAAGAGTGATTCGAGAACAATGCACCGTCGCCCCTGCCCTGATATTCAGTACTCAATGGCTAAAAAGCTATTGGTCTCTAACGCAGCTAGAAGCCTATGGGTCTTTGGAGCGACTTTCTGACCTGCAGCCAAGAAATACGTACGTTTATGGAGAGGCTTAAAGCGCCAGTGCTCTGGGCCAGCCCACATCGACATGGTGCGGGGGCTGAAGTAGGAATACTCCCCAGGCTTCACAGAGAGATGGAGGCACATGGTTCCAATGTCTCCCTCTCCAAGGGGAATTGCATCCGTTCTGAAAAGAGCACCCCCGCCCCCATCCTCAAATCAGTTATAAACCATGCAACTCATTCCATTAAGCAAACACAACCACCACCACACACTGCAGTAGCCCAGGGACTATCAGGCATATGCATGCATCCCTGTCAGGTGGCATCAGTCCTGTTCAGATGTGTGGCATTTTCCCCTCCAGTGGCTAGGCTGCAAAAAGCATAAGAGCCTTAATCCAGACAGCTAACAGAGACAACCCTTGAGCTCAAGCAGGGAAGGAGCAGCAGCTTCTACTCCCTACACCGCTTATTTACTGTTTGGGGACCGGCTCCAGAGGCACACACAAAAATGAGAAAGTTAGCTGACTTGCCAACAGGTGTTCTGGGGTTTGGAAAGCTGATGGTTATTGGTTATCCTGCTGCCTAAAAAGGTGGCATGGGAGAAGAGACTGTACAAGGGTGATTTCCCAGGCTTCAGTCCCTTTTTCCTCATTCCATCCCATTGCAATAGACGCCCACCACATATGGTGGAAAGGGTTTTTATTCTCATCATTGTGAAGTCTGCAGGGGGACAATGGAAGGCAAAGGCTCTAGCCAATACTCTGGGCATTTAGCAGGCCCCTGCCACACATTTGAGCTATAAGCTCTCCAGTTTCACTTGCTACAGGGTACAGATGCCCACCCCTTCTGTGCTGCTCTGCTCTAGGTCAGGGACTGTTGACCTATATACTGGAGTGGCTTTTGTTGAAGTAACAGATACTCTGTTGTCACAGACAGCCAAGTTCTCACTAAGGGTGGGGAGAGCAGGGGGAAGATCATTAAAGCTCAGCAACCTGAATGTCTTCAGCATCAACAGCTGCGGTAGTTCCTGGGGTGAGGGTGGGGGAGTGGAACGATTTGAATTGCATTTGGCATTTAAAGCCATTCGCAGCCTAAGGAGACCCTTTAGATAGCTGTGCAGTTTATGCTGAATCTGGCTACCATACTGGATGGATGCTGGTCTGGTTGGGTCATTAAGCCTCATTACTGTCTCACAGCTGGGAGGGGAAGAAAAGATTCGAGCCAGAGTCCTTTAATGAGAATTCAAACCAGAGTCTACTTGGCTGCATGGATACTACCCACACAGGAAGCAAGCTAGTCTTGTGAACTTTTTGTGACCCTACTGTCAAAACACTGTAAGACATTGCAATCCGGAGCTGGAGGCTATGGCTAGATGGCAATCCACAACTGAGAAGTGGCTCAGAGGTAGCGGGCAAGTTATTGCTCAGACTGACTGACCAAAGCAATAGCGTTCTCTCCAACCACATACCTTGTGGTTCCGAGCACTGTCCTGCAGGCCTCCAACTTTCCTGAAAACGACCCAAGATCCTCGGCTACTGTCCTATCTGGCATGTCTGCATCAAAGTCATCCTCCACTAAGGCCTCAGCACAGTCCTCAGGGTCAGAATCCTCCTTTGCGTTGATATCAAACACTTGGTCGCTTTTCTTAAATTTTTCCAGCAGAGCTGATGCTGACTGCAGAACAGAAAGAGCAAGGTGAATCCTTTCTGGGAGCGTAATACCAAATCCTAGGCTTCCGGGACAACAATATACAGTTTAACTGGTCACCACATTTGCTTCAGAATATAAACCCTACTCTGGCCGTAATACTTTGAGAGAGTGGACTAACTAGACACCACAAGGGATTGGTCATCCAAAGAATGGTCACTTCAGAGATTCCCCCACAGAATTAACCGGCTTGTCAACGGAGCCTTAGCTCTGCAGATTAAATGTTAATGAAGTCAGCCTCAGGGAATGCAGAGGGAAAAGAAAAAAAACCTGTTGAACTAAACTCAAGTGATGTCTCCTGAATTGAGCATCAACTCACAGACACATGCAGACAATTTGGGCCCACAGCACATCACCCTCCACCCACTTCAGAAAGGTAAGAATTGATCCCTGATTCCCGCCCTCTCCCCCCCACCTTGTAAGTAGGGTGTATTTTCTCAGAACCTCAAGAATCAAGCTCTCTGCTCCACACCAATGGGAGCCAGTAACAATAATCCTAGAGAATCAATTTGCAAAGGTAAAGGTCTTAATAAATGTCCAAATGGTGTGCATTTCTCCGGAGGTTTCTCTCTGAAGAGTTTCAAACCCTATTTTCTGTTTAAAAATAGTTAGAGGACACTTGAGCTAGTTCAAGAGTTGTAGTATCTCAGCTGAACCGCAGGGAATCACGGCGCCCCATTTCCCTGTCAGGTTCTGGCAGAACAGCACCAAGCCTCAGTTTCCTTCCCATCCTGCAGAAATCTTTGGCACCCAGGGGGTACAACTCTCACATCAGGCTCTGTACAGAGCCAATATGAGCAGCTTGCAAACAGACATACCTCATTCTGGGAGTCACTGTCCCAGCGAGTGAACTGGAAGCCGGTCAGCGTAGGGCAGAGGGGGCGCTTTTCAACACACTGCAGCAGGATTGCTAGAGACCCAAAGGCAGCAAGGAGATATGAACAGAACACGGTTAATGTAGTTAACATATACAACCAGCATCAAAATAGCCTGGATTTACACTACCGCTGAGGAGACCATGCTCCAAATACAAGCGAGCACTTCAAGACACACACATGGAAGTGGACGGATGGGGAAGAAAGCTGCTGTCACACAGCTGAGTGACTAAACCTAGGAAATGAATGCCTGAAGCCACACTCTGTTTACTCTCACCCCACACTGTCCATGACTTTATGGTTTAAACCTAAGCGGCAGCAGGAACCAAGAAACCTATCCTAAAATCTGCACCGTGCATCCTGCATAGAAACGTCTTCCACTCCGCACCCAACAATGCACGCTGTGAACCTACTTGCCTGCCGGCCCATCTCCAAGGGAGAGGAAATTTCAGTTGCCCGTTCTGATGCCCAGCACTCTGGGTGTAAGAGTGAGGTTAGATCCTCCCGCTCCATCAGGGCATGTTCTGGTTACATGCACAAGCTAGGTCGCTTCTTAGCTGAAGCACAGGCAGAACTACTGCACTGTTTGGCCAAAGGACACTCTGGACAGCTGTTTTGTCACAGTGTTTAAATCACATGTACGGAGAGTTAGAAGACTGGTGTTGAGGGCCTGGATTCCCCATGACAGCACCAAAGGGTTGAGTGGGGGTGGGGAAGAGAGAAGGCCAGAATCAGATAATCGAAGCAAGAATAAGGTCAGCGGAGACCAGATGATCCAAATGGGGAAGGGAACATGGTGCCTGTTGCACTGAGAGAAAATGAGCATAAAATCTTGATTAGGGAGTTATATGGGCTGGAGATGGAGGCCTGTAGGAGTCCAACATTCACAGTTATTACTTCCACCTACACTTCAAGTCTGCCACCTTCACAGGAGTAGAGCTAGGCGACCCCAGTGTCTCAGAAGATGGGAGAGGTGTGACCTTGGAGTCCAGCAGGAGTTCGCAGCGATAGCTGTGGACATGCAGTGTGCTGAGGAAGATGCCAGCCGTACTGCACTCGTCGAAGGAGGCAGCTGTCTTCTGGAACATAGGATCGACCTGCACATAGACACAAAGAGAGGAGAATCAAGGGACAGAGGCAGAAGGAAAACATGATGGATGGACAGGCCTCCATCACAGAGAAGCTCTGAGTAGAGACTTGAGCTTCACACTCACACCTGTGTTGGCATCTCGGGCTGGGGCAGAGCTGCCCGGCTGTAGAATTGGACACACAATATGGGAGGGACGGTGTAGAGAGCTGAGAGATTTGCTGTGACAGCAGAGTGCAGAGACAGGCAAGAGGAAAGCATATGAACGTTAGGAGCTGACTCGGGATTGCCATGTTGAGAAGAGGAGTTACATGCAGGTGAGGAAGGAGAAGAGGAATTATTTGAGTACAGCACCAATGTGGACACAAGAACAAATGGTTACAGACTGTCCATCAGGAAACTTGGGCTTGAAATTAGATGCAGGTTTCTAACCATCAGAGGAGTAAAGTTCTGGAATAGCCTTTCAAGGGGAGCTGTGCGGGCAAAACACATAACTGCCTTCAAAACTGAGCTTGATAAATGTATGGAGGGGATGATATGATGGGACGGCCTACTTTGGTAATTGACTGATGTTTGGCTACTGGTGGGGGATATGCCAGTGGCCTATGAAGGGAGGGTAGATGGGGGTTCTGAGTTATTACAGAGAATTCTTTCTTGGGTGACTGACTGGTGAGTCTTGGTTGGCTAGGGCTCGGGGGGTTTTTCACCTTTCTCTGTAGCATTGGGAATGGCTCACTTGCTGGTGGATTCTCTGTATCTTAAATCTTTAAATCATGATTTGAGGACTTTAATAACTCAGTCATTGGTTAGAGGCTTATTGAAGGAGTGGGTGGGTGAGGTTTTGTGGCCTGCATTGTGTGCAGGAGGTCAGACTTGATGATCATATTGGTCCCTTCTGACAGAGTCTAGGAGAAATGCCTCTCTGGCATGGGGTTGAGTAGAACAGATGCAATACAAGGACTTCAGGACAGGATTTCCCCACCTCACTTCTGCGATCTGCCTCAGAGACATTTATGTTATTCAGGTTCTGTTCGATTGTTTTGTATGAATGCTTCTTCTTTGTCGGAAGTTTCTTGGCTGTTTCAGTTGCTACAGCAGCTCCATCTACAAAAAGGAGAATTACTGCAGAGGCTGGGAGTTAAATTGTTCTAGGGACAATGGATGTGCCGTGATTATTTCAATTCACCAATGTTCAAATATCCGAGTCCATCAAACATAAGCCTGACCCACTCATTCCTTTCCAATTCTCCAGCTCACCTGCTATTCCCTCAAGTCTTGGGCTAAGAGGGGTAGTGTGTATTGGTGTTATCCTACACACTCACCAGGACTTTCCACAAAATGAGTGAGCAGATTGGAGAGCTTTGAAAAAACTACTCAGGATTACTACAAAAATAATTCTAGGTTTAAAGATCTGATCACAAAACGCATTACTCAAACCCAATGGGCAGACACTGCAAAGATGCAGACAAGGAAGTTTCCTTTGACACACAGAATCCAACTGCACCCACCACAAAGTCTCTTCCCATTTAGATTAGGTTGTGGGAGTTCACATACACCAGTGAGAACATCATCTCTGACTTCACCCAGTGCAGCCCCACATCATCAGACACAGGCTAGGAACTAAATGACAAGTCCATGGGCTCAGCCGAAGTGGCTTCTGTTTACCAGAGCCAGCATTGTGTCTGCCAGAGAACAGAGGACCGATTTCATAGCTTGTAGCTCGTGACCTCCTTGCTCACCCAGAACAATACAAAGAGGAGAAAGGTTCTAGACTACACTAGCCATTCATTATTCAGGAGGGAACACAGGTCTACATAAAACTCAGAAACCAAAGTCCCTCCATCACTTTACTCAAACTGATCAAACTAACTCCCAAACAGCCATATAATAGCTACTATCAGCAAAGCCTTCATTAGGTTAAACTAAAACAAGGAGCACAAACCAGCCTGGGCCATCACTAGACACTTGGGGAAGTCTTTTAAATTATTTCTTATTTAGCTGCATTTAGAGTCCTAAACTAACGGGAATCAGAAACCCAAGTCATTTGGCTCACCCCTTATCGCCCATGTAATGGAAAATGGAAACAGATATTGCTTTTCCTCTCAGATGCTTAGGAACATAGATTTGCTATAAAAGACCAGACCATTAGTCCATATGGATCAATATGATGCTTCCATCTGTGGCCAATAACTGCACACAAAACTGTCTCATAATGCACCTGACTAATGATGCAATGCTGATGATCAGGGGAAACCTGGGAAATCGAGGCCATTGAAGACAGTATCTTAATGAAAAGATTCCATTATTTTTATTTCAGCTTGTGTATCTACAAAAGTATCCAGAGTGGGCATGCGTCGCAATTCAAAACAAAGGTAGATTATATAAAATTAGCTAATGGCTGTGTTTCCTTTTATTGACTAATCCAGGGGTCTGCAACCCCCAGCACACATGCCAAAGTTGGCACATGCTCTTATTCGCAACAGCGCGCAGAGTTCCTGGCCCTGCAGTGACGCGGCTGTTCCCCCCGATGGCACTGCCCCTTGTGGGGCCTGGAGCCACAAGAGCCACACACATGCCACGGCTCCTGGCTCCTGCTATCCCTGCCCCCGGCACCTGCTGGGAGTGGGGAAGGCAGGACTGGCACAGGAGCCGGCAAAGGTTGCCAACCCCTGGACTGATCTGTCCTTGAAGAGAACATTCTCTCCTTGAAGCACAGGACAGGATGAAGAACAAGGGGTGCTTCCTTTCATGATTTGGAATCTCTCAGTCAAGCCCCTCTTCCAGAATAAGTAATCAAAGTATTAGCAGTCAGAGAGAGGAGCGAGAGTGGTCCAGCAGGCTCGGCATGGGACTTGAAAGGCAGGGTTCTAATCCCATCCCTGCCACTGATTTATGATGTGAATTTACATTGTCACTTCCCTCCACATTCCCATCCTTAAAAAAGTGCATTCAACTCTACAAATACTGTGCAAGCATGATTGTTACATGAAGGGCCTGACCCTGTATTTGGAATTATGACCAGGAGAGACTTCCAGTTTTCTCATTTAGGACACCAAAATAAAAGGAGGCAAAAAGCATACCTGGATCCTGGCTGTCCATATTCCTCGTAGGTGCTGAGTCTTTGCCCAAGCCTCCAAGAACCTTGTACACATCTGCATGGACAGCATCTACTCTCACTGCATAGATCTTTGCACTGGCATCTAGGGTGCCGGCTGCTATCTGTGAAAGAGATCAAGAAGAAGACAGAACATCACTACAAAAAGGCTCTCATCTCATTTGGAGAAATCACTCTCTCTAAAGTAAACCCAAAACGTGAGCTGCTGGCTAGAACTTCTGCAAGGACATTTCTTTCTATATTCTAGATGTGACTGAAGATTAGCAAAAAGCTGAGGCAGAATTTACCATACTGAAACATACCAGGGGACCACCTGGCTCCTTGACAAAGTTCACAATCCATTCCTTCAGCACTACTGGAGATGGATTTTTTTTTTTTTTTTTTTTTTTAAAAAAAAAGGTTATTTATGGGCCTGAACCCTCCCATGCCTGTCTGTTCCATCATACTGGGCTCTTCTATCCCTGCTTTCTTTTCACAAAACAGATCTCCAAGAAAGTCTCTGTGGATCCTATGGAATTTGATTTCTCACCTGTCTTGTGCACTATTGCTGTGTCCCAACCTGTGAAATGTAATGCCACAGACCTATCTTTCAGCATGCACTTCATACAGGGAAGTTAAACTTAGTTCTATTCAGGCCACCATTACGCTACCAGGACTCAAATTCTTTGCATTTTGTGCTGCTCTCCCACTTCTCAGAGCTAATCTGTCTTGCACATATTTTAGCTACAAGTTACAGACTAATAGATCACTTATTCCCACTTTCAAAACCAAAACTTGGAGCTCCGTCTCCTGCCATTGCCAGCTCAGTTTTGCTTTGTGGATTCTGGAAGACAGATCTTTGTAGTGTCCATCTGCAGCTGAGTCCAGTTTTATTGTACATTATTGCTGAAGGATACATTAACTGCTTCTCCTTGTCCCCCTCCTGCCTTATTAGTGTCTTGCCCTCTACTACCAGGGACAGTTTCACTTGTACTTCTGCTTACTGAACTCTACTCAGACTTTCTAACCTATAGTGCCCTTCAGCAATGTTTGACATCATTGTCCATTACCAGAACTTAATTCCTCCTTGGTTGAAGTGGAATTCTCTCTTCCATGCAAGATCTTCTTTACCCAGACCTAGCAGAGTCCTCTCAGAAATGAAGGAACCAATACCTTTGCCTAGCTTACCTTCTGCACAGAGAAGGACCAGTGCAGAGGAAGACACTGGAGCAAGCTTACTTTGCAATCTATGTTTTGCTTCCAGAACACTTCTGCACAGACTCCCATCTGCATGGCTTGGGAAGTCAGACATCAGCTCTGGTCGGCAAATTATCTTAATTACCAAAAGGTTCAGTAGCTCACTGGGAAGCATAACACCCAAATCAAGATCTGGATTCTGACCTACCAGTGACTTGACATGCATTTCTAGTCAAATCACGCTGCACCTCTCTTTCCCCCTATAGAGTGGGGATAAGGGTATTTGCTCCACCTTATAAAGCACTTAGAGATCAGAGGAAGAAAAGTACTCAAGAGCCAAAAGTACTATACTCAGGATCAGCATGCGCCCAGCAATTTAAATAATGACTGACAGAACCTCCTACCCACACCTTGTACACTTAGCATGCGAATACTCTTCCTGCAGGGGTCCCGCTACCACCTGCGAAAGAAAACTGGTCCTCCTTCTGTCTCCTCCTATCATATCTTTGCTAGCCATCTGCTCAAACTGAAAGCTGAGGCCTGGTCTACACTGAAGGCTAACGTCGATGTAACACTGCTTACTTCGATCTTCTACAGCCTGCATACACACTCACACGTCTGTAAGGTCGAATTAAGTGCTGCTCTAAGTTGACATTGTAACTCCACCCCCCCAGGAGGCATAACATTTAGGGTGATTTTAGTAATTCACCTTATCCTCAGTGTGGACAGTTGGCTCCCGTTGCCAACCCCGCAACCACCTCTGCCGGGGCTGCTGCTGACCCCCGCAGCTCCAGGGGGTTGCCGGACCAGCAGTGGAGCCAGCAGCAGGAGCCAGTGGCAGCTCTGGCGGGTGGGAGGGAAGGGGGGGCTGCCTAGCTGGCAGCAGAGCCGGCAATGGGGACTGACGAGGGGCTGTGGAGCCAGCAGGTGAAGCACTGTGGCACACCTGCCCACAATGCAACCCTTGTTACCTCGACTTTACGTCTGGCTATGGGGATGCAAGAAGCCGGAACATGGAGTGTTGTTGGACGCTCTTCTCCGGTTTTATTATGAATATCAACGTCGACTTTAGATGGCGCCCAAGCATAGACATGGCCTCACTGAATTAAAGTCTCTCAGGCCAAGTTCCTTTTCTGACATGCCCTTGCTCTATCACTGGCCTCTGACAGCAAAATAAGGATTTCAGGAAACTTCGCAAGCTTTGCCTTGATAAATGAACCCTGGTTTCTAGGGGCTAAATTCTGCTTGATTCTGTCAGTGCCGAACTTCAGTGAAATCTCACTGATTTCACTGGTGTAACGGAAGAATTTAGCCCCATTGAATTCTATTAGAAGTTACTTTTCCAATCATTCCCATCAGCTGTTCTAACCAAGAACAGCAGGCCGGTTACTTCCACCTGCATGGTGCCCCTTTGAGGCTCATGCAAGAATTAACAAGAGGCTCAGCCAAGAGACAGAGTACGAAGTTGGCAGCAGACATTCCACTCACCTTGAAGTTGGTCAGTTCAGAGTCCTTCTGTTTGAGTATCTCTGTCATGTAGTCTATGAGGTGCAGGCCAAATGCATTCTTTGTGGTGATTCTCTGAAACACAGCACATAGGCGGCTTCTAATTGCAGAAAACCATGTCCTTTGACACACAGTTACGTGAACAGCTCTTGGTAGGGAATCATCATCAATGGGAGAGGGGGGGATGTTTACAGTAAGGTCTATGGGAAGCGGTTCTAGGCGTGGCATATCCAACACTTATCAATGATCAGGAAATAAATAGAAGTCCCTGCAGATAAAAATCTATGTCATAAAGATTGGCAGAGTGGTAAATGATGAGGACAATCACTCAGTGATCCGTAGCCCTTCACAGGCTAGGCCTCTTCAAACAAAATGTGTCTTAATACAGCCACATGTAAAGTTATACGACTAGGAGAAAAGAGGAAACAATGAGAGAGAAGGCGCCTTCAGGAACAATGGGGGAAACTATGAACTGGGGATTTACTCCTCCCAGACTGGATCATAGGAAGGACGAACTGAACACTGGCTAGGGAAGATGGGAGGGATCGAGCAGCAGCAGGTGGGGTGTCTCTTGAACAGACACCGAAACTGCAGCAAGCACATCTTCTCCTCGACCAGAGGCAGAGGGGATGAAAGAAGCTCACTGAAGCCTGCAAGAAGGGATTAAGATTCAGGTAAGAGAAAATAAGTGTCTCTAGGCTTTTTTTTTTGTTTGTTTTATCTCACTGCTCTGTGTGTCTTATGCCTTCAGGTGAATGACAATCACCTCCTCAAAACACAATAATATTGATGATGAGTGTCTTTAATCAAAGACAAAGTGGGTTGGAGCCCACGAAAGCTTCTGCCCAACGAAATATGTTAGTCTTTAAGGTGCCACAGGACTCTTCTTGTTTTTGCTGTACACAGACTAACACGGCTACCCCTCTGAAAATTGTCTTTAATCAGCTGCTTTCACAGGCACATGGAGGTAGAGTACTTAGAGGTACTAAACGCTGGGTGTGTCAGATAAATATGCTTGGTAGACAGGGGACTACAGCCCAGAGATCCAGTCTAAGAGTTGGGGGCAGCAGGGGGCAACAAGCAGATCCATAGAGTCTTGCCAGAGGAGGTGAAGATAGCAAAACCTGTGACCAAAGGGGTGGATCAAAAGGGACTAAGGCCTGGTCTATACTATGGCACTAAGTCAACAGAGATACATATTCTGTGGAACACAGCTTGTGTATCTCCCGCCACCATAGTTAATTCTACTCACTGCGGCATCTTCACTCATCGCTGTCAACTTAAAGCGCTCTCCGATCGACGTAGCCTTACTCTGCTTGAGGGGGTGGAGTTGTTACATCGACCGGATAGCGCTTCTGGGATCGACCGAGCGGGTCTACACTGCCCGCTGAATCGATCACCGCTGCATTGATCCTCATGGATCGACGCATTTTCGGCAGTGTAGATAAGGTCTAAGAAACACCTGAAGCAGGGGCTGTGAATGGTGACAAACCAAGTTATTATCCTCACTACAAGGCAAACCTGGTGAAATACAACAGCCCGTAATGCACACAGTCAGACTAGAGCAATGTTTCTCAGCCTATTTAATAAATAGCCTACTTAGTAAATAAGATTATAAATTGAATAAATAAGTTTGAGAGCCACTTGCTAGAAGATGTACAGAGCCAGTCCCTGCTTTGAAGAGCTTACCTCCTACAACAAATCAATCCATCATCCTCTCTTGGGCTTACAACTGAAGGCTGTATTCTCCACTTCCAGTCCTAAGCTCAGGAGTCATTGCCATCTGTTGCTGAACAGCTCACAGATGACAGCCTGCAGCATACTCTAAGTGTCCGAAATGTGAGCATCCCAGTAGGTTAGGCAGACTGCTACCTTTCTGGGGTTTTGTATGGGTGTGATAGATCTGGGGAGAAATGCCCTGTGTGAAGGGCTAGAACTTGAGCATGGCTTTGTCTCAAAGCTCCACATGCAGAGCATTTTACTCACGTTCTCTGTTGACAGCTTGATACAGGTGGAGTAATGATCAGAAATCTGGGTGTTGGTCAATTTTGGGATCGCAGGCAGGGACGTTTCTGCAGGCCTAAAGAAA
Organism: Pelusios castaneus; assembly: GCA_007922175.1. Taxonomy (NCBI): domain Eukaryota; kingdom Metazoa; phylum Chordata; order Testudines; family Pelomedusidae; genus Pelusios; species Pelusios castaneus. The sequence continues at coordinate 13,202,785 of ML685810.1, forward strand.
CAAGGGAGAACCCCTGCTTTAAAGCGCAAGGCCCAGAGAGAGCTTCCCAGAGAGGTAGGCAGGGGAAAGCAGCTGCAAGACACAGACTGTGCACATCCAAAAGTCCCCAGCCAAGTTCAGGCCTTTAGCTGAACTGTGCCTGAACACTTCCCCATCCCTGAGCCCTGGGACTAGCATGCCCCAGCCTTTCCCTGGGTGTAGGGATCAATCCTGACACAGCAGCTTCACCCACCAACCTGACCTGCTGCAAGAGGATGTCACTGAGAGCGGCGACTCAGAGCTGCTGAGCTGCAGATCCAGGACCCTGGAGCGGCGCCGCTGCTTCCTCTCCCGCTCATCATCATTGCCTGGGCAGCTCTCACTCAGTGGTGTCCGGGGGGCCCCAAGGGACTGCCGCTGGGTGCTGGGGGACACGAACACGCCATCAGAGGACGTGCCCCGGGCACGCCCAGCAGACTGGGGGGCTGAAGTGCTCATCTCCACTGTGGAAGGAAAGGATCAGTGAGAAGGAAACAGTGAGCTACAGAGAGCTAGACCCCAGCCCCATCCTGCACCCCCCAAGTGCTCCAGAACAGCAACCCCCACCACCCTGGGACAGCACCCCAGAGCCCCCTATTGCCCAGGGACAGCACTCCTCACTCAGCCCCACAAAGCCCCCCACCACCAGGCATAGCACCCCACAGAGCCTCCCACTGACTGCCCCAAGACAATGCTCCCCACCACTCCATGAGAGCACCCCACAGAGCCCACTATTGCTCCAGGACAGCATCCCCCACTGACTGCCCCAAGACAATGCTCCCCACCACTCCGTGAGAGCACCCCACAGAGCCCACTATTGCCCCGGGACAGCACCCCCTACTCGGCCTCACAGCACCTCCCACTGATTGCGCCAAGACAGAGACCCCCTCTGCCCCACTGAGCCCCCCACCCACGGCACGGCTACCCACGGCACGGCACGGCACGGCACGGCACACAGAGCCCCCCCATGACTGCCCCGGGACAGCGCTCCCCTCTCGGCCCTATGGCACCCCGCTCAGCATCCCCCCGCTGCTGCTGGCCCCGAGCCGCAGGAACCCACCGCCAAGCAGCGGGATGCGCAGCCAGGACACGAGCCAGCCCCTCCCCGCTCGGGCCCCTCACCAGCCTCAGGCGCCACTCCGCGCCGCGCCCGCTTCCTCCCTTCTTCCTGGCCTGTTTGAATCGGCCCGCGCGCACTAGTGCGCAGGCGCAGAGACAGTGACGTCACCAGAGGTCGGGGCAGAGGGAGAGGGGCCGGCGTGATGACGCGCGGCTACGGGTGCCCAGAAGGCAAAGGGCAGGGGGCGTTGCTTTGGTTACCGGTCGGGGCCGAAGATTCGTCTGGCCTGGGCTCTGCTTTCGTCCAGCGGCACGTGGGGTGGGCTACGGGGTGGGTGACGCTACGGGTCAGGAGTGAGGCGCCCGGGCACAGCTCTGGATGTGGGAGGTTTATACAGCGCCTGCTCCTGGCTGACCTGTGACCAGTCTCACGGTTCTTGTCTCCTTCCTTCCCCAGTGCAGTTGCAGCCCTAGGCACAGCCCACCCAATCAGCTTTTCAGCAATTCACTCCCACCACGTTTTAATCAGCCCGTTTCAGTTGCGACACCAGGCGTGTGCCCACATGTGTTGATCATGGATCCTGCCAAAAAATCAGATTTGACTCTGCCTCTCCTGCAAACTCATAGCTGAGGCCCAGCAGACTCGTTGCATCGGTATCTTGAGGAGCATGTGTGACCCATACTGTCATGTTTTTCCAGGAGGACATAACCCAGTGGGACTGCCGAGTGTTTGTAATTACCAGCCAGTTGTTTTAGCTGGGTTCTCTTACCTCCCACCTTGTAGTCAAATTCCGAAGGGGGAGCCGTGTTAGTCTATTGTAGAAAGACAACAGAGTCCTGTGGCACTTTTAAAGACTAACAGATTTATTTATCGCATGATCTGTTAGTTTTTAAAAGTGCCACAGGACTCTGTTGTCCTCCCACCTTGTGTTAGATTTCAGGATTGCCAGCCAGGTGTAAATTTACATACAGTTTTAAAAAGTACAACTTCAACACTATCAGTAAATCTGTAAATAAATGAAAATATCCATTAAATTAGGTAGAAATAAAACCTTGTATTTTGATATTGATTGTTGTCATTCAGAATCTCCTGTCTCAATAAAATTACACTGGTCGTGACTTTATCATTTCTCTTATTGCACGTGCCCAAAGAACCTAATCCATCAATGAACTGCAGTTAAAATGATTACATAAATCCAAATTCCTGTGTATAGAATATAATGAATGCACACTTCAGTGACATTATTATATTGTTTATGGTATGTTTGGTGATGTCAGTAAAAAATTTACCATGTCAGTAAAAAAAAGTCAATTGTAGATCTTCATGTCAGAATAAACTAAAATGCAAGGTTGGCAACGCTGGTGAGATTTTTCCAAGGAGGTGCAGGGAGCTGAGTACCTAACTCCCTTCAACTACTCTGAAAAGCCTGCCTTAATGACAGAGAGAGACAGGGCCCAGTCCTTACAGTTGTTGGTAGATGGAGATGTTACAGGATGGAGTTTCTTTGGCTAAAAGCCTCAAAGAGTTAAAAGTGTGACTATTTCTCACTCCCGACTCCCTCCCCTCTTCCTCCTTGTGGCCAAGTCATTAACTTTGATGAGAAAGAGCCAATACTCTCCAGAGGCGACCTTAGGCTATCTGGGGCCTTGGCGAAGGCCCATTGTGGGGGCCCCCTTGTAGGATCCCTGCTGCTGGCCCCGTCCTCCCTGCCAGGGCCTCCGACACCCCCCCCCCAATAGCCGGCCCCAGGTCCCCACGGCTGCCCCCCATGGGCCCTGAAACACTCCCAAGGCCCAGGTACACCACTGAGGGGTCTGAACCCCCCTGCCCGGGGGCCTCGGGTCCCAGCTCGCTACCATGTGTCCTGCAGGGTGGGAGGCAGACACAGCTTTTGGGGTAGTGACGGGGCCCTTTACTGCTTGGGGCCCTAGGTGGGCGCCGGCTTCACCTATCCAAAAAACACATCTGACAATCTCCCCTTTCTGGCCAAGGTGCTACAGACATTTAGCAAGTCCATTGTCATGTGTATTTTCTCTCAATGTGTGTTTGCAGCCCTAATTATGTGTTCCTACTTGAGCCATGTAAAATGCATCTGTGTACAGTGGCTCACCAGACCAGATTGTGGGAGGGGAACACCACAGCACCGTTCATCTCAACGGGCAGTTTTGCCCAAGTAGGAATTTTCAATAATATCCATAAACTCTAAGGTCAGGACCAATATGATCATCTAGTCTGACCTCCTGCACAATGCATGCCACAGAACCCCCCCACTCCTGTAATAGACACCTAACCTATGATTGAGTTATTGAAGTCCTCAAATCATGGTTTAAAGTCTTTAAGGTACAGGAATACACCAGCAATTGACTCATGCTACAGAGGAAGATGAAAAAACCCCCACACTCTTGCCAATCTGCCTGGGGGAAAATTCCTTCCCAACCCCAAATATGGCGATCACCTAAACTCTACAAACAAGGAGTCCTGTGACACTTTTTAAGACTAACAAATTTATTTATCGCATGAGCTTTCTTGGGAGAAAATCCCACTTCCACAAAAGCTCATGAGATAAATAAATTTGTTACTCTTTAAAAAGTACCATGGGACTCCTTGTTTGTTTTAGTGAACTGGACTAACATGGCTACCCCTTTGAAACAGCTAAACCCTGTGCATGTAGGCAAGAATCAGCAGCTAGACAGTCAAGAAAGAATGCCCTGTACTAACTCAGAACCCACCCCCTCAACTGTCCCATCTCCAGCCATTGGCATAGTTTCTACTGGTAGTCAATCTTATGAATCCTGTGTTGGCCTCTGTACTTAGCCTGGGTTCAGGTGTTTGATGATGTAGATTTGTCAAAGCTTTTATTTGGCCCACAAGAGTAAAGCCTTTGAGAACAGACATACATGTAAAAAATACTGGAGCACCTCTGGGAGCTGCAGCGTTGTCTGACTTAGCTTTCAATGCATGGCTCCATGTGCATGTCTGCCTGTCCCCAGATCTCTCCACACCCAGAGCATAGAGTCAGTGACACTGTTCTGATTGCACTCTGTAACAGGGGCCTGATCTGACTCTCACTTGTGATTCTGTGCTGTGGACGAGGTGCTAGGTGATCAGACTCTAGAGTGCCCCACAGAGTAATGGACTGCTCAGCGGAGCACTTCACATGCTGTCTTGCTATTTGCGCGTGGTGGGAATAGAGCCTTCATTTGTTCCACCACTTCCAAGAACTCACTGGTGGCCTGGGCATGAGCAATGTGATCCTCTGCCAGGTGCCTGAAGAGGTTGAATGGGCTGGCGTTCCGGAAGGCCGTGGGAATAGGGATCTGGATGGGCAGAGCACTGTTGCCAAGCAGGAAGTGGTAGAGGCATTTCTCCTCCAGGCCTCGCCACAAGTATAAGAGGATGTCCTGCAACCGTTGAGCGATCTGCTCTGGGCGCCATTCAGACAAGGGAAGACGGACCAGGAGGTGCATTAGGCAGGTTTTAAAGTGGTAGATGGTGAGGATCCTGTTCTCCAAAGTGGGCAGCCGACATTCCTGGAGGTGGATGAGGATCTGGAGGCATTTGAGGTGGCAGCTGTCCTTTGGGGCGCAGCTGCTCACTAGCCGGAAAAACAGCGTCTCCTGGATGGCAAAGGTCTCCAGCCAAACAGTGCTGTTCAGGTGGTCCATTTTGGCCCCTGGGCTGGCCAGAAAGACCAGGGAGTCTCCCCGTTGCACCCCCAGAATGATCTCGATGCAGAGGGCCCTCCCGCACTTGCAAAGCAGCTTGAGCTTGCAGGAGGAGGCAGAGGGCTGGGCCAGGAGCTGGAAGCTGTAGTTGGGAGCTACAAGTGCCCAGGCCTTGCCAACCAGACTTTGGAACCAGCGGGTAGTTTTCTCCACATCCAGGTGGGAGCTAGTGCACAAGAGATGCACGTTGAAGGGCCCCTGTGCACTGTCATTCAGGTCTCCATCAGTGTGGTGCAGAAGGCACAGTACATCTCCCAGCAGCCGCTCCCTCTTGCACATGCATTCCAGCTCCACCAGGATGTGACCGTGCTTCCCCAGGGTGCCCTCCCCAATGCCCATTTCCAGGTGGAAGAAGTGCCCCTTGGGTGGCAGCAGAGGCACAAGCACATTGTAGGCTGGGGGATCCCCCAGGGGACCCCAGCCTTCAAAGGCGCTGGCAAAGCCGATACAGTTCTCCAGCTGTGGGAGGAAGGTCTGGTGAGTGAGGACTCGGCAGGCCTCCAGCAGTTCATTCACCAGGCCTTCCACAAATTTGCAGGTGCTGGCCAGGTCCTTGGACACCCCCTGGAGGCACTGCTTGTAGAAGTGCTCCAGTGCCAGTCTGTCCGGGAACCCAGGATGCTGGGTGATGGAGCCCCTGGGCGCTGCTTCGGCAGAGTCCTCCTCCTCCTCCTCACTGCTAGAGTCGTAGCTGGATTCATGCTCTATGCTCTGCCTGCAGAGGTCAAAGAGCAGGAAAAGGACCAGGACCCCATAGTGCCACCTGTCCCAGCCCGCATCGTCTGGCTCCTGGTCGGGTGCTGCCCCTAGCATGGCCCCTTCCTCTTCCTGGCTCTGGCTCAGGTCCTGGTGCGGGCTCTGCCTCTCCTCTTGCTTCTTCTGCTCAAATTCCAGACGCAGACGTTTCATCTCCAAGGCCATCAGCTTCTCCTGCTGCTGCAGCCTCTCCATGGTGGCCGGGTCCTTCTTGTCGCTGACCATCAGAGGGTGGTGAACAATGGCCAGCACTGTCAGGAAGAGGAGGCTGCTTACCGCCATGACCTGAAGGAGAAGGGAGAGAAAGCCAAAGCCACTCAGCTGGACCTTGCAGAGAGGAGGGGGTCAGAGAAGGGAAAGGATGGAGAAGGGCCACCTTCCATTTCTGCCAGAGCGGTGTGAAGCGCCCCGATGGGGCCCAGGCTGAGGCTGGGAATGGTCATTTTTCCCTCCTGCCCCCTCCACTTTCCATCCCCAATGGGAGGACGAAGGTGATTTGGGGGGTGGGAGCACGGGAGTTGTGAAGTGAGCACTAAGAAGGATGGAGGGTGGTGTCTGGGGTGGGTGGGGATGGGAAGCTGTGAAGCACATTGGGATGGGTCAGGAGGACAGATGGGGCTGGGGTATTTGGGGTCTAGGCAGTGAGCTTGGGGAGAGATCATGTGTGCTGCTGGGGTCAAGGGGAAATGGGGAAGAGGTTAAATTCAGGGTGAATCAACCAGGCTGGTTTTGAGGCAGGGAGGGATTGTTTGTCCCGTTTGGTCTTGAGTCTGCAGATATGGGTGATGCCAGCTTGGGAGTGACCTCATGTCTCTGCCTGGGCGCGTTTCCATGCTGCGGATTTTGGGAGCTAATTGCTATCAAATTCAGAAGGTTGGAATAATCCACGGGAGCCACAGGGATCATGCTCTCCAGAGGGTGGAGTCTGACCCAAATCCCACAGCCAGATTCTCAGGGAGCCCAACTGGAACTGGGCAGTCAGGGCTCCCTCAGTGCCCTTGTGTTGGTGTCCCTTCCCTCTGCCTCTCCTTGCACATATTTCAGGGAGTCCCACGTCTCCCCAATTGTGATGAGCCATGGGGCTGGGAAGCATGGACAGGCTGAGGCTCCCTAAAAAAGGCTGGTTGTGCAGGAGGGCAAATGACGTAGCTGTGGCGTGGTTCCCCTCTCTCTGGAGGCACACCAGCCTGCTGCCTTTGGAGCGCAGCCTTAGGGAACAAAGCTGTCTAGAAGTGTGGCGTGGAGGGCGTCAGCAGGGGTGGACTTCTTGAGAAGAAAGACTGGGCATGGGCGGGGCTTCAGGGGAAAGGGTGGGGCAGGAGTGTTCAAGCTTTCAGCAATTAAAGAAAGTTGGCAACCCTACCAAAAAATATCCAAATTCCTGCTTGGTGGCCGCTTGCAGTTAACCCACTCTGCCCCCCCCCCCCACCCCCAGGAAGCACTAGCTGCTATTAGCCATCAAGGCCACTGATTCTGGGTGCTCCCATTTTTGAGAGCCCCTGGGAACACTATGGGCCACACACCCGCCATGCCAGCTGGTGTCCCAGAGAGCAGCAGGCACTCAGCATGCCTGAAACTCCTACCCTGGGTGTCTCAAGCTGGGCCCCTGAAACCAGTGACCGTTCTTAGGATGGTTGGTCCAATGTTCCCTTAATGCTAAGGAATCTCTCAAGGACTGCATTGCTCCAGCAGCTCCGAATCCTTTGCCTTGAGGTGCCCCCGCCATCTGCCCAGCCCAGCTTTCCTGCCTCTGCCCAGACTCTCTGGACTCACGCTATGGAGGCGTCACTCTCTAAGAGACAGTGCAGCCTAAGCCAAGGATGGCCTATGCTATAGTGCGATAGACTCCTCCTGGGCAATACCCTCTCATTGCACTGGCCACATACTGGTTGTCCCGTCTTCCCCAGCCCTTGGACACCAACCACCTTCCATTGTTACCCGCTGGCTGTGAAGTCACACCTGCCAGAACTCCCTTAAAGGGACAGCATGTGAAGTGCTGTGTGTGCTCGGCAGTGTCAGACCCTGGAGAGGATGCACCCAGCTCTGGGAGGTCACAGCTGACGTGCACAGGGGACTGGAGCTGCGCAAAGCTGCTGGGACAAGTTGTGACCAGCTTGACGCTTGGCTGGGCTCCTCGGTACAAAGCCTGCCCCAATGTCAGTAGCTCTGAGCAAGGCTAGCTGGAGTTCTGGCAGGAGCTGGGCTTGGGTCAAGTCTGGATTGGATGATTGTCATAGTTGGAAAACAGGCAGAGGCCCATGGTTCAGCTTCGTCTATAGCAATTGTGGCTGTGGAGAGAAAACATGGCTAGCACAACGGGGACCCAGTATCCAGTAAAGGGCATACTCTCTCACCTTGGTTTCGTTCTGTCTTTGCTTTTCACTCTGCTCTGTTGCTGGCTTCCCCACCTGCCCTCCCTCTTCTCAGTCTAAACAGGACACAAGGCCAGGAATAACTAGGAGTGCTGATTGCCCCTGCCAGGATATCAATCCCAACCACTGGCCATTAACAGGCTTTGAACCCAGCACTCGCCTGGCGCCCCCCATCAGCTGGCAGCAATCTGCCCTGAGAACTAGCCCCTGGAGAGAGGCACAAGAGACGCTCCATCAGTGCCTCCTGTGAGCTGGGAATCCGGGCCTCAGGTTGCTCTCTGCCAGGTGACTGGGAGTAACAGGAAGGAACTTGGCAGCTGGGGATTGCCCCGATGATGCAGGAGGCAAAACAGAGTCCAGTTCACTCTACTGGCTGCACTAACAACAACCATATCATCTCCAAGGCACTTTGAAACATGAACTAACCTGTTCTTGCCATCTTTCCTGTGACAGATTCCCAGCTCAAGTCCTGGGCCTCAACCCATGTACACACCTCCTCCTCCTCAGTCTTTCTTTGTCTCTGCTTGATTGGGACTCATTTGCGTTAATTTTTAATGTCAAGCCAAGTTATGAATTCAAGCTCCCAGGCTTGTCTTTGGAAGGTGTTGTGCAGGTCTCCTTAGAGGATGAGGCCAGAACGGTCAGACATGGTGTGATCGCTTCGTGACAAGTGCTCGCCCAGTGGTGACAGTCTTTCTGTCTTTTATCATTTTCCTGAGGGAGTTCAGTCAAGAGCATGAAGATTGTCTAGTTGCTAGAGAGGCATGTAGCACTCTGGATGAGGCACAACACGTGTGGTGACAGGCGTGCATGGATTTTGAAATGTGTGTTGGGGAGTGTTGATCATTGTAACTGTGATTGTGATTGTAAAACTTACGCTCTTTCTTGTTTAGTCTTTATGGTCCCCAGATCTTTATTCAAACAAACAAGGCATCCTGTGACACTTTTAAAGACTAACACATTTATTTATCCCATGAGCTTTCATGGGAGAAAATCTCACTTTGTCAGACATTCTTTATTGTTCTTTATTGAAGTTTGTTATTGTTTCTCTGAATTATTTCTGTCTGCTACTTTGATTGGTTCTGCCTGCAAAACTAAGTGTGCACTTAATCAGTTAAGGTGGTGGGATATGATTTCATAAAGGGCTAGGATTGGTGTTTTGTAGTACTTTTGAGTAAGGGTAGGTACCTTTCCCAAGGATCTCTACGGATTGGGAAAGGGCGGGGGTACCTTAACTAGGTTATGCCTTGAGTCATATGGATTGGAGCAAAGGTGTGCGGGTAACAATTGAGTTTGGAATGGTTGGGTGGCTGTTTGAAGGCCAGAAGAGGGGATTCAGGAAAGATGTCTTTCAGGATGGAGTCCCCATCAAGTATGTCTCTCTTCACAGACAAGGCAATTCTCTGTCTGTTGTAATGTTCCTTTTCCACCTCTAAGTGTTTTCTATTGTTTTTCAAGTTATCTCTGATGGTAATAGTCTTGAGATATAACATGGCTGGACAACTGAGCCTTGTATTACAGTTAACCGAAGAGGGGTGACAGCTTTCTGCTGCTTGAATGGACCATCACTGAGACATATTCTCCAGTGACTAACTTTTACTCCACTTTCATAAAGCAGACTATCAATATAGTGCCATTATTCCTTAAATATTACCCATACATACATCTTGCAGTGGATATGAATCATTATAAATTACCTGTTTTCTGTAGATACTTTATATGTTATCCTTTATGGATAAATATCCTGCAAGACATCTGTATATTGAGTTTGTCAGGTCTGAGGTGAGAATTCTTTGCAAAGAACAGGGTATCCTTTGCCAAGAGATTGCTGTGTCATACTTTTATTGTCCTTAACTCAGCAGGTCATAGATGTTTCCCTTTGTCCTTTTGCTTCCCTTATCAATTTTCTACAGTTCCTAGCTTCAGATTTATGTTCATTACTATTAACTGCCCCTTTCTTCCATTAGTTATATATTAGCTTTTAATTGTTTATAGCCACTTTCACTTTCCCTCTAAACCAGATAGGGCTTTTTAACCAATACAACCTTCTTCCTTGATTGTGACTTTTGGGGCACCTAGTAAAGTGTTCTTAAACAAGTCCAAGTTATAATTCAAACTAAAGCATTACTTCTCTTCATGTCCATTGGTTCTCTGATTAATTTTGTTTTCAATATCTGCTGTGTGCTGAGCACTCATAACTTCCCTCTTTTTACCTCTGCTTTTGTTATTAGTTTAACATGCTCCTGACTGTTCTGGCCAGCCTGTCCCTGAGGAGATTGCACTCCCTTCAACTGAGATGGAGGCCATTCAAATCATATAGCTCCCTTTCTCCTTAGAAGGTGGATCAGTGTTCCACAGAATCAAAACTCTCCACTGTACACCACTTACCTAGCCAGTGGTTCACTTCCAGAATCTTCTGCATTCAATCCTCCTGTGCTCCAGGGACAGGAAGGATCTCAAAGAAACTTGCTTGCACGTTTTTCTTCTTCCACACACTTTTGAGTTCCCTGGAGCCAGCTACTGTGAGATATCTCATGATCCATTGGCACGAATGCTAATCTGCACCATCATTGCCTGTGGATCCTTCCCAAGTCGACTTCAGAAACTGACCCAGTGCCATCTCACACCTTAACTCAGGGAAGAGAGCACACTGCCCAGGCTGTTGTCCATTTGTCGCATGCAGAACATTCATGCTTTGCTATGGTGATCATGCCTGACTGCTGCACTTCCCACCACAGGGGACTACAGGTCTGGAGTGAGTACTGTGAGCACCGGCACTACCAAATTCACCCCCATCACAAACACAGTGCAGCAGTGCAAAAGAGGGAGTTGATCCTTTTAGAAAGTGCTTTGGGATCTTTCACGCTGAATGCTGCCGTGTAAACATAGGCAAACTGCTGTGCTATTGTACATGCAACATCTGCCTGAGCGTACCTCCCCAGAGTGCTGAATTTGGTGGGCCTGGGTGGCAGCACAGCAGCCCTATGACATGTCTAAAGCCTTGTGTGCACTGGGGACCAAATCTTTCCCAGCTGTAAATCCAGTGCTACTCTCTTGACTTTCTTGGTGCCAGGCTGAGTCACGTCAGCTGTGGCACTGGCCAATGGATGCCAGCCCCTGGAATAGCTGCGGTGGTGCAAACACGAGTTTCACCCATTCAAATCATGTCAACACTAGGATTTAACTGCATGAGCAGAAGAGGTCTATATCCTTTCCCCAGAGGCTGCAAAGCCGGTTTTTACAGCTCACTGGGGCCAGTTGGAATCAGTGACTAAACGCAGGGCCTGCCAGCTCTCCACATCAGGAGCCCATGGATCCTGGTCCTCTTTCCCTTGTGTCTTCCCCACCCCTTACTGGCCTTCTGTCAGTCCCATCATGCTATGGTACAAGGGGAGGGAGCGAAGGTGTCAGGGAGATTAATGCTGTCAGGGGAGAGGCTGGAGCTTTAACAAGGTGGTGTCAAGGGGAGAACGTGCCACAGGCAGCAGAGATTAACCCAGTTATACAACATCTTTTCCAGGGAGGAGGGGGCAGGCGCTGAGATAACCCTGAGCCTGAAGTGACTGCAGGCAGGCAGGGAAACAAGAAGCATGGGGAGGAGCTGGCAGAAAGGACAGAGGAGGGTCAGGACAGCAGCAATGGCTGAGTAGGGCTCAAGGCCCCAGATGCGGCACTGAGGGCCAAGTCAGGCCACAAGAAAGGGGACTGTGCCATGCCTCGGAGCTGCCTCTCTGAGCCAGGGAGAATGCATGGACCCGCAATGGGGGGAACTCTTGCTGGGGAGGAGTGGGAGCCTGTCACTGCCCTCATGGCTATGCAAATTAGATGCCCTTTGCCCTAGAGAGTCGAATGGCTGGAGACACTTCAAGCTGCTAACCTCGTGGTGCCTTTCATTGGAGGGGTGTATTGCATATTTGCATTAATGCCTGAACTGCGTGTTGTAAGACGCTGTCCCCATGGAAAGGGAAGGGGCATTCAGGGCCAAGAGATCCAAAGCACAGATCTAGCAAATCCTTCCCTGGCTGTATAACCTGAAAGCATCACTGCTGTGATCACCTCACTTGCTCCTGTGAGGCGACGCCTTGCACAGGGCCAGGTGAAGGAAAGTGCTACACTCAGGCCTGGTGTGAGTCAAGTGTAAGTCGATTGCTTCAGTGGAGTGACTCTGGATTTACATCGGGGTTTGGGCCAGACCCCAGCCCTGCCCTGTGGGTATCAGCCCTGGGCAGAGAGAGAGTAGGGAAAGCTTTCCTGTTTCATTCCACTCCAGGCCAGCCAGACGGGACTGTCCAGCCTTGGGGGAACGTGTGTGACGTTGTCCTTCAACCTCAGCACTGTGGTCTCTCACAAAACAGCTCTAGAGCCTGGATAACCCTCCCTACTGCCTTCTTCACCCTGGACCTTACCCTTGTCTTATGGGGCCCTTCCCCTTCCTGTCCTGGGTGAAGGGGGAATTCAGTCTCCAGTTTCATGCAGGCTTCGTTTGCCCTCTGTTTCCTCACCGGGACCCCAGCTTTGTCTGACTCTGGTGGGAGAGTGGGATTGAGTCCCCACATCCCCCGAGACCACCGGATCCCCTGTCTGCCCGCCCCGTCTCCTTGTTCAGCAGGCTGGCCGGATAACATGACAGCAGCTGGGATATTTATGGCCTGGGAGCTGCTGAGTAACCTTGACTGGTTTGTTTATGCTGAGGCCAATTCTTGGCCCTCCCGCTGGGCCACGCTGGGCCCAGGATTTGGAGCCCACTGAGCACCTCATAAATCAAGCCAGCGGAGGCAGGTCAGGTTGCCGGAGTCTGTCGGTAATGACAGCCAGCTAATCTACCCTCCTTAGCTGGGATTACTGCCCACCGCAGTTCATTACCATCCGGCCCAATCAGCGCCCCCAGCCCCCTGGGTGGGCACAGGGGCCAGCCAGGCACACACTTGTCCTGGGGCCTCTTGATGCCCCTGAGACCTGTCATCACAGCTATAAATAAGGTGACTTGTTTGCAGAGGAACAAATTTAGCCTGGACAGAAGGTCAGAGTGGCAGTGAGCCCAGAAGGCTCCGAATAACCTTCCATTAAAATGGCTATCATTCCTCAGTCTGTCTTGGCCAGCGAGCAAGCAGAGCGGCAGCAGAGGCCTCATCTTGATGTCGTGAGCTGCCCCTTCCCCGCAAGTCACTTGTTAAAGGATGGATGAGTCCATGGCCTCTCATGGTCCATCTGTGTTACCAGGAACCCCGAAACCCCATCCGCAGCCCCGCCCCCTGCCCCTGAAGCTGCAGTGTCCCTCCTGGGTCCCCCATGGCCCCAGATCCCTGCGGCCAGCCCCCTCCGTCCCACTGGTGCCCCAACCCACCCCCGTGGCCACAGTGCCCTGGGTCCCCACCTGTGGCCCCAGTGCTCCACCCGGGGCCCACACAGTCCCGGATCCCTACAGCACCAGGGCCCCCTGCAGCCCCAGATACCTGTGGCTGGCCCCCTCTACAGTCCCGGTGCCCCGCTGGGGGCCCCAGAAATCTCCCGCGGACCCGGATCTTCATGGCCAACCCACTCCTCAGCTCCGGTTCCCTGTCAGGGGCCCCAAAACTGGACCCGATGCCCTGCTGGGGGCCCCAACTCTCCCACTGCCAAAGGCAAAGGGCAGGGCAGAAGCACAGAGCTGGGCCTCTGGGCTGGCCCACCCCGTAGAGCCGGCCCAGGGGCAGGGCAGAAATGCAGAGCCTGGCCTCTGGGCCAGCCCATCTGACCTGCCCTCCCACCGCTGGGTCCCCTGCAGGCCTGCCCGCTCACAGGAATGCCACCCCCCACCCCCGGCCGTGGCCACGGGCCTCAGCCCCGGCCTGGCCCAGCCCCGGCCCCCTGCCATGTGTTCTGCAGGGCAGGAGGCAGACACAGCTTTTGAGGTAGGCGAAGGGGCCCCTTACTGCTTGGGGCCCTAGGCGGTCGCCTGCTTCGCCTACCCCAAAAGCCGCCTCTGGACACAATTCAGTTCCATTGAAAGAGATGTCAGTGGTTTGACCAGCTATTTGAGTGTTGTCAATGTGTAAAAGAGACACAGGCCTAGGGTTAGCAGATACCAAAGCATGGAAAGGAGGACAGGGAAGTACGAAAAGGAGGACATGGAGAAAATGTAGTATTAATATAACTGTCATTACCATATTATGTCATGGAAAATGGGTAATGATTAATGAATGCATGGCAGCATGGAAAAAATGGAGAACAAGTTGAACAAAATCTGTTAGTCTTTAAAAGTGCCACAAGACTCTTTTGTCTTTCTACAATAGACTAACACGGCTACCCCTTTGGAATTTGACAACAGAAATATTCTTAGGGGGCACATTAACTGCTGGACAGAGGACATGAAGGTAAAAAGAAGGACATGTCCTCCTGCCTGATGTCTGGTAATCCTACACAGGCCCCTCCAATATGCACCAGAGGCTCCGTGGTCACATGTGTGCACATGAACACACCCACACTTACACTCCTGTTGCCCTTACCACTGTTGGCATGGCAGCCTGTCCTGTAGCCTCATCAGTGTGTCTGGCTCAGGGCGTGTCTGCATGGGGCAATCTGCCTGCAGTGCTCTCCCGCTAATGTTACAGCTATAGGGCTCTAACGTGCTGGGCAGACACTTTAAGTCTGGACTAGATGTACTAGCAGTGAGCTAACAGGGTAACAAGAGCACTGTAACATGGATACAGATTGCCCCTGGAGACAAGTTGCACCCTGGTGGAAGCAGGAGACTGTGCACAGGCAGTGGCTGTTGCACCAGCAAAGAATGTATAGCCTACAATTCTTTGTTTCCAGATGTGCAGATTTACATAAAACCACATATTATTTGCTTATGTCCAGTTTGGCAAGCAATCTGGGTTGCTCTGAATCATTGACCTGTCCTCTTCACTATTGACCAGCCCACTCCCCCCGTTTTTGTGTCATCTCAGTGGTGAATTTATGTCTTCTTCCAGGTCACACTGATAAAGATGTTAGTTAGCCTCTGCCAGGCGCATTGGAAATATATCTGCTTGATGATGATTACCTGTTTATAATTACATTTTGAGACCTATCAGTTAGCTAGTTTTTAACCCATTTAATGTATACCATGTTAATGGTGGGTTAATTAATATCTTTTATTGGACCATCTTCTGTTGGTGAAAGAGAGAGCTTTCAAGGTGTACAGAGTAATAAAAGAAGCTGATCTAATAAAAGAGATCAACCACCCACCATGTCTCCCTAATATCCTGTAGCCAACACAGCTACAACAATGTTCATTTTATGTCATCCTACTTTTTTTTAATCAAAATGTCATTCAGCACCAAGAGACATGGTAGCTATAGCACCAAGTCAAATACTTTACTGAAATCTAAGTATATTACATCAACACTCCTACCTCTATCAACCCAATTTACAATCATCTCAAAAAAAGATATCAAGTTAATCTGACAGGATTTATTATTCATAGACCAATGCTGATTTGCATTAATTACATTACACTCTTTAGTTCACTGTTAATCAAGTCCTAGATCAGCCACTCCATTAACCTGCCCAGGATCAATGTCAGACAGACAGGCATAGAATTACTGGGATTATCCCATTTACCCTTCTTAAAAATAGGCACAACACTAGCTTTCTTCCAGTCTGGAACCTCCCCAGTGTTGCAAGATTTGTTGAAAATCAATGCTAATGCTCCAGGGAATTCCTCAGCCAGCTGCTTTAAAACTCTTGGGTGCAAGTTATCTGGACCGTTTGTTTTTAAAATGTCTAATTTTAGTAGCTTTTGTTTAATATCTTCCAGAGATATGAGTGGCGTGGAAAGTGTGTTGTCATCACCATGTGATGAGACTGCATCATCTGTTTTTCCATCAAATATAGAACCAATATATTTATTGAACACTTCTGCCTTTTCTGCATTATTATAGCTATTTCTATCATTTTCATCTAGTAATGGATCAATACTTTTTAGTGTCCCTATCTCCACTGGCCATAGGATTGTCCTTGTGTACCTTGGCTTGCCGTATCAATTTCCTACAATTCCTAATTTCTTATTTATGTTCAGCACTATCAACATCCCCTTTCTTCAATTTGTTGCGTTTTTTATTTTTTATTTTTTTACAGCTGCCTTCGTTTCCTCTCTAAACCAAGTTATTTTTTAAACAGTACAGCCTTCTTCCTCAGTTGTGGCTTCTTGGGTATCTAATAAGGCATTCTTAAATGATTGCCAATTATCGTTCACATTTTTCTGATTAAATTCTTTCTCTCAGCTGATTTGGCTCATAATTGTTTTCAGCTTTGTGAATTTGGCCCCTTTAAAGCTCCAAGTGTATATATTACTTGCCTGGAGTTTATTCTGCTTGCACATTATAAATGTGATCAAGTCATAATCACTTGTATGTAAGGTACCATTAACTTTTATTTTTATGGTCCTCATCTGTTAAGACAAGGTCTAATCTAGGAAAGGAAAAAGTATTGAAGATGGGGTGGTGATTAAAGATAATCTAGGTATGAACCAACACCTAAACAAATACTTTGCCTCAGTTTTTAATTATGATAATGAGGAGCTTGGGGATAATGATAGGGTGGCTAATGGAACAAGGATATGGAAGTAGAAATTAAATTAACACATTTGAAGTGGAAGCCAAACTCAGACAGCTTAGTGGGGCCAAGATGAAGGGCCTGGATAATCTCCAGTTAAGACTATTAAAGGAACTGGCACAGGAAATTGCAAGCCCAATAGCAAGGATTTTTAATGAATCCTTAAACTCGTGGATCATAACCTATAACCGGAGCATTGTAAATATAGTAGCTATATTTAAGAAAAGAAACAAAAGTGATCCAAGAAACTATAGGTTCATTGGTTTGATCTGAATTGTGTGCAAGGTCTTAGAACAAGTTTTGAAAGAGGGAGTAGTTAAGGACATAAAGAAAACTGTAAATGGGATAAAACGTGGTTTTACAAAATACAGAGTGGACTAGAATATCATACAAGCTCTGGAGGATATTGAAAACTGGAGTAATAGAAATGGGAAGAAATTTAATAGTGCAAAGTCAAGCACTGGGTGACTAACACCCATATTTTAGCTATATGCTGGGGCAGTGGTTTTCAAACCATGGGTCAAGACCCAATACTGGGTCACAGGCACTCAGTTACTGGGTCGCAGTGACCCCTGCTGCTGCCACTGAAAAAACTGGAATGCATTGCTGAAAGATGTAAGTGTTGGATTATGGGCACAAATGACTTCTTTCAACTGGGTCCCGAGAAGAAAAGTTTGAAAGCCACTGTGCTGGGGCCATATCAGTTGGAAGTGACAGAGGAGGAGAAAAACATTGGTCACTCATAGGATGACTTTAAGCTGCAAATGTGACTTGGTCATGAAAAAGACTAATGCAGTCCTCCTAGGATGCATCGGGTGAGGTAGATTCCAGTACGGAGGTCTTAGTAATGGTATACAAGGCTCTGGTGAGATGTCATCCAGAATACTGTGTGCAGTTCTGGTCTCCCACGTTTAAGAAAGATTAATTCAAACTGGAAGAGGTGCAGAGAAGGGCTACAAGGGAGATCAGAGGAATGGAGAACCACGGGGTGTCATTGGAATTGGGCACACGGGGCACAGGCCCTGAATGTGCCAGCCAGTGCCCTGAGCCTTGGGCCCTGGTACATATATGCTCAGACAGCTTGCCCGTGCTGAGCTCCACTGCCGCAGTACCAGAGAGAGGAGCTGCCGGCCTCTCCTGCCCTGCAGCAGGTAGCCCATGGTGGGAGAAGAGGAGGGAAATTTTAATCCCTCCCTCTATGGCCCAGGAAACATCTTCAGTGACAGGGATGAGAGGTAAGTATTTCTATGGAGCCAGGGCCCACTGGGCAAGGGGGAAGGAAAGGGGCCCTGGGCCAGCAGCAGGTGAGTGGGCCCTGGGGCCAAGCGACTTTTCAGGCCAAGTAGTGGCCCCTGACTGTCAGCTCCGTGGATGTTTCCTCTGGCCATTCCTACCCCATTCAGGCCAGCTGAACAGAGACAAACCCACACCCTGGGCCTGGGCTGGAATTGTCATTGGTGCCTCCTCCAATCCCAGGAGAGTTAAGAGGCATGGAAATCCCAGCCTCAGTGGAGGAGAGAATGAAGGAAGCTGAAAGGTCTGGGTGAACGCGGGCAGCAAATCAGTCAGGAGTTTGCAGTACCATGGTATGATGGTACAGCCAGCCAGTTTGTTGCAGTTTGGGATTAAAGGCAGGCAAGGGACGGTAGTGGTCACATGGGGGAACAAGAAGGCAGGGTTGGCCCTAGACCAAATGGCGCCACAGGCAAGGAGTGTCTTTGGCTCCCTCCGCATTTTGTTGCATTCATAGCCCAGATATAAGCAAAAACCAAAAAACGTGTTTCCTTTAAGCTTATAGAAACCTCAGAAGCTGAAGAATAAGTGAAGTGTGCTAACATCAAGCTGTGGAACTGTGCCAAATGGGCCAGATTTAAATAGTGTTACAGCAGTTGACAGCCTTAGAGCAGTAACCCTCAAATTTGTTCCTTACTGCAAACTAGGTTACAACTGAGCTTTTCACTTCCTAGATTTAGCTCCTGAAGCCTCCTTGGGGGCATCTTTTATTTTCTACGGGGGAAAACAAACAGCACTGGGGAGAGCAAAATGTTCTGCAGTCTTAAAAAGTCATCAAACATTCTGTGTTAAGCCTGGCAAAAGAAGAACCCGTATATCTTTTATATCGTAGTGTGGACGGGGATTGGATAGCTAGCTCTGGCGTCTCATTAAATATGGTCTTTAGCTGTCACTACTTCAAGCTTTAAAACACCAGGACACCTTCACAATAAAACAAGGTTCACAACATTGCAGCTGGGCTTTCCTTTCATTCAGTTTGTTTTCAGATCCCACAGACTCACTGATAGTGCCTGCCCCTTATCTACCCACGAGGACCAGGCTGACAATGTTCGAGGCAGCTCAAGGAAAAAGACTGTCTCAGAAAGTCTGGTCAGCTCCCTGCAATTCTCCAAAGGGCCAGAAGATTTGCGGTGGCCAGTGACAGGAATCTGCACACAGCATGCCTGAAACCTGTCACTTCAGACATTTTAGTTTCCCTTTTGTTGCTACCAACAAAACTGGTCCCCTGAGGAGCCCCCCTCTCCCCCAGCACCCAGGCACCAGGCTGAGAAGCTGGTGCAGTTAGTTCAGGGAAGAGCAACATGAAGGAGCAGGGTGTGGAGGGATTGGCCTGCCCAGTTTGGCTATTGGCAGGGGAGCAGACAGCCTGCAGATGTCTCAAGAGGGGGCCCAAGGAGGGATTCTTTAGGGGGTAGGCAGAGGGGGTGTTGGACGGGGAACACTGGGGCTGCGCTCAGGGCCCGTGAGAGAGACAATTTGACTCTGCAATCATCTGCCAGACTGGGTGAAGGCATAAGCTACAGGTCCCTGGGCCCTACACTAAGCCTGGTGTGTTTTGCATGTCCCGGCCACCAGTCAGTTGCACACCAAGGGGAAGCAACCACTGAAATCCAAGGGGAACGTTTCTCCCACCCCATAATTCAATACAAAGCACACACAGAGGTGCCTCCTGCTCCCAGCTCTGCGCCTGGCTCCTGGAGAAGCACATGGGAAGAGCCATCTTTTGAACTTCAGTGCTGGAGCCTGGTTTGCAAAGGGTGAACATATTTCCCAGCAGGTTGCTCCTGCAGCTGTTGCAGCTGCTGGCAGATTCCAGCTCAGCACAGCTGCTGGGGGGTGCAGGGCTCAGAGGCTGCCACGGGGCGGGAGGGTGGCGGCCCAATGTCATTGATACCCTGTGGGCACTTGGCAAATAATGGGGTGTGACAGGGAGGGGGAAGGGGAAAATTCCAGGACGGGAGGCAAGGACATGGAAAGTATTAACAATATAATACTAACTCTGTGCACTTCCATCCAAGGATCCCAAAGCACTGCACAAACACTCCTGGCTACAGCACTACAAGTTCCTAGCAGGAGGTCCATGGCAGATGGCATGACCTCTCTCTGAGTCACGGATAGCTTGGAAGAAAATGAACTTGAATGCTTATGGCTCAGTGTCCTAACAGGGTAAAGCATATGCCGGGGTATTAGTTAGTCTCTGCTGCTGACTGCCAGATCTCACCAGGGAACAGGATGGCAGCATCCTTATGTACTGATCTACAACGTGGAGGAGGGAAAAAACCTATGGGTGCGTCTACACTTACAAATTAAGTCAATTTAAGCTTGCTTAAATCGACTTAATTTAATCTGCGTCTACACTACAATTTCCTTAAATCGACTTAAGCTGTTGCTTAAGTCGATTTAAGGAAATTTAAAGTCGACTTTATAAAACCAAGTATAAAGTCGACTTTACTGGCTAAGACAAAAGAGTCTTGTGACACTTTTAAAGACTAACAGATTTATTAATCTCATGAGCTTTCGTGGGAGAAAATCCCACTTCGTCAGACGCTTTGAAGATAGGAAAGTTTCCTATCTTCAAAGCGTCTGACGAAGTGGGATTTTCTCCCACAAAAGCTCATGCGATTAATAAATCTGTTAGTCTTTAAAAGTGCCACAAGACTCTTTTGTCTTTCTACAATAGACTAACACGGCTACCCCTTTGGAATTTTACTGGCTAAGTTGACTTTATAAAGTCGACTCAGCCAGTGTGAACACAGATTAGCCCTAAATCGACTTTAAGTCGACTTAAGGGCACCAGGGCTCCCCCACTGCCCTCCCTGCCAGGCTGACTGGCAGAGCCAGAGCCTGGCGTGCCCCCCCACAGCCCTGCCCAGCCCGCTCCTATGCCCTGCCAGTGTCCCTGTCCTGCTCAGCCCCCATTGTACCCAGGTAAAATGGGGCAAATGCTGAGCCCCCTGGCACTTGGCAAGGAGTGCCCCCCTGCCACCGTGGACCAGTCCCAGGTCCCCCTAGCCCCTAGAAGTTGACTTAGCTGTCCCGTGTGGATGCTCTAAGTCGATTTGGCAAGGTCCCCTTGAAGTCGACTTAATTTTTGAGTGTGGACATACTAAGTCGACTTAGCAAAGTCGACTTATTTGGCCAAGTGTAGACATAGCCTATGTTATCATGGTGGACTGCAGTCTGTGCGGCATATGTTGGAGGTCTGATGTTGTCAGCACTAAAACAGCCTTGACATTTTAAAACATTATAGATGACAATTTCCTAACTCAAAAAGAGTTGAATCCAACATGGGGGAGTTCCCTGTGACTCATAGACTCAGACTCTAAAGCCCAAAGGGACCATCATGAATTGTGATCATCTAGTCTGACCTCCTGTCCACTGCAGGCCATAGAACCTGACCCTTCACTCCTGTAACAGACCCCTAACCTTTGGCTGAGTTACTGAAAGCCCTCAATCTTCATTTAAAGTTACAGAGAATCCACCATTGAATCTGGTTCAAATCAGCAAGTGACCAGTGCCCACACTGCAGAGGAAGGTGAAAAACCTCCAGGAACTATGCCAATCTGACCTGGAGAAAAATTCCTTCCCATCCCTAAATATGACAATCAGTTAGGCTATGTCTACACTTGTAAAGTTAAGTCGCCTCTGTTAAGTCGACTTAACAGTAGATATAGCCATCCACACTGGCTATAAGTTGGCTTAATAAGGTTGACTTAGCGCTATTCCCCGTCCACACTGGCTTTAAGTCGACTTAAGGCTCAAGTTGACCTTCAGAGGTGGTGTTATTAAGTCGACTTAATAATAGCCCATTGTGGATGTGGCTTTGTGTAGGACGACTTAAGCGTCCTTAAGTTGACCTAAGTTGCCAGTGTAGATGCACCCTAGTGTCCCATCACCGGTTATTGGATCATATCAATCACCAATGGGCCATATGCCTTTGTAGAGAATCTTACCTTACCACACCATTCCATCCATAAATTTCTCAAACTAAGTTAGTTTTCTTGCCTCCACTGATCCTCTTTGGAGGCTGTTCCAGAACATCACTTCTCTGATGATTAGAAACTTTCATCTAATTTTATGTCTCAACTTCCTGATGGCCCTGCCTGGGCTAGCAGGGGGGAGCAGCTGCGGCACAGAGGGCCGGGACCTCTGCGCACTGCTCAGAATAGGTGCATGTGCCTGGGGGTTGCCAACCCCTGGCTTAGGGCAACAAACAGAGTGACTCTTGGTTCCAGGGGATGTCCTACACAAATGAGTGGGTTTGGCTCTCTCAGGTGAAACCTCTAACATCTCAGGGCTTGGTGGTCGTGCTGGCCTGAGGATTTTCCTTTGGAGGGGCTTGTCCTGGGGTCAAATTGGCATCTCCTTAGTGCCCCAGTCCCTGTGGCTTGAGTGCCCGCTGCCCACCCAGCCCACCAATAACTGCATTTCAGGGTGGATGTGCCTGAATACTGATGACAATGCTGCGCTTTGACTTGGGCAGCCCCTGTGGGCTTCACTGGGCATCTGGCCTGAGCAGGGGCCTGAGCGGGGGGTTGTTTTCCAGGGGCTAGATTGTGGGTAGGCGGCAGTGCGCTGCAGGGCAGGTAAGGAGGGGCATCATGGTCCAGGCCTGGGGCAGTCCCTGTCCTGCTGTAGCCCATCCCTGGGCACTGGAGGTATGCAAGCAGCTTTCACCTCCCTATTCCCCACCATGTAGCATGCTAGGGGCATGGTCAGTCCAGCCCAGGAAAGGGCTGGACACAGCACAGAGGAACCTTCCTTGTAGTCCTCCGTGGCACACCCCTCAGGGGAGTAGGGTGTGGAGGCACCAGGGCAGGCAGGTGTTTGTGAGTGGAAAGACTGGGCTGCGGGCAGGTGGCTGAGCACAGCACAACTGCAAGGGGGGAGTTCAGTCCCCCAGCCCTGACCTGCTCCCCTGTGGCACCAGCTCTCCTGCCCCCGCTCTCAGGGCTTAATTCGCCTCCTGCCCGTCTCCGGCAGCCTGGCCACTGTGTCAGTTAGCAATGCGAGGAATGGCCTGGCCCAGACACAGTGACGGGAGAATCCAGCCGGTTCCTCTGCACATCCCCGGCCCCAGGCTAGAAAGAGCAGTGGCCCCTGCTAATCTGAGGTCAGGCAGCCTCCACCTCCCCTCACCCTCAAGGAATCTGCCAGTGGCTTGCTCATCCCCTCTATCAGTTTTGTGGATTTTCCTTCAGGGTTCCAAGATTTCCCTTATGTTTCTGAGGCCCTGGGTGATGTCCTTGAGTATCGTCACCCTGCCGGTGCTCTCCAGCCTGGGAACAAGGGCCCAGGTCTGGGGGTGGCCGGTGACTGGGGCCTTTGCCCATAAGCCCACATAGGACTGAGACTCAGCAAGCTAATTTCACACTGGTTAAGGCTTTCAGCCATCCCCAGCCACAGGCTTGAATCCACTGGCCTGCCTTTCTTCTACCCAGCGCCTCACCACCTTCAGTCATCCCAACACCGTGGCGGTTGAGGATAGTTACACCCTGTTGCCCAAGATGAAAGGTCCATCTACACTGCCAGGAAGGACACAGAAGCTTGGCTCTGAGCTCCAGCTGGCAGCACAAGTTCAGCCTTACTCTTGCTGTGGCTGCCCTATGATTTTAAGCAGAGTCAAGACCACATGTTTGGCAGTGTAGCCAGATCTTCAGCCACTTGCCCCAGGAAGCCTGTGGCCAAGGAGAATGTTGAATCTGGGTGTCCCAAGGCCCAGTCTGATGCCCAGATCACAGGACCATCCTTTGCTAAACGCTCTTGAGGTCATCTTCAATCCCCCACACCACCTCCTTGCCTGCTTCTGGACGATTCCTGTGGGCCAGCAGGGCAGAATGGTGGGAGTGTCACCACCAGAAAGGGAGGCCCCAAGATCCAGGCACGATGAAGTTGAGGGAGCCTTTCTGGGCCCCCTGCAGTTGTTCTGCAGAACGCCAGCGGCTCCCTGCAAGCCATGCTGGAGGGACCATGCTGGAGGGGCAGTTTAGTCCCATAAACGCTGCTTTGGGACACGCCTCCTGCTTTTACCCTCAGGAACAGGCTCTCGGTCATGAGCATCAAGATCCGCAGAGCTCAGCCTCTAGGGACCCTGATCAGACATCTGTAACATCTCCATTCCTAGCACCTCCTGCCCTGAGCTTTCACAGCACTTTGCAGATTCTCTCCCCCATCATCTGTGATATGCAGCCACCTCTTAGATGCAGCAGCAGCCTGCCAGCATGCAGCATATTGAATAGCAGTGCAGGGAAGCCAGCAACACAAGGTGCCATGGGATGACCTTGCAGAGTAGGCAGAATTTGGTGATTTCCCCATGACATCTTGATGGGTTGGGGGCCAGGTCTGCGTCCCTGCAAGTAAACAGAGCACTTTCTGTTCATTCCTTTAGGGGAAGACAGCTGGGGGCGGGGGGGGGGGGGGGGTGTTGCAGAGATCAGGATGAGCTCTATGGGAGTGGCAAGCTTCCCTGAGTGCTCCGGCTGTGGGTGTCCCCAAGATGGACCACTAACCGCTGGGGGATCAAGGTGTTGGCTAATAGACACCAGCTAGCAGATATGTATGTTATGCTGATAATGCGCTACCCACAGTATTAGTACTCCAGGCATTTAGTGTATGTATTATTACGTATTAGCATAGCAGTTCTACAGTACAAATTGCTCTGGGCCTGTGTTCTAATCTTGTGCACTTATGCTAACTATTCCATGATGCCGTGTTTTGCAGATAAGAGCCTGGGTCTAGAGTAGCTAGGAAAACTGTCAGTAACAGGACAACAGAGTCCTGTGGCACTTTTAAAGACTAACAGATTTATTTATCGCATGAGCTTTCGTGGGAGAAGATCCCACTTCGTCAGACGCTTTGAAGATAGGAAAGTTACAGAGTGGGAGGAAATTAAATGCAGGGGAGTGTATGACATAGCATCAGGTCAGGCTGTAACAGCAAATCAAAATAGATGTTAGGATTCAAAACTATCAAAACTAACAGTGCCTTCACACTTCTTAGGGCTGGGACTGTGGCTATGTACACACCATCACTTTATTGTGCAGTAAGGCTCCTTACCACGCAATAAAGCCAGTAGTGTACACACGATCAATTTCCCTGTTGCACGGCAACACCCTCTTGCCACGCAACAGTTAAACCACTCAAATCGAGAGTGGCTGTTCTGCGGTAATGCTCGTGTGTACACATTTTGCGCATTAGACAGCCTCTGGAAATGTCCCAGAGTG
>ML685810.1:13228208-13266191 GCA_007922175.1 Pelusios castaneus
GCTCCTGCCACCACCCGAACCCCTGGACTGAGCTAGGGGGCTGGCTCGAACCCTCGCCGGTTCAGGCCAGCCCCCAGCTCAGCCTCGGGGCTTCGGGTAACAGCGGGGGCTGGCAACACAGCCCCTGCCGCCACCGGAAGCCCTGCAGCTGGACTAGGGGGCTGGCTGTGGGCAGTGCATGGTGGGACAGGTGCCCACCATGCACTGCTCTTCTATCGCAAAGGAGCATTCACAGAGGTGGATGCTCCTTTGCGATAGAAGCAGCACGTGTGTACACGCGAAAGTGCTATATTTATAGCACTTTCCTTGTCCCGCAATAGCTTATTGCAGGACAAGTTTGTCGTGTGTACATAGCCTGTGTGTTCAGATCCAAGATAAGGGAGTATTGAGACCTGAATGCATGCTGGTTGCAGAACCAAAGAGAAAGGGGTGCCCCCAGTGCCAGAAACATACAAGGTAAATGGCCATTAGTTGCATTCCACGCAGGGCAGGCCCAAGGGCTTTTTGGTGCTCTAGGTGAATTATGATTTTGGCGCCCCCTTCCCCACACGTTATAAGAGATAACATATTAATATGTATTTTTTAAATAGAGTAAAAAGATTCACTTCCATCTAATTGGGTGCCCCTAAAGCCTGGTGCCTTAGGCGACCGCCTAGTTCACCTATATGGTTGGGCTGGCCCTGATTCCACGGCAAATGACGTACACAACACCTCTCCCTGGTAAAGACAGCAAGGGTAAAAGGATGGCGGTAGGGGTCTAACTTTGGGGCCTGCACCTTCTGTGCAAGGCAACTGTGATGTCCTCCGTGGGCCCACTCTCCAGAGCCTGGGATCAGACAGAGTCCGACTGGCCCTGGGTCTCCTGACCGTATTTCATGATACAACAACAACTCAAAGACTGTTAAGCGCTGACTGTGCAATTTAACAACAAGGGAGATGAACAAGCCCAAGGCAGGTAAACGCTGCTCAGACAAGGGGCATCATTCTGCCGGCGGCCAGACACTCTCAGCTCACACTATGGCCAAAGGGATCTGGGGGTGCTCCACATCATTGTATGCCCCTTGCTCTCAGCCCGGCAGTGAAGGAAGGGGACATTCCCCTTATGGGGGAGTTTCTTGTCACACCAAAGCCCAAGCCTGGGGCCTGGGACAAGTTGTTCAGTGGGGGGCTGAGAGCCATTGAAACAAACTGTAAACCTTGGATATGATGGAAACCATGTGTGTGTGTGTGGGGGGGGTGGGCGGTAGCATCCCTCACCCCAAGTTCCAGCACCTGTGGGCCTGAGCACCAGCAAAGAGTCAGCCACCAACTCCCAGCTGCTTTCCCCTCGACTGTCCCAGCATGTGAGACTGCCTCGATTGGCACCTGGTTAGCTTGCACTCAGCTGTTCCTGACACCCGACACAGAACCCACCCCTCCTCCCTCACAGAGCAGCCAAAGACCTCCAGCTCGCCTGGGAAAGGGAAATAAACAGGGATGGGGGGGATCAGCCTACATTGCCAGGCTGCGGGCAGCCAAATAGCTTCTGACAAGCTGCACGTGACCTTGGGGGATGAGTGAGGGGCCAAACCTCGATGGCTCAGGGAACCTGATCTCTTGGGCTGACAGCTAGCTGTGCTGGCTGAGGTAGACGGCAGCTTTATTTATTCGCCGAAGAGGGGCAGCCTGCGGGCTGTCAGATAACTGGCGGGCGTGGGGGGATTGCCTGGCTTGTGGGCCTGTGGACAGACCGGACCACCAGTCCCATGTCAGTCATCAGCTGATCCCCTCCCACCGGCACATCAGTTCAGCGCCTGAAGCCCTCCTGGACTGAGAGGCTCCTGGGGGCTCCAGCCGCTGGCCCACGCGTTTCCCCTCCCAGGCATTGCTGGTCTTTAAGTGAGGGTGCTTTTCCGAGCTGGGGAGCATGTCGCTGCTGCACGGTAGGGGAGGGCGCACCTCCCGGCTGCCCTCGAGGGTCTCAGCAGGGTTCCCCAGTGCTGAGCATGGAGGTAAGGAGGAACAGGGCGAGCCACAGGGCATGCTTAGGGGCCTCGCAACTGTTGTGGGTGGGGAGATCTCCTGGCCATGCAAGCTAACTGGGCAGGGACTGAACTCCCAGGGTGGGGGTGGTCTCTCTGGCTGGGGAGGCTGTGGGGAACAATGATAGGAACCAATACATTGGCAGCACAGGTACCCCCCCATGTGTTTCCGTTAGCTACTGCTCAATTGGCCACCCCAGTGTACCCCGTGACACTGTTAGCAAGGGGTCACGCTGGGGAAATTATTCCTGTCCATTTTGGTGGGCGGCCAGCACCGGATGCCAGTTGAATGGTGCTGCACCAGGGCTGGGCTGGTACACCTTTGGTGCTATAGAGTCACATCTCTAATGCACTACTGAATTTTCTACAGACACTGCCTTTAGGCACCCAAGTCCCTTTCTAATTCAAAGGCAATTTGGCACCTTCCTTTCCTTCTTTCAAATCTCGGCCCATGCTCCAAAGTGTAATGAACGCGGAGTGGCAAAGGCTCTCCCAACCCTATTAACAGCCAGGGGAGGTTTGCAGTTGATTTGAAGGCTGCAGTTTCAGCATGAATACTGCTTCTTGGAGCTGCTGTTACAGGCTGGGAAAAAAACGGCCAAGCTGCCTGTTGTTAGTGCCGGGGGGTTCTCAAGTGGGAGTCACTTGTAGGAAGAGGCAGGGGACATTTGTGCTGGTTAATGTGTACAAGGAGCAGGGCGTGTCCTGGGAGTAGAGCTGCTTCTACGTTTTCCACCAATATTTATTTTGAGATGAAACATAGGCCATTTTCTAAACTAAATTGAGTATTGAACAGTTCACATTTCTTTTGAACATTTCCGTTTCCATTTTTTTAAAAAAGAAACTCAAGAATTTAAAAAAAACCTATGAACATTTTTGGAAAAAACATTTTTTTTTTGGATTTTTTTGTAGAAAATATGTAACCAGTGGCACTAGTGATTAGTAATAGTTTTAACAGAGAAAAGGTGGAACACACGCGTTCCTTGGGGACGTCTTCCTAATCCCCCTATTCTGCATAACCTCCATGTCAGATTGTGCAGGCTGGACCTTCGGGAGTTTCTCTTTTTTAAAAAGTTGGATCTGGATTTGAAAGAGAACCGCTGCTAATCTCACATCAGGAATGTGAAAGAACTGGTCTGGGGTTTGCTTTATAGACAAAAATAAACAAATAAGTAAATGAACAAATGCCAAGAGCAGGGCCGTCTTTAGTGGTGGGTGAGGCCCAGGATGAATTGGCCTGTGCAAGGCCCCCCTGCCCCAATCCTGGCCTCACATCCTCTTCTCCTCCCCTGCACCATCCCAGACCCTAATCCCAGCCTTGCACCAACCTCCAGCCCCACACCGTGCTCCCCCATCCCAATCCTGGCCTCACCCTGCACCCCACCCCCCCCAGCCTGATTCTGTCCTCGTGCTGCTACCACCCCACCCTGTATTGCCTTTATGGTGTGGGAGTGCAGGGCCCACCGAACCATGGGGCCTGGGCAGTTGCCCGATTTGCCACCCCTTAGCAATGCCTCTGGCAAAGGCATTTGGAGTCAGCAACCCCACCCCCACACTCCAAATGTCCTCTCTGGTCTTTTTTGGAGGAACAATATTGCAAAAAGCCAGTGGAATGATTCCAAAGATGGAAAAATGGCTCTAAAATAAGCAGCTGTTGGAAAGAGAGAGATCTCTAAGGAAGGAAGGCAGGCAGGAAAGAAGGAAGGAAATCTCTGACTTTAGAGGCTGGCTTTAGGACCCAGTCTTGGGAGAAAATCTTGTATTTTTTCTCACTTGTATTTTTTTTTTCACATCCCTGCACATTTTTTGCTTTCATTTTCAAAAAAGATTTCTGGAGAAGGCAGCCTTTTCCTTCGGCATGCCCTTGCCAAGGCAGCTGTGCTGCCTACACCCTGAGTTCCCTTAGCAGCTACAGGGGTGCTTTCATTCTGGTGTAACCAACATTTTTTCTCTCTGTAAGTCCATCAGCAACCAGCAGAGAGCACACCAATGACAAGGGCTGCGTTCCTCCCAGCATTAGAGCCCATGTAATGCTTCCAGGGGGCACACAGGGTCATGGGGCTGGGGCATTCTTGCCACTTCTGGCTTGGAGCACCAGGATATCCAGTCTGGGCCTGCTGGGACAGCTCCCATCGACAGCAGATGCTGGCAGCAGACACCCCCCCTCCAGGCCTCATGCTCTCTGTATGGGGAGCCATAGACACAGGTCAAGCCTCATGAGTGCCCAGACCCTGATTCATACCCAGATCAGCTCAGGACCCCATGCAACTGAACACCCAGCCCTGAGAGACACTTACAGCGAAAACACAAGTGGGAAGGAGTAAGAATGTGGGAAACAAATGGTTAAATCATAACGCTTTCCAGGGCCAACTTGTAACTCACAAGGCATTTCCCTGGCTGCTACAAGCTAGCTGGCCCCCAGCCCTTTCCCCCAGCATTTTCACCACTTGGGCTGAGATCCCCCTTTGCCTTTCACAAGACCAAGCTGGGTAGCGGCCTGTCCTCCTCGATGGAAGGAAGATGGGTATACTATCATATCCCTTAGTTATACCCCCCAACATCCAGCATTCTCGTGAATGGGGCTATCCTCTGATGGATCCCTTCTTCCCATCAACCTCCTCTTTGCAGATTTCATAGCCGTCCTTAGCTTACGGCTCCAGGTCAGTTCTGCACCACACAATACTTCATTTACACATAGAGAGAGGAACACTTCTCGCCTGAAAGCGAACCTGCTTTACCCTTTCTGGTGATCAGTCCTGGACACAGCGCTAAAGAGCACCACATTTAGTGTATGTGCATCACTTCTGTACGTACATCCTGCAGAGGTTAGGACCCAGGCTTCCAATAGAGACCTTACATGACATTGTTTTGGTGAACCCAGGGATCCCAGTCCCCGTAGGTACTCCTACGCCTAATGGTGTCCAGAGGGCCTTGGCTTAGAGCCCAATCCCCGCAGAGCGTCCCCAGACTGTCATACCAACTAGGAGCGACTCCACTGGAAGGGGGAGGGCACTCCCTGTGTTCTCATGGGTGGTTGCAGCAAGCAGGATTGAGACCTAGAAATGGAGCACACAGTGACTGGAGGCATTCAGGTATTGCCGGAGACTGTTACTGATAGGTCCGGTCCGGTCCGGTCCGGGCACCCCCACTAGCGTCAGTGAGAGTTTGGCTGGGCCGAGGGTTTCAGAACTGGGACCAGAAACAATAATTGTCAGAGATTCCCCAGGCAAGTACTTGGGACAAGCCAACAAATGAGGTGCTGCCCCCTCTTCACTTTCCCTTCTCATGGGCCCATCCCCTCACTGTAATTCTCCCTACCCAGCCAGGCCTCCTGCCTCCTAGCCCAGCTGCTTGGACACAGGTAAGCAAACCCTGTGAGGTTACTCTTCTGAGCGGCCCTAGCAAAGACCCTTTGCTATGCCAAGAACCAGCTCTCTTGCCTGCCCTGATGGTGGTGGGAGACAGGAGAGACCAGCTGCCCTGATTTTATAGGGACAGGCCTGATATTCGGATCCTTTTCTTATCTAGGCACCTATGATCTCCCACCTCATGTCCCGACTATTCACACTTGCTGTCTGGTCACCCTATAGGAGAGCCACTCTCCAGCTGATCAGGGCAATAGGTGCCAAGCTAACGTGGCCCCCTCCCTGCTTCAGTGGATCCCTCCAGGCCTGGATGCCCTGGCTTCATCCTCCACACTGCTTTTGTCAATGCCGCCCACACCCCAAAGCCTGCCTAGGGAGGTACAGGCATGGCGGGTAGGCCTGAGCAGCTGCCAGAAGTGTGGGAGGAGAGTGATGCCCACATGTTGCTGTGCCCAGTGCTCACAGCACTCTGGGGTGCAGCGAGCCAAGGGAAGGCTGAGCCCCAGCTGGATGAGAGTGAGTGTAACAGCTTTGGGTTCAGTGGTTGCACCTGCTGGTGGCAATACTGGGGTGGTCACAGGAAATGAGACACTGCCTCTGCCCTGACTTGGGGTAGGAGAGTAACAAACCCCAGACAAGTTCCAGAGCGGTAGCCATGTTAGTCTACTTCAGCAAAACAAACAATTAGTCCTGTGGCACTTTTAAAGACTAACAAATGTATTTATTGCATGAGCGTTTGCGGATAGAATGCCACAGAGAGTCCCAGCCCTGTGCTCTGTTGAGTTATAGGCCCCCTTGGCACACCTGGGGAAACTAAGGCACTGAAAAGAGGCAGGACTGGCCTGAGCTCATGCAAGGAGGCAGCAGCAGACCCTCTGGCAGAAACCAGGAGTTCTGAATAACAGCCTGCTGCTCCACCCAAAGGCTGGGCTTGCATCCTAGAGGTAGGACTCCAGTTCAGCAGAGAATCCAGTCACTTTGAGCATCACACTCCCATATCTGAGGTAGATTGGCTACAGTCCTGGTTTACATCCCCCACCTTGCTCATCCCAAGAGCCTTCAGTGTTCAGGTGTGGCTGAGGGTAGCCTAGCTGGGGTATGTCGCTCATTTCGCCACCTAGTGGCCAGATAGAATATACAGGTTAGCAGCCCATGCCATCTCCATGTTCCTGCCATTTACATCTACACAACAATGCTAACTTTGATGTCCAGTGCTCTCAGTCTCTGGTTGTCTACTCACATGACCTGACCGCGTAACAGCGTGGTCACCTGGCTGTCCACGAGTGGCCGGGGCTGGCTGTGTTGGGTTAGGAATCCTTGGATTGTCATCTCCTGCTTCTACAGCTGCCCTCTGTGGAGTTTTCTGGGTTGATGACTCTTCCTGAGCAGCAAACTGCAGATGTCAACCATTTCTGTTGAACTCTCCACTGTTGTCCTCAATCACATATGCTCTGGGCTGGAGCTGGCCATCTCTTTTCTCCATCCAGGTCAACATCAACACAGTATAACCTCATACCTGGAAGAGCATTTGCATGACAGCAGTTTAGCATAGCACCACCCTAGGAGCCTTTGCATAAGGGGGCATCCTGCCTGCAGGATCCCTGGCTCACCTGCACTGTCACTGAGCCAGAGGCCCTGAGAAGAGCACTTAATGGCTTCAAGCCGTACAGCTACTCCGTCAGTTGCTAGTGTTAGGCGAGGGCTGCTACGAAGAGACCATTAAATCATCCAGTCTGACCTCCTGTCTAGCACTGGCCAGAGATCATCCTCCCTGCACTGGGCCTAATGATGTGTGTTTGACTGAAGGCCACCAGGCTTCTATAAGAGCAGAAGAATCCACCACTGCCCGGGGTAGTTAATCACTCTCACTGGTAAAAATTGTTGTCTTTTCTAATTTGAATTGGGCCGGCTTCAGCTGTTCCAGCCATTGGCTCTTGTTCTGCCTTTCTTGGCTAGATTGAAGAAACCTTTAGTGCCTGGGATTTTCTCCCCATGGACTTAAATGTGGTAGTCACGTCACCTCTCAATCTTCTATTCGATCTGATTCTTCCACGGCCCTCATCCCCGCCATGCCCGAGTGCCAAAGTGCTGGCTTCCAAGCCCTCCTAACCCTCATCCTCTCTGCGCTAGAGATCTGGCCATGTGCTGGCGTTATGGGTCTCGCTCCTTCCCAACAATGCTGATGGAGTTCAGGAAGAGCGGGGAGAGCACTTGCTAAGGGTCCCAGGGAGTCAGTGTCTGAGCTGGTAACACAACTTTGAGGGGTCTGTGACAGCACCACTGTGGTCTGGCTCTTGGCTGATGCTGCAGAGGCTCCTGTGCTTATCTTTGGGGTCCCTGAGGTTGGCCCTGAGGGCAGTTCTCCTAATAACCCCTCCACCCTCCTGCCTTCCTTTAGGAGAGAATGGAGAGAGCTTGCGGTGCAAGTCATCTAGTTCCAGTGGTGAAGAGGAGACCAACCCTGGCAAGAAGAAGCTGCGGAGGCAGAGAACTCACTTCACCAGCCAGCAGTTGCAGGAACTGGAGGCCACCTTCCAGCGCAACCGCTACCCGGACATGAGCACCCGGGAGGAGATTGCAGGCTGGATCAACCTGACAGAACCCAGGATCAGGGTGAGCCAACACCTGCCTTGCTGCACATACCAGTAGGGGGCAGTTTCTACTGGAGGTGGCTGAGGTCTGGCCTGGCCCCTTCCCCTCCAACAGAAGCTGTTACAGAGCAGTGCTATCTGATGCATGGGATGGGAGTGAGATCCTCCAGCAGGGCCCTCTGAGGTGTGCTGCAGCACAGAATTCCACTCAGAAGATAGAGTAGTCACTCCATGAGCTGGTAGCAGTAGTAGACTCTTATCCTCTGGAAGGTCATTCACTGCAGAAGTGTGCAATGCACATTGAGCCAGTATCTTACAAATGCCAATGGCAGGGCCAGACCAGGAACCCTCAGCTCTATACACAACCCTGATCAACGTGGGAAGAGCACAGCTCAAGTCAATATCCAGTTCCTAGCCACATCTCCTGCAGGCTCAGGCAGAGTCCTGAGCCAGCTCTTTTGTGCCTGCCAAGCTACCGTAGCACCCTGAGGTTAGGCTTTCCCTGCCCTGTGTGCAGGCACTAGCAGAGACTGGCAAAAGCTCATCACATGGCAGATTCAGGACAGACCCATGTACTGGGGGATTAGAATTGGCGGGAGACAAAACTCGGGAAGTCTTTCCTGGTTCTGTAGAGACTGGGGCTGCTCTTTGGGCCAGGTTCAAAGCGGGTGTGAGCAGATGGCCCTCCACTGAGTGCAGGGTTTGTCCCAGGTTGGATGGGGCCATCCAGGGCTGGGCAAAGATATCAGTGTGGTGTCTGGAAAGCCTTCATCATGGACGACATCTACAATGCCGGTGCCTGTGCCGGAGAGGAGAGGGAAGGGGGCTCTGCCTCCAGGGATCATTTAGGCTCTGACCCCTCTGCCAACTGGGGAGGTGCTTTGGGGGATGGGCACTCGCCTGCTAGCAGCTGGACTGAGCCCCCCAGTCTTATTGCAGGAGGTGCCCTGGAGTCTCTCCCAGTTGAGGCCAAAGGAGTGGGTTGCGGGGCAGTGGGAGGCATTGCTGGCCAGGTTGGCTGAATTGCAGGGCTGGCTGCGGTGACACTGAGCACCACATCGGCTTTCTTTCTCTCATCAGGTCTGGTTTAAGAACCGCAGAGCCAAGTGGAGGAAGAAGGAGCGGCACCTGCAGACGGAGCTGTGCCAGGGTGGCTTTGGGCCCCCACTGAACGAAGACCTCTACCCCAGCTACTCCTACAACAGCTGGGCCCCCAAGGGCCTCCATGCTAGCCCCCTCCCTGGCAAAGGCTTCCAGCTCTTCAACGCTGTGAATTTCAGTTCCTTCTCCCCACAGGCTGTGTTCCCTGCGGTGGCAGCAGCCTCCATTCCTGGAGTCCCCGCCCTGGAGAACTTCAGCAGCCTGGCCAGCCCCCCCAGGTCTGCTGCCTCCTCCTATGGACCCGAAGCTTCACCTTATGTATACCGGGACCCCTGCAGCTCAAGCCTGGCAGGTCTGAGACTCCGGTCAAAGCAGCCTCAGCCCCTTGCTGTTGAAGTCCTGCCAAGCCCAGCCGCAAATGCCAGCTCCTGCCAGTATGCACTGGACAGGCCAGTGTGAAGGGGACCCCAGAAGACCAGTACCACTCCAGACTGGTGCGAAGGGTCTGGGGGGAGGGGAGTTCTCTCACCAAGAACAGTAAAGAGTGACATGGGTTCCCCAGTCCTAGGACAGTGCCCTCCACCTCCAGCCTCTACCACGCCAGATCTGCCCTCTGCGCCTCCCAACTTCCCTTGGCCAGTGCTTAGCTCACAATACAGCTCAGGGAGCCCAGGCAGTGCCAAAAATGACAAATAACCCACGAGATTCTGACTTAGCCCCAGACCTGTTACCTGGACTGCAGATCTGCCCATGCTGCCCCAGACAAAGCTGGCTGCAGGCCAAGTGCAGCAATTTGAGTTAAATTAACATGGGAAGCTCCAGCTAAGATCCCAGACAAGCCCAGAGTCCTGGGACAAGGCAAAGCCCCCCTGGAGGGGCGTGGAGAAGTGGGGGAGACACTGCAGAGGCCTTGACACCAGATCCTGAGTCTACTCTGCTCAGCTGGCACTGGGGAGCACATGAGGCCATTCAGAGCTCTGGCATTATCATCTCCAGCTCTGGCCAACCAAAGACTCCTGAACCAACGAGGTGGCTAGCTCAGGAGCTTGGCTAAAGCACTGTGGGCTTCCATGCCCAGCACTGGAAGGCAGTGCCCTGTGGAGACGGAGCAGCAGGGGTTGCTCTTGCCTAGCTTCTCTGCAAAGGTGAGAGTGGGAGAGTGTCTGAGACTAAGGGCTGGGGTTTAAAGGTACGACTACACTGCAGAAAACCTCAGCATTAGCAAGTCTCTGAGCTTAGGTCTACAGATCTGGGCTTGGACTATAGGGCTCAGAATAGCAGGGTACAGCTTACTGCTCGGGCTCTGATACTCCGCCGGGGCGGGGGGTAATGGGGGTGTCTGATCCTGGGCTCCAGCTTGAGCGGGAACATCTGTCTACACAGCTATTGCTAGCCCCTGGGCATTAGCCCTGCAAGCTTAAGTCTATATACCTGGGCTCAGCCCCTCATTGCTGGTTTCTGCAGTGTGGATGTCCCCTAAGACTCCTGGGTTCCATTCTCAGCTGTGCCATAAACTACCCATGAGTGAGTTGCTTCTCTTTCCTGCCTCAGTTTCCCCATCTGTAAAATAAGCATAATGCTGACCTGCTTTCGAAGAGGCATGTGAGGATATAAGCACTCCTTAAAAATCCTCAGGACTCTACTCCCTCTCACCACTAGACCAGGTTTACTTGGCTGTAACTGCATTGATTTCAAGGTGTTTACACCAGCAAAAAGCATGGGGACAGTCCAGTCCCCTTAGGTCACCTTCTTATCTGTCTGCACAAGGACAATGAACTGCCTGGGATTTGCCTCTTGTCTGCATCCACTCTGGGCCTGGGTTCTCAGCTGTACCTGTCCTGGTTTCTCGGCTCTACCCACCCTGGGCCTGGGTTCTCAGCTGTACCTGTCCTGTGTTCTCTACTCTACCCACTCTGGGCCTGGGTTCCCAGCTGTACCTGTCCTGGGTTCTTGGCTCTACCCACTCTGGGCCTGGGTTCTCAGCTGTACCTGTCCTGGGTTCTCGGCTCTACCCACTCTGTGCCTGGGTTCTCAGCTGTACCCACATGGGCCTGGGTTTTCTCTGACATTTAACCTCAAAGAATCTTCAGGTCACTTGAAATTCAGTCCTGTGATCTGTCCCCATCTGGACAATGGTGGGAGCTGGTGTACAAGCCCTGTGGGTTCCCCCCTGGACAGGAGCTCTGTCCCTCTATTGTCCTGGTCACTCCAAGCCTGGTGCTGTCACACACTGCAGATACAAAACTACTAACTAAAACCCACTTGGCAATCCAGAGCTCTGGGCCTTGCCCTCCAAAATCTCTGTGCTGGGATGCTCAGTGCTCAGGAACTCTAGGGCTGGGCTCATCAAAGGAGCCTGGGGCTGTTAGGCACTCACAGGACTTTGGCTCCTGGGAGAACCCAGCCAATTGAAATGGATCCATATCTGGAGTCTTTCCCATCCATTTGAATTCTGCTATTTAAGGGCTCCCATTCCTTTCTGGGCTTCTTTCCTATTAATTCTGGCCATTCATGTCATGTTGTGTTTATCTGGACAGCTGTGCAAAGACAGGGGCCCAGCCAGGACGTGGAACAGTCAACAGGAATTTTCCCATCAGGCTTAAGGGGTTCTGGATTAGCCCTAAAGGAAAGCAGGGAAGTGTACGCCACAGAGCATAGACCCCAATTCAGGGAAGCATCCCTGATGGAAAGCACTGATACATGTGCTTAGTTTTAACTTTAAGCATGTCCTTAAGTGCTGCACTGAACAGGGATGGATTTTAGCACAAGCTCAAGTGCTTCCCTGAATCAAGGGCTAGCGGCACAAAAGTGTTTTTCCTTCTGGGCACAGGAAATGGTTTGTAAATCAAACAAAAGTCAGACAGAACACTTTGAGTACCAACTTGTAATAAGACTAATGTTATTTTTTAAAATAGTAAACCAGAGCATTTTAAAAGAAACCATTCATTCAGCCACTGTGTCTGTATTTTTTTAAGTGTTTAATCCATTTCTGATTCTCTTTAGTGACATGAATTTTTGTAAAACTACATCTAACAATGAATATGAAAAATCTGCCCTGCACGCAGGAGAGACTCTCTGATGGGGTGGGGAGGGAGATTGGTTGTTGATCTTTCGGCATTTAGAATCAAAGTTTAAGAAAAAATTAAATGGTAAGAAAACAAAGGAATGTTGACACCATTAAAGAAAATCTAGACCTTTAGCAAACAGAACTCGAGGCAATGCGTGGAGGATGGCATGTGGGGTCACAGCGTCCTCCACATTTCTGCAACTACCAAGCTGCCCTTGCAGGGTTTGCTTTGCTCTGCCTGTAGTATGGGGGGGCGCTCTGTCCTTCTCGATCTGTGCCTCCCCACGGCACACATTTCCAGCTCACTCAACCTCTTTCCCTGGCAGCCAGGCCTGAGCGGGGACCAGAAGAGGCAGGATGGAGCTCTGGGTTGCTGCAGTGGGTGCCTGCAAGAATCTGGCTGGGGAGGTGGCTGCAAGGGAGTGTGCTGAGGAATGGGATTGCCTGGTGTCTGGTTTTCAACCAGAAAGTCTGCTCAGAAAGGAACCTGGCAGTGTCTGGTCAGCATTAAAGGTCTGGTTGCTGGAATAACCGCAGTAATCCTCCCTGCCCAGAGGGAGGGAAGAGCAGCAGCTGATGATGCAGAGAAGCATCTGGCTGGCTCCCAGTCTCTTGGGCAGAGCGGTAGGTACTGGTGTCTCCGCTGCCTGGCAGGGAGGTATCGTGTGCATGCTACACCTCTGCCCCATTGTGCCCTGATTCCACCAATCTGCCCTCTCGCTCCAGGGTCTGACCCCCACCCCCACTTCTGCTCAGCTCTAGGTTGGGGTATTGCCCATGCTGGATATCTGTGAGAGTGCAGGAGATCCCAGGAGAAACTGTGTTGTTATGAGCCTCCCCCCCAATTCAGGGCCAGCCCAGAGACCTATGCTCCTCAGCCCCCCAGGAACCGGTGGGATTGGCTGCCTTGTCCCAGGGAGATGGGGCGGGAAGTTTCCTCCCAGAGGTGATAATTTAAATCCCACCCCCCTCCCCGCCATATCAGAAGGTCTGAATTGTCTCTGAACAGAGCACGGTGTTTGCCAAACCACCTCATTCCCAACCCACAGTACCCTGCTATTCCAATCCAGGCTCCCCACATGCAGGTCTGCTGACATATCTCAAGCCAATCTGTGGCAGTGCCTGCCCTTCCAAATTTTCCACCACTACACCCAGTACTTCCAAAGGTCCTCAGTCTTGACAAGCAGCATCCCATGCTGTTCCAGGCACAGGCTTTTTAGGAACAGAGGAGTTCAAGCAGGCTGAGAATATCACCCTGAGATCAATACGAAGGAATATACCATCTTGCTCTGCTCAAGACCTCTGGAGTAGTGCAAGTTTATTAACTAGTTCACCACTTTGTCAAAGAAAAGGTGACATGCCCCAGCCTTAGTAACCTGAGCAGATTCCTCGGGTACCTCAGACAAACTCACTGGTACAGATAAAACATTAAAATAAGTTGATTAACTGCAGAAGTTTTAAGTGACTGTAAGTGGTAGACATAAAAAGTCAGAGACAGTTACCAAAAGAAATAAAAAGTAAACATGCATTCTAAATCCTAAAATGTGTTAGACCAAACAGTATTTGGATCAAACAATTTTTCTCATCCCACTCAATGTTGCAAGCAGGTTACAGTCCTTAGGACACAGACTTTCCCTTTAAGTGGTGGGCCAGTTTCCTCAGTTCAAGTTTTTGTCTTCCCACCATTCTGGTTGCCTTCAGCGTAGGTGAGGGAGAAGAAAGGTAGCCTCATGGTGCCACTGTCCCTTATTAGATACCTTCAGTCCATGTGCTTGGGAAATACTACCCCAGACATTTCCTGGGGCACTTTGCTGAGTCCCACAGTTGAGCAATCCTTCTAACATGGTCTTACGCAACTGAGTCATAGAGTTGAACAATCCCCATTGTGTGGTGCTTGTGCAACTCTCTTAGGCTATGTCTACACTGGCAATTTAAGTCGACTTAAGGAGGCTTAAGTTGACTTAAATTAAGCCACGTCCACACGAGGCTTTCATTAAGTCGACTTAAGAAATTCCTTAAATCGACTTACTGAAAGCATAAGTCGACTTAATAACTACCAATCATTAGGTCGACTTAAACCTCCTTAGGTCGACCTAACCCTTCCTTAGGTCGACCTAAACCCAGTGTGGACTCATAAGTCTACTTTGTTAAGTCGACCTAAGGGCAGTTAGGTCAACTTAACAAAGTGGACTAAGTCGACTTAAAGTGTGGCCACTTTGTTAAGTTGACTTTAATAAGGTCAACTTTAAGTCAACTTAAAGTCAACCTTATTGAGTCGAC
The DNA here is from genome assembly GCA_007922175.1 of Pelusios castaneus. NCBI lineage: Eukaryota > Metazoa > Chordata > Testudines > Pelomedusidae > Pelusios > Pelusios castaneus. The sequence goes on from ML685810.1 coordinate 13,242,634, forward strand.
TTAACAAAGTCGACCTAACATTTTGTAGTGTAAACATAGCCTTAGTGTGCGTCTACACTTACAAATTAAGTCGACTTAAGGAGGCTTAAGTCGACTTAATTTACTCCATGTCTATACTGGGCTTTCCTTAATTCGACTTAAACTGCTCCTTAAGTAGAATTAAGGAAAAGTTAGTTCGAATTAATAACACCTCATTTTAATTCGAACTAGCGCTTGAGTCGACTTTATTAAGTCGACTTAAGCCAGTGGAGACATGGAGTAGTGCCTAGTTGGACCTTTTTAAGTCGACTTAAAACGTTAAGTCGACTTAATAAGGCCAAAAAGGGGCCACATCTACACTTGAAAAGTTAAGTCGATTTTTGTTAAGTTGACTTAATAAGGTCCACGTTAAGTCGACTTAAAGTCGACCTAATTAAGTTGACTTTATAAAGTTGACATAACTTTTCAAATGTGGACATAGCCTTACAGAATTGTAAATCCCTTGTTTGCAATTCCCCTTCTGATTAATGGTCATTTAATGCTTTCCCGGGTGTTGGACACCTTCTTTGTTGTTGCCACTGGAGTTTTCACAACATATTTCAGTAACTAGCGTACAGCAAAATCTCATCACTTCATACACATTAACAATATCCTTATTTTGACAGAACAATGGGCTTCAGCAGATCTTGACATTTGCTACAATATCTTACATGGCATGCATTGCATGAAACATGACAACCATATATAAATGATTTCCAAAGGGTTAGTCATGTTAGTCTAGTTCAGCAAAATAAACAAGGAGTCCTGTGGCACTTTTAAAGACTAACAAATTTATTTATCGCATGAGCTTTCATGGGAGAAAATCCCACTTTGTCAGATGCTTGAAAATAGGGAACTTACAGAATGGGAGGAAAATAAATGCAGGGAATATGAATGATGAATCTTGGTGTTACAGGGTGCTAAGATAATGTACAGTGGGTCATGGCTGGTGTAACTAAAATGTTTGTTGTATTAGTTGGGTGTATCCCTCTCTGTGGACATCTGTGTAAGTGCAGTACCCACCAGAGGACTGTGGCTTGACACAGCAATACAGCATGAGAGGGATACCCCAGGTTGGTGGGACAGAGGGCTAAAAGGTCCCCCAGTTCAATTTGCATTCCAGCAACCCCATCACATCTACACCACCTAAACTCCACCCTCTTTCAGCAATGCCCCGATATGCCCTATTAATACATATATCGCTACTCTACCAATCCCAAAGTTGCTCTTCTCCTTTCACAGTCCAGTCTCTTTCACCCACAGAGTCAATATAACACTACTAAACGACCAAAACACAGGTTTTAGCCAATGAATCATCACAATGCTTTGTTCTCCAATGCATTGAGGAGTTGCTGACTGGCTTCCTGGTGGCAATAGCTTGGTGACTGGGACTTGTGAGGGGAAGGATCCTGTGAGCTCCATGCATATCCTGAACTGCCATACACAGCTAAATCCTCTGATGCCATCAACTGACCTTAGCAGAAGAGAACCCTAAACCTGTGTGTCACGGCTGCCCCAGCCCTGGCCACTCAGCAGTCTCCACTCAGTTTGTTGGGGAAGACAGGAGTGCTGTGAAGAGGAGATACCCTTTGCCTGCAGTGACCCCACACATTGCCATCCACACATCCTATGCCACGGAAGCAGCAGCAAGCCTGTTGGTGAGTGTGATACCAGGACACTTCTGGAGCCTGTGGTCAGGTTGGAGTTAACTGGCTGTCCTGCCAAAATTCCTGAAGTTCCCTAGGAATAAAGTCCCTTGTGAACAGAGAGATAATGGGAGGACAGTAAATGGATGTTTTTCCAGTTCTGTTCAATATTTTCATCAATGATTTAAATGATGGCATAGAGAGTACACTTATATGTACACATGTGCCGATGATACCAGGCTGGGGGGAGTTGCAAGCGGTTTGGAGGACAGGATCACAATTCAAAATGACTTGCACAAACTAGTGAAATGGTCTGAGGTAAATAGACTGAAAACCAATAAGGACAAGTGCAAAGTACTCCACTTAGGAAAGAACAATCCGTTGCACACACACAAAATGGGCAATGACTACCTAGGAAGGAGTACTATGGAAAGGGATCTGGGTGTCATGGTGGACCACAAGCTAGATATGAGCCAACAATGTAACACTTGCAATAAAAGGAAACACCATTCCGGGATGTATTAACAGGAGTATTGTAGTAAGACACAAGAAGTTATTCTTCCGCTCTACTCTGCACTAATTAGGCCTCAACTGCAGTATTGTGTCCAGTTCTGGGTGTCTCATTTAAGGAAAGATGTGGACAAATTGGAGAAAGTCCAGAGAAGAGCAACAAGAATGATTAAAGGTTTGGAACACCTGATTTCCGAGGGAAGATTGAAAGAACTGGGTTTGTTTCATCTGGAAAAGAGGAGATGGAGAGAGGACATGATAACAGTTTTCAAGAACCTAAAAAGTTGCTATGAGGAGGAGGGAGAAAAATTATCCTCCTTAATCGCTGATGACAGGACAAGAAGCAATGGGCTTAAATTATAACAAGGGAGGTTCTGGCTGGACATTAGGAAAACACTCCTAACTGTCAGGGTGATTAACCACTGGAACAAGTTGCCTAGGGAGGTTGTGGAATCTCCATCATTAGAAGTTTTTAAGAGCAGGTTAGACAAACACCTGTCAGGGATAGTTTAAGATGGTATGTGATCCTGCCATGAGTGCAGAGGACTGGACCTGATGACCTCTCATGGTTCCTTTCAGTTTCCATGGTCAGGACATGAGGGTTTGGGTGCATCATAAGAGTTCAGAGACAGCTCATTTAATCCAAGGAATGGAGCAAGAAGTGAGAAAGAGCAGGGAGTGTGTGCAAGAAGGACAACAGGACAGAGATGGATGGGTAATGCCATCTGGTGATACTTACACCCCTACTAGTACACTATAATCCTGACTTTCAGCTCACCTGCTTTTCTAGGGTTGGGCTCCTAACACACTGCTCCACTGATGCGCTTCAATCCTGACTCTTACAGTGGTGTAGCGATGAGGGGGAGGGGACAAGGGGGGACAAGCCCCCAGATACTGGGATGCAGGGGGGGCCAGGCTGGGGGGCTGCATGGAGTGGCATGGGGCACCCGGGGGAGCACAAATGGGGGCCTGGCCCTTGGGTGCCAGACACCCTCGGTATGCCACTGGACTCTAAGCCCACTGCTATTCCAGTGTTGGGATCTCCCTTCCCCAGATCTGACAATGTCCCCGATCCCAATGTTGTACTTAAAAAGAAAAACTAGCAGGATCTTATTCAGGAGGACAAGGCAATATGCCACCTTTATTATGAGAAAACACAATTATGTTAATAGCTAATATCTAGCAGCTGTACACACACAACACACACACATTCACACTCCCCTCCTCCCCCCAGATGTTCTGCTGTTGGTCATAGTTACCAGTCCTGATAGTTGCTTGTGATCATAGCTTGAGTTTCTGGCTGGTGTTCGCAGCTCATGGTGGCTACCTGGCCAGGAGGAAGAGCGGGGTCTCTGTAGGGCACACAGCTGTGCACCAATGTTCTTGGATGCTGTGCAGAACATTACCCAAAGCTATGCAGTCTCACCCATCATTTAGTCCAAGGATCTTGTTGTGTCCACACTGCCTCAGGGGACTGTATGACCATGAGTATCAGTTAAGGGCAGATGTGACTTTGATTTTGTTCTTGATGGGACTTTTTGTCCCTTTCTTTCTAGGGTGGATTCTTCTTGCTTTTGCAGGGTTTGTCTGCATTGCTCTTCAGCCTTTAAGATGGTGCCGACAGTTTGTCATCAGGACAGGCTGGCTTTGGAGACTGATCCCATCACACACACACCCCTTGTTCACACATCCAAAATAAGTTCATACATATAAACAAAGTTTCACCAAAATTTAGGCTGAGCAACGCAAAGTGAAGTAAACAATTCAAAATGGAGTTTTGGTTACAATATGGAGTTACAAGTGAATGAATGAGCATGGTATTTTTATCAATGAATATTACATTGTTTGAAGCAATTCTATGGTATAAATTCATCTTTAGCACTACACCAAACTGCAGCCCCTCTGCTCCTCCAGTCCTGCAGTCCCTGCAGAGTTCTGCTGATGCAACTCTTAGGAAAAGAAACTGAGAAGGATTATTTCACCTGGGAAGGGGACAAATTGGCATTTGGGGTCACAAAAGGTGTTACAAGAACTGCCAAGCTTCTTCCTTTAATTGCTGTATCAAATACCAGGTCATTTCATCTAATTAAAGGACAGTAAATTCTGAGTAAATCCTAGGAAATAGTGCTATTTACAGCAAGAAGCCAGATAGTGGAATTCACTGCAGCAGGAGATCAGAGAATCAGATGCCACAGATAGAGTGTAAATAAAAAGAGCTGGGTAATATTCTAGCTGCTAATTTCATTTGCGGCTATGCAAGTTAAGACAACAGTCAAAGCTAGTGATGCATAGTATCAGTTGACCCTTACAGGAGTCAGAAGGAATGTGTTGCTCCATTTGCAACATTGCACAAGTGTATTCTGGGCACCAGCTACTGGGTGCAGCAGAGCAGGGTAGATCTGATCTGCAGGGTCTGAAATTATGAACAGGTTCCCATACAGATGACAGCCTCAGTCCTTCTGCAAGGACATTTCACTGGGATTTCCCAACCAAGCTGGAACTGAACCAAGAAAGGCAGGGAACAAGCAGGACATTTTATTGGTAACAGCTCAAGGTGAGCTCCTCAGAAGCGACTAGCAGGGACAAGGACTGCTGCTCTATGGCAGGGCCGTCCCTAGGGGGGAGCGGGGCCCAGGGCCAACAGGTCTGGGGGGGGGGCCCCACTCCACCCCCACCCTAGAGGGGGAAAGGGAGGCCCGTGTCGACCTGCTCCCCCGCCCAGGAGCCCGGCAAGCCTCGGCTCCCAGCAGTGGCGCGACCTCGGGTCCCCGGCCGGGGCCCGCAGGAGCAGGCCCCAGCTGAAGCTGCAGCCATGAGCTGGCCCCAGCCAGGACCCCAGGCTGCCGCCAGCGGTGCCCCAGCCCGGGAACAGGTCCTGAGGCCCCACCACTGGCTGGGGCCGACCATGTCGGCAGGCCAGGCCGGCCCGGCCCAGAGAGTCCGGGACCCGTGAACTGCCCCGCCCCTGAGCCTGCCTGCTCTGCCCCGGGGGCAGGGAGGGCCGGCCTTGGCCAGAGGCCGGGCAAAGCCTCCCACCCTGCTGCCTTTAGCCAAAGGCAGCGGGGACAGGGCGAAGTGTGGCCATGTGGGGGGGGCTGCGGCATGGGCCCTGCACTGCCCCTAGTTGGGAGCGGGACAGCACGGGGTCCACATAACCCGTTTGCCCTCCCCTGAGGATGGCCCTGCTCTGTGGGAAGACACAGAACAGGTGTCTATAGAGTCCTGCAGAGTGGCAAGTAACAGAGTGAAGGGACTCAAGGTCAGGAGAGAGCTAGATTCTAGCCTCAGTTTGTGCTCTTCAATGGTGCACATGAATAGGGTTTCCATTCTATTCTCTCTTGGTTTCTCTGCCTCTCTCATCTCTGTAGGGTCTGAGCATGTCAGATTTTCAGTATATGGCTTTGGTTCCAATAACAAATTGACAGTTTGGATGCTCTGATTGCGGCCTAGGCAGAACAGAGATCTTGTGGCTTGTGGGGTCTTTGCTCCCTTTGATGCAAGTGAGAAAAGTGATCAGAAAATGGACCTCCGCTCTGTTAAACCTCACTCCAGAGTCCATTTAGATTCTGGAGGCTGCAGCTGAAATCAAGGTGTAAAAACAAGATGGGAAGGAAATGAGAAACACACTGGCCTTTTCTCTTCCATTTAAATCCCCTAATGATCATCAAGCTAGATGAGCTTCTCGCTCCCCCTTGGTTTCAGCTCTTCCATCCCCAATGCCCCTGCATTGGCACTGATTAGCACCTGCAGGGGTTCTTGAGAACCTGACTGGAACAAGCAGATTTCTACAAGGAGAAATGAGTGGGGGGAGTCAGACATTTGAGTGTTATTCAAAGCCCTTTTGCAGATGTCAGTGTAACCCATATGCCTGAAAAGGCTATCTCTTGAGAGACCTGCTGAGGGTGGGTTACTGTTGTTGGGCAGATTAGTGACCCACAACTGGAAACTTCCAGTAGCAGGGAGTGGTAGCAATTTGAGCATGCTCCACAGTGTACCCTGCTGGTGTGATCAGTCAGATGACTGGAGAGCAGCAGCCTGTGCAGACAGCAGGCAGGAGCTGCCTTGAAAGGAGACCATGTGCTCAGTATTCTGGAGAGGAGCTGAGCCAGGAGTGAACAAGATGTTTTCTCCATGTAAAGGAGTTATTTGCACCAGACCTTGCAGACATGCATATGGGACTGAGGGCTGGTTGCAGAGGAGAAGAGAAAGCCTGAATGCAATGCTACAGAGGATCCCAGCAAAGAAAGAAGAAGACAGCTATTTCTTGCCACTCAAGCTTCCACACTGGAACAGAGACTGTAGCTGAGAGTTGGGTGAACTCCACACAGACTTTGGGACTCTTTGGTATCTTTCATGCAAGGGATTGTTCTTGGTTAATTGTAGTTTGTTTTTTTTAGGATAAGGTTCATTTAGTTAGTAGTTAATAAAGTTCATTGTTATGTTTGTTTTTAGTAGTATTTTAATGTGTGAGTGTAGCTCTGAGCAAGCTTCGCCGTGAGTCCTGTACAGACTGGATCCTGGGTCTCCAGCTGCTTTCCCCCATAGGGGTTGGGATTGATTTCTGTGGGGCACTGGAGAGGGGCAATTAAGTGAATTTAGCCCACCCGAAGGTTACATCAGGAATGGTTCTGCTCCCAGCCCCACCTTCCCTAGGAAGCTCCCCTATGACGCAAGAAAATTGAAGGCCCTCTCAGTATGAGCGTCCAAGGCAAAGTGCCACTGATCTGTAGCAAACCGGGAGGCAGAGTTGACTTCTGTACACTCTTCACAGGCAAACTAGCTGCACTGGGTGACTGGGGTATAAAACAAAGGTAAATGCCCCAAATGTGTCATTGAATGGTCCAATTTCCCTGTGTAGTTGTGCCCTTAGAGGAGGCTGAGCCAGATCCTGCTGCAACTGAATGAGAATTTTGCTGCATAGGGTAGAAATAAAAGGTCAGTTTTCACAATGGCAAGAGGTAAATAGCAGGGTCTCCCAAGGAGGCATATTGGGACCTATGCTGTTCAATACATTCATAAATTATCTTGAAAAAGGGTAAAAAGAGAGATGGCAAAGTTTGCAGACAACAGAAAATTACTTAAGATAGTTAAGTCCAAAGCTGACTGCAAAGAGTTCCTTTATTACAGGGAAGTCAAATTCCAAAGGGGTAGCCGTGTTAGTCTATTGTAGAAAGACAACAGAGTCCTGTGGCACTTTTAAAGACTAACATTTATTTATTGCATGAGCTTTCGTGGGAGAAAATCCCACTTCGTCAGACGCTTTGAAGATAGGAAAGTTACTATCTTCAAAGCGTCTGACAAAGTGGGATTTTCTCCCACGAAAGCTCATGCGATAAATAAATCTGTTAGTCTTTAAAAGTGCCACAGGACTCTGTTGTCTTACAAAAAAAGGGTCAAGCAGACATGGTTTTAGATAAAGGAAGCGATTGGTCATCCAGGGTACAGTACAGATCATTTGGGAAGTAACAGGGAAAGGTAAGGATGGGGAGTACAACCAATACATGATCTATTGTGGGGAACGTTCAGAGCTCACCACCCTGGTGGTTTTTGCTGGAAAAAAGCGAGAGTCCTGTGGCACCTTAAAGACTAACAAATTTCTTTGGACATAAGCTTTCATGGGCTCCAACCCACTTCGTCAGATGTGTGAAATAGAAACAACAGTTGAGAGGATGCCAGGAGGAGTAGCATAATAATGGCAAGTGCTGACAAAGTCAATTCAATGGGGCAGGAGAGGCTCATTCACACCAGTTGAATAGAAGGTGAGAATGTGTGAAGACCAATAATTACTTTTTGTAGTGTGATAACCATTCCAAGTCCCTGTTCAGATCCAGTCTGATTGTGTGAAGTTTGTAAATGAGCTCCAGCTCTGCAGTTTCACCCTGGAGTCTGCTTTTGAAGTTTTTTGCAGGAGTATGGCAACTTTCAAGTCTGCTACTGTGTCCAGGGGCACTGAAGTGTTTTCCTACTGGTTTATGGATGTTACCATTTTTTATGTCCGATTTGTATCCATTTATTCTCTTGTGTAAGGAGAGTCTGGTTTGGCATGTACATGGCAGAGGGGCATCGGTGGCACATGATGACATATTTAACATTAGTAGATGTGCAGGTGAATGAGTTCCTGATTGTGTAGCTGATGTGGTTGGGACCTGTGATTGTATCACTAGAGTCGATGTGTGGGCAGAGTTGGCAACGGGGTTTGTTTTTTTGCTAGGGTCCCTTTGAAAACATTTCAAGCTGTGATGACCCTTCCAGGCCATGCCACCATAATTGGCATGTGCAAGTATTGACAGCTTGCGACCCCCCCCCCCAATAACTTTACAACCCCCAGCTTGAGAACCCCTGTTATATTAGATGATGACCATTTGCCTTGGGCAGGAATAAACAGTGAAAAACAGAATGTGTAGCTAGGCCTCATCAAGCAGCCATATGCTAGCAGGCTACAGATAAGGAGCAAACCTGGTATTTCAGCAGCCCAGCTGCTGCCCAGGACTGTGATTGCAAGAAGCTGAGAAAGGAGCTGAAAGGACTTTGGCTGTTTGCCATCATCAGTCCTGTGCCAGCTAATCCTGAGCACTTTTCTATCCCTGCCAGCAGTGGGGGCTGGCTTCAGTCTGGACAACTTCTTCTTGCACTGTACCTCGCTTTAGTCAGCGACAAGGCTTTTCATTTCAATTTTGTTCTAACAGTCACCAACTTCCTAATATCTGAGTAGGAGCACAAAGAAGCATAAGGGGTGGTACTTGCCTACTCCAATTGCTGCCCCAGTGCCAAACCTGATAGCCAGAGATCCTGTGTCTGCACATCTGACGGGGACTCACAATCCTGGACAGTGCTCCAAGTCTTAAGTAACTGTAAGGGAGAGAGTGACTCAGCTTTGTGTAAGCAGGGGAATGGTCCCTCTATTGTGGGGAACGTTCAGGGCTCACCACCCTGGTGGAATTGGTTAGCAAACGGATCTGAGTCCTTGCTCCAACTCCCCCCCCCCCCAGCATGTCTAGGGCATAAGAGACTTTCACAGTCTGTTTCTCACAGGGCTCCTTTCTGGGCTCTGGCTGTGCTACAGGGATGCAGAGGGTCAAACACTTGCTGTGGCAGTGGCCGCACTTCCCCACGCCCTAGGGGGCAGGGCCCTTCTTCCCAGCATTAGGCCCTTGTTGGGAGTCAACCCAGTCCACTGAGCAGTGCCGGGCGCCAATGGGCCTCAGCCCGTCACTAGGCAACGCCGCTGTGAGCTGGGGGGGAAGGGTTCGTGACGTCATAAGGCGCCGCAGCAGCACCCTCAATCAAGACCTGAGACGCGCGCGCGCGGGCTTCTCCCGTCGCAACCCAGCCGCGCGCTCTCCCCTGCCCTGGGGGAGCGGCCGAGGCCAAGCGTGAGGAGACCGAACGCACTGGGGACCGGAAGCGCACGGGGAGAGTAGAGAACGGACCACATCCGGGTTCGCTGGCGGGCTTGCGGAAGGTGACTTCCGGTGTGCCCCGGAAGGAAAGACTTGGACTCCCGGGCGGACGTGCGTAGTGCGCCCGTACCCGCTCCTCGCTGTCTCTGAGGTCTGCGCAGTGCTTCGGACCGAGCCGCGGAGGAGGAAGGGGGCCGGCCCGGGCGGGTGAGGCGGCGCCATGGCGGACGTGACCGCGCGGAGCCTGCAGTACGAGTACAAGGCGGTGAGTGGGCGCGGCCATGCCGCCCGTGGGGCCTGCGAGGGGAGGAGGAGGGGATGTCCATGGGGGGTGAGGGGATGCGGGGCACCGGGAAGGAGGGAAGGGGGCGACCGCCTGTGGGGCCCCGGGGCCGTGGAGTGTCGGGAAGAGATTAGGGTGAGGGTCAGAGTGAGACCTCTCCCCGGCACCCCGAAATTCGCAGACCCCACGGGCACCCGATTGCCTTCCCCATCCCTGCCCATGGGGGTTGGCGGCGGCAGGGCCCCTCTGGCCAGCGTGTGGCTGAGCAGTCCCATTCCCACCACCCCAGAGCCCCGGCCCTCCACTTTCCTCGGGGGGAGGAGACACCCTGATGTAAAGCCATGATTAGTATCTCACCCCACACAAATTGGGAGGTGCAGTCATATGCCCCTCGCACAGATCCTGCTGGGTGCACTGGGTTGTGGGGCGACTGATGGCACATAGGGTTTGGAGCTCTGGCATGCTTTATGTTCTGATGCTTATTCACATGTGATGTGGGGAATCATAGCTGTGGGAACCATAACTTTAAATGGCTTGACTTTTGTGTGTTTGCTGGATCAGTTATGAGATGCTGGCATTACAGTTCATTATCTGTAGCTATAAAATGAACTTCCTGTGACCCTGCTTGTCTCCCTAGCTACTGCCCCTTCTTCCTTCTATCCCTAAACTCATTGGATTCTGTTTGTAATTGCTGTGTGGTGTTCCTTTCCTCCAGTTACTTCCTACATCTTGCATCACATCCCTAAAATGCGTCCTTTCTTACCTATCCATCCATGCATATAAAATTCCTGTCCAGGCTCTCCTCTTACGGCTTGGTTACTGCAACATCCTTCTCTCTGTCTCTGTCCAGTACAATCTTGCCCCATTCCTATCCATTCACAATGCTGCTGCAAAGAGCATTTTCCTAGCTCTTCACTTCCCCCTTTCTTTGCATCCCTTCACTTGGTCCCCCTTTTTAATTGTAGCAGGCATAAGTCACTTGTCTTCACTTACTTTCAAGGTCCTTCACAGTCAGTTTTCACCCTACCAATCATCTCTCATTTGCTCTTGAGCTGTTGACTCCTGCCTCCGTGCCACTTCTCGTGACACTCCCTTTAACTATCTGCAGAGTTACCTCATTATCTTCCTTCAGATTTCTTCTCAAAACTGCCCTTTTTTGTGGGGCCTACGAAAAGCATGACAGCTGTTAAGCTACTCATATGCTGAGACCACTGCTGATCACCAGTATTAACTCATTGTTTTGTTATGCTCTGCCATCTGTGTCCATCTGTTTCTTGTTTTATAATTGTATCTTAAGCTTTTGGGAGCAGGGATTATTTTTTCTGTATTTGTACAGTGCTTCGTACCATAGTGTCTTGTCTCATGACTAGAGCTCCTAGACATAACAGTAATAATAATCAATGGGAATTTGTTTGCAATGGGCCTCTAGCAATAAGGAACATATACTAACCTGGTTGGGGTTATAGAGATTGGATTCTGATTGTTTGTTGCATTGGTTTCTTCACATCCCTTATCTTGTTCTCTTGTGCTGTCATCCCTCCAGAACTCTAACCTTGTACTTCAAGCTGATCGCTCCTTGATCGACAGGACCCGGCGAGATGAGCCTACGGGGGAGGTGCTCTCCTTGGTTGGGAAGCTGGAGGGCACTCGAATGGGTGACAAAGCTCAAAGAACCAAACCTCAGATGCAGGAAGAGAGACGAGCGAAGTGAGTGGGTTATACATGAATCTCTCTTTCAGAGCTTGGGATTTGAAGAGACTGAATGGGTAAAGATCACTGAGTGATAGCATCCTGGTTGTGGTGTGTATTCAGGAGTCTGAGGTATGTCTAGCCTGAATCCACTGGGTCGGGCTACGTGAATCAGTGCAGTAGGATCGATTGAGCGGCCAGTGGAGACCTGCTCAATCAATCCTGGAAGTGCTCTCCGTTAAACACAATAACGCCCCCCCCCCCCCCCCCCAGAAGAAAGTAATTCTGTGCCAACCAAAGGGCATTTCCCATCAGTGCAGCACTGATTTGATGGGAGATATGCAAGCTATGTACTGTAGAATGCATATCTCCTATCAATCTGGCATGGTAGTGAAGGCCAGGCTTAATGCTGAAACGCTTGTGTGATATCTCACCCTAGGATTTCCACACTAACTGGGTTTCAGAGATTATCATGCAGTTCTCTAGAAAAGCTCTTAAAGGCCTGTTCATAGCCCCCTTAATGTTACTTCCCATGAAAATTCAGCTGTGAACTCTTGATTTGTTTTACTTGCACCTTATTCTCTAAACCTTAGACATGCACATGGTGACAGTGCACATAGTGTAATCCTATAAAGAATGATTCTGTTACACTGCACAAATGCAAGAGGGAGCAGATTGAAGGTTGTTTTTGGGAACCTCAACTCAAAATGCCAGGACTAACTGGATCAGATTTAGTGCTGAGTTAATGTTCGTATGTAAGCTTCCATCTGGAGCTTGCAGACAGTGTGCTGCTATTTAGGAGAAGAGTTTCACTTGAACTGGGCAGGCAGCGATCATTTTTACTGAACTCGATATAAATGAAAGTAATTTCTTGTGCCATGGATAGAAAATACATTTAAAGGGATGCATCTGTATATAGCAAAAACAACATGGCTACCCATCTGGTCCTTAGTTGAGATTCTGAGAGCTTGAATTATTAAAAATATCGCTTTGCCACCATTTATAGCAAGTGCTTACTTTTTAATTTTATTCTGCTTAGACAGTGGCAATAGATTGGTCCGTTTCCCTTTCTGTGTCTGTTGCAGTAGCCTAGTGTTTCACGGTTAGAAATCATGCAGCTAATGCAAATGAAAAATGTTTTTTGATTTTTAACAAAAATGCAAACAAACCTAGGAAACACCTATTTTTAGTTTTAAAACTTTTGACACCACCTTAACCATTGCACCTAAACTAGATAATGCCTTCTAGGAAGAGTCAATGGCCCTGATTAGAATAATGGTCCTTTCGTTGGGCAGGTGAATGGCGATTGATAGATGATTGATTGATTGACTTTTAGTGCATTTTTGCAAGTTTAAAGTTAAATGTGAGGACAGAGAAAGTTTCATCATGAGGTTGCTTGTCCATTGTCTTCTCCCAGCAAAGGACTGCATGATTTAGAGAAGCACTTTAGCTGCTGATTGACTTGTGTGATGTTTTCCTTTCCCTACTTTTCAGGAGGAGGAAGCGTGATGAGGACAGGCATGACATCAACAAAATGAAGGGTTATACCCTGCTCTCTGAGGGCATCGATGAGATGGTGGGAATCATCTACAAACCCAAAACCAAGGAGACCCGAGAGACTTATGAGGTGCTGCTAAGTTTCATTCAGGCTGCCCTTGGGGACCAGGTAAGGACACGCACAGATCCATGAGGGCAACTTTATGGTGAAGGCATCTTAGCTGAGTGGGTTTGTAAGAATCCTCAGTGTGTGTGTGAGCGGAAAAGCTATAGTTCCGATCAATCAATAAGCTAGTCTTCGGATCCTTGACAGTAAACCCTTCTCTTGCAAGCTAATGAGGTGCATCACAGCTGGCATGTAGGACTTGGCTTGTTTTGGCGCTTGTGGCTACAAAAGCTCTTCACCTGAGATACTATCTCAGTAGGCTCCTAGACACATCCCAGGAACTGTCTGGAGTGCTAGCACTTACTTCAAGGTGGGATGTAGCCTCTAACCAGGGTCATATCCATTCCTGTTTCTCATGTACTAGCACAGTGCTGTTGTATGTTAGAGGGGAATGTTTCCAGATGTACTGTTTTTCCGTGGAGACAATTGTTATAGCCAGAAAGCTGGAAGCATTTAGTTCATAAATGTGAGCCAGTATTACAGTTCCATAGCTTTGCCCCAGCAGGGAAATGCACAGTCTGGTATGTGGAGAATCTCCACCCACCCTAGCCCTCTAATTAGATGTGCTGTATCTGTTGTTTCTTCGGCAGCCTCGTGACATTCTCTGTGGAGCAGCTGATGAGGTCTTGGCTGTATTGAAGAATGAGAAGCTGCGAGACAAGGAGAGGCGGAAGGAAATTGATTGTCTATTAGGACAAACGGATGACACCCGCTACCATGTGCTGGTGAACTTGGGCAAGAAGATCACAGACTATGGTGGTGACAAGGAGATCCAGAACATGGGTAGGGATCACTCTTGAGTTTGTGCCTGGACTGCTCACTCGTATTTGCTCATAGCATACAGGTTGTCAGCATGTAGTGTTTCGGTAATGGCGCACCAATTTGGGATGATGTGTTTAGACAAGGAGACTGGAAAGTGTTTTAAACTGAGCCTGTGACTTGAAAATTTTTTTTGGGACTTGGTGGTAAATAGTTACTGCACTTAGAGTCTAAGGGCTAAGTCATGCATACAACTCCCAGAGGCAGCTGCTGAACTTTGGCAATAGATTGTGGGTAATGTTTAGTCTCTTGATTCAAATCCTGATTCATTCACAAGTGAAACAAACGGTGTTTTCTCCAGTTAGCCGCTAGTGAGAACATACCCATCTTACGGCCCTTCCCTGTATGTGTTCTCCATGCTTTAAATGTTGTTGATGATCTTGTGTTACAATGGTGCAAAACGGGGCTAATTGGGTTGAGCTTGACTTGCATCCTTCTAACTCTGTCCTCTTTTGCAGATGATAACATTGATGAGACATATGGCGTGAATGTGCAGTTTGAGTCTGATGAAGAGGTAAGTGACCAGATGCTTCTAAGGCGGTGGCTGAGCTGTCACTTTATCCCTTCACTCTTTTTTGTGCTGCTGTTTGTGAACAGGATGTGTGTACTTGGGGAGCTGGAGTTTGGTTCAATCTCAGCTATGTTTGCCAGCAAGACCAAGCTGAGCCAGAAGATGACAAGACACAGCTTCCTGGCCCTGGAAGGCCTCCTAAATCACTGTACTAAGCTGTACATCCTCTCAGAGAAATGTGTGTGAATTCTATGGCTTGGCTTCGGTCAGCTATCAGACTTCCTGACCTACTCAGCAATCCCTTTCAGACTGGAACTTGGTATCCTCTGAGGTCCTGTTCTGTGCAATGCCTTTTCTAAATGTCAGCCACTTGGGAGTATTTTATATAATTGCTCTTCTGGGACCACTCTTGGGTAACACTTACCTGAATGAGGATCTGAAAATAATTGGCTCAGCTGTTTCCTAAAGTGAAACAATACAGGAACCTCTGAGTCATTGGCATCAGTTATTTCTGAAGGTCTGGAGGTGGGAAAGGATTTTGAACTACTTGTATGCATTAATTGGTTCTGAATTAGCTTTAACATCACAAGACATGAGGCTTATCTGCTGTGAGCTCAGTGAAAACATGCAGAATTAACCTTAAGGACAAGCTGCCCCAGGATAGTAAATAGTGTAGTGAGAGTGAACCAGGGACCTGACATGGCTGTGATGGTATCTGTAATCACACTTGTTAAGGTACAAATTAAGGAACTATTCCTCTTTTTGCTCTAGGCCATAGCTGATTGTTGCTTGGGGTCAGGAAGATCTTCCCTCATTCATGTAATTTAGGGGTGCCCAAATGGCTTTGGGCTTTATTTTTTCCACTAACTTTGGATGTATTCGGTATTGGGCACAACTGGAAGCAAGATGCTGGACTGCAGTAATAATGATCATGTCTACTGAGCTTCCTGTATGAGAAGCGTTAATGAGTTAAGCTTTACAACATCCCTGATATGATCGTATTTTATAAAGGGGGAGATTGAGGCAGGGGATGATGGGATTTCCCAAAAGGACTGAGATCTGCCTTAATTGCAGTACAGTCCTGCTGTTGCCAGAGCAAGGACAAGCTGGGCCGGCTCCCATTTCCACTATTCCTGCCCAAGGTGTGCAGGGGTGAGCTAAGACTTTCTCTGTGTGGTTTCCTTGAGAGAGAGCTATTAACAGGAGGCGTGTATTCCAACAGGAAGGTGATGAGGATGTGTATGGCGAAGTGCGGGATGAGGCGTCTGATGATGACATGGAGGGGGACGAGGCCGTTGTCCGCTGCACCCTCTCAGCCAATGTGAGTTACCAACTGGGAAGCATAAGGCTACTTTATCTTACTGGAGGATTAAAGCTCTTGGGGCTGAATTCCTAACTGTGGCAGCAGAAACTTGCACAGATCTAGCCGAGGGCCCCCGGCTGAGCATATGGCAGAAGCTGGAGGGGAATCCAGCTGCTGAATCCTTGGGTCTTTAAGCCCCCAGAGTCTGAACACAGCTGCCGCCGCCATAGCACCTTTGGGCACACTTTTGGGTGCAGAACTTCTGTCTGGTGTGACCACTGCCTAGCCCCTAGAACCAGCGCTGACCTTCACACTTACCCTGTAGCTGAAACATCCTGTTCCAGAGCACCACCTGGGTGGTGGCCTGGGTACAGAGTTTACTTTAAGAGGCACATGGTAGGTGTAACTCATGTAACGCACGGACGTTTTGCACAGGATCCTAAGACACATTTGTTCTTTCTTTAATAGCACGAGAAATACACAGATCTGTACCAAACCCTGGCATGCATTTCTCTGCCTCCATTTCCTTACCACTCCAGAATGTTCTTTGGCTGCAGTCAGGGTCCTCTGGGTGTCCAGGGTCCTTCTGTGGTTCTGTGGAAGTGTGTTTCCTGTGCCCCAGTTGCCTTCTGTGAAGCTGGCTGGGCTGCATTTAATCATGGCCCCTATGTGATGAGAGCACACCTGTCTCTTCTGGAGCAGCGCACAAATGTGGGTGCCAGCCTCAGGGCACACTGCAGGAAATAGGGCATAAACCCCAAACTGGTTGTACTGTATGTTCTTAACGAGATTTCACCAAACAAGTTACACATGCAAACTCCTCAAGCACTCCAATAGCCTGAACATGGAGTTCCAGACACTCCTGTCTGTCATGCCATCCAGGCAAGCCTGCCTTTGTGATAGATGGTCCCTTACACCATAAATCACAACAATATTCAATATGACTGACAGTCCCAAAGGACCCGTCACGTAACCCAGGTCAGCTGTACTCCAGATCTCTCACTAGTGATGACGCTTGTAGCCAGGCTTGTAATTAACTAAAGATTTATTAACTAGGAAGAGGAAATAAGAATTATTTACAAGGTTAAAGCAGATAATATAGACACAAATGAGCTACAGGCTTAGTTTCCAAAAGATAATAGCGATTTCTGTCATAAGCAAACTCCATATGCCCTTTAGGGCTAACTCAGGCAAAACAGATAGGGGCACTGTTTGTGCTTAATGATTCTTGCCCCTTGAGAATCCATTAAAAAAAGAACCAAACTTCTTCTTGTTACGGATTTTTAATCTCCTTCTCCCCAGAGCCTGGCTGATGGAATGAGTTCATGGGCAGGTCTCCTCTGCCAGGCAGGGGTGAGGAGTTTCACAATGGCTCATTTGGTTTCAAAGACCCTCTGGTTGGGCAGGGCAGGACCTAACACCTGTTGGAAGCCAACAGAGGTTTCCAATGCAATCGTTTGCTATTGTTTTAGAACATGGGACACAGATAAGTGAGACTACTGCATGCAGCTTCTTGCAAGCTAAGGTTTAAATGCCAAACACTTTATC
Organism: Pelusios castaneus; assembly: GCA_007922175.1. Classification (NCBI taxonomy): domain Eukaryota; kingdom Metazoa; phylum Chordata; order Testudines; family Pelomedusidae; genus Pelusios; species Pelusios castaneus. The sequence goes on from ML685810.1 coordinate 13,260,024, forward strand.
ACAACTCCCAGTACTTACATAAAGATGTGCCAGATGGCTTTCAGGTGCTGCACTGGTCAGGGCTCAATGCTGAATTAGCACTAATTGCCAGCATCACACCCCCCATAATCCAGAAAACTCTCCCAGACTCCCTTGTGGGTCTCTTTAAACCCTGTGTCCCCTCTTGTCTCTTTATCATGCTGCTGGTCGCTCCTTTTTCTCTGCTGCTCCCCTCCCAGCAGAAGTAATTTCTCCCAGCTCCAGCAAACGTCCTTTGAATGGCTACTCAAAAGCACAGCCCTTACAGTTAAGTGCTCTGTTGTCTCTGGTGGACTGCTAGGTGCTATTAGCTAGTGGTGGATACTCCTGCATAAAGGGCCATTCTGTGATAACATTTTTCAGAGTTACAACCTCATCATTTCATATCAACCAGAATTTGGAAGTCACATGTAGGCTCCCCGAAGCCTCACAACTCGTACTGTTTTCTGATAGAGGCCAGATCGAGTGCCTCTTGGGACTCATAGAGCATGAATGATCGCTGCTACCGGGGCTTTGTTCACATACACGATGGTGAAGGAGTTGTGCTCTTGGTTACCCAAAGGGTGTGTGGCCGTTAATGCCCCTCAGGGAGCGCAGTTGTGTGTGGGTGAAGACAGGCTGTAATGAATGCTGACTGCCTTTCAGCTTGTGGCCTCAGGGGAGCTGATGAGCTCCAAGAAGAGAGACTTGCATCCCCGAGACATTGACGCCTTTTGGCTTCAGCGGCAGCTGAGTCGCTTCTATGACGATGCCATTGTGTCCCAGAAGAAAGCAGATGAGGTGCTCGAGATCTTAAAGGTACGTGGCCAGCTGTGTGTGAAGATAGTTCCAGTTTCAGGGCTGCCTTGCTGAGAGACAGGAGGCTGTCCAGGTCGGGCTGCTTGTTACATACTAAAGTGTTAACTTGATCTTGTGCCGCTCATCCCAGGAGGATACACCTAACCTGCCCCACCTCTGCTGGGATGACCAGGCTTAATGCATGGGCAGACATTCTCTCTGGGGACAATTGCTGCTTTCCAGAAACGTCTTCTGGGATACCAGCTCTGGTGCGGTCTGAGCCTGACCCTGCCAGTGAATAAGCACCTGTGACTCCCTTTGACTTCAGTTAGAGTTGGGTTGCCCAGAGCTGCTTTGGTCTGGTCCTCCCTCGGCAGCATTTATATGGCTCCAAAGCAAGTAAACTGCACCAGTGTAGCTGACCCAGGTATCCTGGTCCAGGGGCATCTTAGGAGAGCAGGAGGAAGATCTAGGACAGGCTGCACTTGGCTAGACTATTGCCGCTGTTGCTGAGATACCTCCTTCGAGTCCTGATTGTTACATGGAGGTCTGGGCAGTCTGTCTGGTGGGTAGCTTGTATTTGCCACGTGGTTGGGTTCTACTGGCTGGCCATGGGAGTTTGGTTTCCCTGCCCTCTAATGTGACAAAACAGGGCAGCAGGTGGCAGCTTCTCTCTGTGCCTCTTTTCCCAGACTGCCAGTGATGACAGGGAGTGTGAAAATCAGCTTGTCCTGCTGCTGGGCTTCAACACCTTTGACTTCATTAAAGTGCTGAGGCAGCACAGAATGATGAGTGAGTATTGGGCACGGGATTCACCTGGAGTGCTCTGACTCTCCTGGCTAGCCTGCGTGCTCTTCCAATCGTGCCTCTAGCATCTGCGCTATGCGCTTTACAGCAGTGTAGCAGGCTCGCGCAGGTCCTCTGTGTCCACAAACCACTCGCATACGTCAGCTTCGTGCTTCCACCAGGGCTCTCTATAACTTACTACCCGCCACAATCTAGCAATGTGCAATCCGGCCTATCCTCTCCAGGGGCCACTCTCCTTCTGTGACTTCTCCTTTTGCTGGCTGTTTGCCAGCCCTGTACGTCCTTCCTCGGAGCCTTTCTAGTGCCTGGCTAACGAGCCCAGCAGCTCCTCCTCGTCAACCCATGTTGTGCAGGGTTTATTCAGCCTTTTCCAATCCCTGCCAGTTAGGACTTTCATGGAAGGGGACCAAATCAGCCTGGTTTCTCCCAACACCATCACAACTAGCATAGGTGTGGAAACATACCCTGAAGTGCAGACACAGCCTACATGGTGGAAGGGGTTTTTCTGTCGGTGTAGGAACACTCACCGCCCTGAGCCGTGGTAGGTAGGCTGACAGAAGTAGTCTTCTGTTGACCGAGTTACAGCTATGCCAGGTTAATGTCCGTGTAGCTACGCTTGGGGCATGGATTTTTCACATCCTTGACTGACATAGCTACGTTGTCCTAAATTTTAAGTGTCGACCAGGCCTCAGTCCACTTCCACACCTGCAACTTTCTCATGTCTCCACACATCTGCCTTCTGTGCTGTCTTTCCTTTGCCCCTTGCTTTGTGAAACACCAGGTTTCTCCTAGTTCTCTGTGACTGTTCTTTATCTTGTCACTTTCCCTCTGATCCTGTGCATTGGGGCAACTGCCTTCCCTCACCCTCTTTCTCTCTCCAGTCTTGTACTGTACGCTGCTGGCTAGTGCACAAAGTGAAGCTGAAAAGGAGAGAATAATGGGGAAGATGGAATCTGATCCTGAGCTGTCAAAATTCCTGTATCAGCTGCATGAGACAGAGAAGGAAGATCTGATCCGGGTAAGAGGAGTGGAGGGAGCCCATGAGGTCACTCTGTATGAATGTCACACACACGTTTCACTGCATGGAGGGGCTGTATGGATCACAGCACAGAGGTTAGAGCTTATGATGCTGGCTGTAGACTTACTGCATCCTATTTTCATAAGAGCCAGCTGTTTTTTTAAAATGGGACGGTTCTCCAGATTCATCTGTGCAAGACGTTGCACCTACATGCGCTGTTACTAATCAGCGGCAGACAGCAGCTCCTGAGTCTCTAGTGTGGGGTCCTCTGAGATGACACTCCCTTTGAAGCACATCAAATCCACTTATTATTCATTGGAAGGGGTTATGGTAGCTTAGAACATGAAATCCCCTATGCTCTGAGGGAGCTGAGAGGTCTGGGCCAGGAACTGATCCTGAGCAGCTCCGCTCACTGTTTAAGGCCAGCTCCATGTTGTAAGTGGTGTTCTCCAATGAATGTTTTTTGTGCCTGGGCCCACCCTGTTCTCACATCCTGGTGCACTGGTTCGGTTGCAGTGTGTTCCCCTGGAGGACATGTGATGTTTCTGGCCCTAGTGATGCTGGTTTTCAGTGACTCTGATTGAGTGGGTGGCTGTGCTTAGAAGGAAACCGAGCCTGTGGAGCATCCTGACCACCTGGCTGAAGCTGCACTATCGTAGTGAGGCAGTAGCAGGTGCTAGTGTATGGGCTGGGGACAACAGAGGTGTCTGCCCAGCGTTAACCTGCCTTCTTTCTTTGCCGTCCAGGAGGAGCGCTCTCGTAGGGAACGTGTGCGCCAGTCCCGGATGGACACTGACCTGGAAACCATGGATCTGGATCAGGGTGGAGAGGTATGTCCCTTAGGCACTGTTTTTAGTATGCTTGAGGAACTGCTAGATGAGGGGCTGAATGAGTGCCAGGGGGCTGTTGTTAAACCAGGAAAGATGGGTGGAAAAGACCCTGATCTAGCTGCCTGCAGATGGGGTTTGACAGTGAGCACCTGATCGGCCTGAGAGAAGAGATAGGAAGGCAGACCTACAGGCTGATTGGAGTGGTTACCATCAGGGCCAGATTATCAAAGGCGCTTTAGGGTCTTAAGCCCGGGGCCCCGGCCTAAAGGGGGCCCTGGGCTTGAGCCCCTAAAACTCCTGTAATAATCTGGAGACCTCAGTGCTGCCAGGTAGGAGTGGAGTAAGCGCTTCTGCCCTACCGACACTGTGGGGAGAAGGGCGGTGCTCAGGCCTCAAGCGGGGCAGGGGGGGCTCTGCGCTCCCACCCTGCCTGTGGGCCAGCTGATCTGCCTCCGGGGGTGGGGTGGGCCAGAGCAGTGCTCGCTCCGCCTAGGGGGCGGGGCCAACTGGCAGGGCCTGTGCTCCGCATGCAGCTCCTCCAGGGCCTCTGGCCTTGGGGGGCTGCATCAGGGCCTGCTGCTGTGCCATGCACCCGACTGGCTGGACTGGGGCCAGGGTGGGGGGGCACCCTTGGTTCCCAGGTCCCCCCAGCGACGGGTGGTGTGCGGCCCCTGTAATGGGGGGCTCCAGGCAGGGGACATGTGGTGGGGGGGCCAGTTAATCTGACCCTGGTTGCGATGCTGTCCTTTTAAATAAGAATGGCCATACTGGGCCGGACGAAGGGTCTATCTGGGCCAGTGTCCTCTCGTCTGATAGTGGCCATTGCCAGTTGCTTCACAGGGAATGAACGTAGCAAGTGATCATCAAATTATCCATCTCATTGGCCATTCCCAGCTTCTGGCAAACAGCAACCCCTGCCCATCTGGCTAATAGCCATGGATGGACCTATTCTCCATGAACTTATGTGGAGTCACCATGGGAGAAGAGTGCCCCTCTCATTCTTTCTCTGACTCCCTGTCTGGTGTTTCCAGGCCCTGGCCCCACGACAGGTGCTGGACCTGGAGGATCTGGTGTTTGCCCAAGGCAGCCATTTCATGGCCAACAAACGTTGCCAGCTGCCCGATGGCTCGTTCCGCAGGCAGCGCAAAGGCTATGAAGAGGTGCATGTGCCTGCCCTGAAGCCAAAGCCCTTTGGCTCCGAGGAGGTAGGTGTCTGGACATGTTCCCTTTATGTCAGCAGTGTGCTGGGTTGGATTTCCTAGCATACTTGATTCCTCACCTCCCCCAGAAACCGGCTGGTTTTCTGGCACTTCTTGCTTTCAGCATGAGACTCATTGGCCTTTGAGGGGTCATCTCCACAACACGCCCTGGGTCAGCAGGACTTGGATCCCTTCCGACATACGTCCCTCAAGGCTCCTCTGTTTTACGCTCTGCTTACCTGAGATTTCTTGGCTCCTGATCCATTGGTTCCTAACGCCTGGGATGTCCACCTACCATTGGTGGTTCTGGCGTTAAGCTCCCCCTGGTGCCTTAAAGATGGGCTGCTGTGCAGGGCTTGTGGGCATTCTGCTGCCGTGTGTGCAGCCTGCTCCTCAGGACTGAGCTAGCGAGTGTGGGCCACACTCCAGGCTGTGCTCTGCTTCTGGCTGGGCCAATGATTCACCATGGGATGGGACAGATCACTTTGCCCAGGTTGTAAAACGGAGAGAGGGCGTTGCTGGCTGTCCAGGGTTATGGATCATTACTGTACACACTGTAATCACTGCACTGCGGTTCGGGCTGCCTGGACTAGCAACCTAGGCTCCTGTGCAGGTTCTGAGACATGGTTGGCAGTGGGAACAGCTTAGTTCCGTGAGAAGGCTTGGGCGGGGGGATTGGTTGCGTAGGCCCAGAGAGTTCGAGTCCTCAGTGCTAGATCATTACATTGCTGGTCATCACCCAGTGTTGTGGGTGAGACTTGCAGATCAATGGTAGGTAGCCTCCAGGCCAAATGCTTTGGTTTCATGGCCCTCTGATCTCTCACTACCCTGCTGTGTGACTGCCATGCATGAAGCTGTATGTCCCAGCTACACTGATTGAGACAGAGACTCTCCCTGCCATTCCTCAAGGGGTCTCTTTTGTGGAGTGCTCTACTTGCTGCATGACACAGGCCTGGCCAAGGGTGTTAATGGGGTTTTTCTGTTTCAGCAACTGGTTCCTGTGGACAAACTGCCCAAATACGCCCAGGCCGGGTTCGATGGGATCAAAACTCTGAACCGTATTCAGAGCAAACTCTACCGCGCTGCTCTTGAGACAGATGAGAACCTGCTTCTCTGTGCTCCCACGGTAAGGATTAGAACAGCTGCCTCCTGCCCCATGGACCCTAACTCATGGGCACTCTTTCTTCCTACAGGGTAAATGTCTCCAGCCCCACCTGTTTAGCATGGACTTGGGGTTGTAGCCCAGCTCTCTTGGAGGGTGGCTGGTTCAACCTAAGAGGGGAATTTGCCTTTGGCTGTTGTGGGGAGGCCATGGATTTGGTGGAGTTGATTCCACTTATGTTCTGGGGCGTGACACTCCAGAGGTCATCCAGTCCAGTGGGGAGCAGTCAGCAGTGCCCTACACCCTAGGCTGCCTTACGAAACCTTGCTGACATGGCTCCCACCTGGGTCACTCAGGCAGCCTACAAGCCGTGTGTGTGTGTGTGTGTGTGTGTGTGTGTGTGTGTGTGTGTGTGTG
>ML685810.1:13266201-13345781 GCA_007922175.1 Pelusios castaneus
TGTGTGTGTGTGTGTGTGTGTGTGTGTGTGTGTGTGTGTGTGTGTGTAAAAAGTAAAACTGCCGACTGCCAGCCACACTTGCAATATGATCTGGTTATACTGCAGGCTGACCCCAACCCACACCCAGTCCCAATTATTCCCCCAGAAATGTTTGTCCTGTACCATCCAGCCCTCCCCTGGTCAGTACTGGTATATTTTGAGTCCATTATTCCTTTAAGGGAATAACATGCCAGTTTATTCTGTCATAGTTAAACACAGTGGATTAGATAAAGCAGAAAAAGACGTTTATTTAACATAAAGAGGTAAATTTGAAGTGAGTATAAATAATGAGGCATAGAAGTCAGGAATGTTTCCAAGAAAAATAAAGATTGTAAGTTTACCAATACCTAACTGAACAAACTATTAGACTGAAGCAAAATTTTTCACCATGTGCTCCAGCAGATTACTGTCCAAACTCTCAGGCCAGCCCTCCCCCGCAGTCCAACACATTTTTCTCTTCAAGCACAATGAATCTTATAGTTTGCGGGGGAGGGTAACCTTGGAGTATTTGGCTCTCCTTTTTATAGTTCCAGTCCCTCTCTTTAAAAACACTTCTAACATGGACCTGGGAGACAGAATCAATGTGGAAGGAAGTTCCCTGCTGTTTTTTTCCCACCTGGAATTTCATTTGTCTTTACTTCCTGCTTGATGACTCCATTTACTGCTTAAATGCAAATTAAGCAAAGCACACATTCCTTTATTTAGGATAGACTGGTTTGCCAACTTCTGTTTGGGTAGGTCTGTGGGGTTTGGAACATGCAGGGGAATTTTATATCTTTACATATGATGTTGCTACACATATTTTACCAAGACATTACTGAGCAACAAAATGAGGTTTTAAATGATCCCTTCCAAGGCACACTTGGTGCAAAGATGATTACAGCAGTGTGTCGGGTGTGAACTCGGATGTATTCTGTCCCGCAGGGTGCAGGGAAGACCAATGTAGCTCTGATGTGCATGCTGCGCGAGATCGGGAAGCACATCAACATTGATGGAACTATCAACGTGGATGACTTCAAAATCATCTACATTGCGCCCATGAGGTCCCTGGTGCAGGAGATGGTGGGCAGCTTTGGAAAGGTAATGGAAAGCCTTGGCTATTCTGCTGGGCCTGCGGGGCAGAGGTAGGCGAGCAAGGGCTTGTGAGGTCTGTACTGACAGCTCACATGCAGCATTAAAGGGTATCCTTGGATGAAGTCATGGGAGGAGAGGGGGTTGTGCCCAATACTCCCTTCTCACTTGGAGCCTGAGTCCCTTGGGCTGGCAGTGTTAGCTGAGCCTCCATTCTAGGCTCTGTGATTCCGCACCAGCGAGGAAGAATACGTGACTTGTTCGATGCCCTGGTGCAGAAAACCCTATTTGCATCCTGGGAGAGGTGTGGAAGTGTGCGTACGATTCGCTGCTCAGGACCTTTAATTTCCAAGTCTCCTCAGTGCACTGTGTTGTCATCCCATCTAAGTGTACCTGGTCTTTCCTAGCGCCTGGCCACTTATGGCATCAACGTGGCTGAGCTGACCGGAGACCACCAGCTGTGTAAGGAGGAAATCAACGCTACGCAGATCATCGTCTGCACCCCGGAGAAATGGGACATCATCACCCGCAAGGGAGGGGAGCGTACCTACACCCAGTTGGTGCGCCTCATTATCTTGGTGAGTCGCACTGGTGCTGCAGAAGGGAGCCGCTGCCTAAGTAACTAGGTGGAGCACCTTGCTGGTGTAGGCTCCTTGTTGCAGGCAGGGGCAGGAGATCAGCCCTCCTCTTCCCTTGTTCGTAGCAGGGAGCATGGCCAAGTGCTCTGCTGGCATTCCTAGGTTGTGGGGTCCTTGCTGGAGCTAAAGGGAGGGGAGCACGGATCTCCTTTTCCGCTGGCTGTGGAAGGGAACCACTGCCTAGGGACTCTGGTGGTGTGCACCATTTCCCTTCTGCAGCCAGTTGGACGGGAGATCCTTCTTGCTGAACTCCTTCCCTCTGGCTGTGGCAGTGGTGGGGGCTGCTGGCAGAGATTGGTGGCCTTTCAGGGTTGTAAAAATTATATTCATGTCCCTTGACCCAAAAAGATTGGGACCCTCTGGTTTAAACCAATGCAAGTGCAGCCGTGCTGGTCCATCAGGGAATATGAAGGAAACAAGTTGGTCAAGTCTGTTCCATTTGAAGTCAATCTTCTCTCACACATTGTCTCATCTAGGATGAAATACACCTTCTGCATGATGACCGGGGTCCTGTCCTGGAGTCCTTGGTGGCCAGAGCCATCCGCAACATTGAAATGACCCAGGAGGACGTGAGGCTTGTTGGCTTGAGTGCCACTCTCCCGAACTATGAGGATGTGGCTACGTTCCTGAGAGTGGACCCTGTCAAGGGCTTGTTCTACTTTGATAACAGGTAGGGTGAAGGTTGGGAAGGGCCTTTGACAATCCACCTGGGGAGCCGCCAAGGCCTTTGGTGAGATCTTTTTGTGGAGATGGGTTAGAAGGTAACTGTCAAGAAGCTGATGATGCCAAGGTGTCACCGGGCATCCAGCAGGTTGCTTATGACTTTCAGTTGGGATCCATTAGATCCCAGCTCTTCAATGTGCCCTTGGGGTGTAGGCCAGAGATTGCGTAATGATTAGTTGTACTCCTACCTGGGCTCAGAACATGCGCTGGGGGAGCAGGAGAACAGGGGTCTCCATCCCTGTCTGTTGCTGCAGCTCTTGAAGGATGCTGAGAAGGGCTTTGAGGTGTGTGAAGGACCAGTCATATGAAGCTGTTCAGCCTGTCACTGGACTCCAGGGACAGTTGAATCTGCTGCTGCTGATCTGAAAAAGGGACAAGCAGAATATGAATCCTCAGCTGGGACAGCACAGGAGGGCATTTACTGTGGGCTCTCCATGTAGAGAATGGGTTGCAGGTTGGAGAGGGAGCTGCGTGATGATTTGGGGGCAGAAATCTGCAACGTGGAGGTGCCATGGCTGCCCTTTTCACACTGCCCGCTTCTCACTACAGCTTTCGCCCAGTGCCGCTGGAGCAGACCTACGTGGGTATCACAGAGAAGAAAGCAATCAAGCGCTTCCAGATCATGAATGAGATTGTCTATGAGAAGATTATGGAGCATGCTGGGAAGAACCAGGTGAGCTTGGCATTTTAGTTGCTGGCACATTTAATCCTCTTGGTTAGGTCCACTGTTACAGACTTTTTCCATTTCCATCTGTCCTGTGGGCTGTGCTCCCAGCTCCACAATGGCTGCACCCTCTGTAGCTCTGTGCTGGCTGCCAGTAGCTGAGACAGGGACATGTACCCAGAGCTGCTGTTTTTCCCCTTGCTGACCATTCAGCATGAGCATGTCTGTTCTTCCTGCCTGGATGTACCTCCCCAATCACCTTTAGTCTGAGCTGGCTAGGGCTCCCTTCCTGAGCCAGCTCGCTGAGACTGGTCCCTTCTGGAACCAAGCATTCCAGGACTGAACTGCTCCCTTTGTGGTGCTCCCCTTTCCAGGTCAAGAGCTCCATCAGCACGCGGCCCCAGTGTGCCTGGAGTCCCCTTGCTTTCCCGAGCCCGAAAAAGGGACTGGGACAGGAATCTTTGCAGCTGCCATGGCCTTTTCCCCCTTTTACAGTGCTGTGTGGTATGTTCCATAGGTGCTGATATTCGTTCACTCCAGGAAGGAGACAGGGAAGACGGCCCGAGCCATCAGGGACATGTGCCTGGAGAAAGATACACTGGGCCTCTTCCTTCGGGAGGGCTCGGCCTCTACGGAGGTCCTGAGGACAGAAGCTGAGCAGTGCAAGGTATCTGGCAGGCAGTACTGGGTGCATGGTCTAGCTCGGGTGTTAGAACAGTCGAACACACTTGGGTGTTAAAAAATATCACAGGTCACGGGCAATGTTCCCTCTAATGTTTGGTGGCTTGTGTGCAAAATTTTCAAGCCGTGTGCAAAACTTTTTCTGAATAAAATTTTTGTGCAAACTCACACGACAGAAATTATAGGCATTAATTGCAGTTAAAGTGATTGTAAACAGAATTAATTAATTGTGTTTAATTAATTGAATTTGAATGAATTTTGAATTGAAATTTAATTTTTAGAAAAGTTTTTATTTAAAATTAATTTTTAAAAAGCTTTTTAAAAAGGAAGGAAGAAAGAGAAAGAAAAAAGAGAGGGAAGGAGGAGAAAGAAAAAAGTAAGAGAAAGGAAGGAAACAAAGAAAGAGAAGGAAGAGGAAGATGAGAAGGAAAGAAGGAAGAGAAAGAAGAAAGGAAGGAAGAGGAAGACAGAGAAAGAAGGAAAGAAAAAGGAAGGCAAACGAGAAAGAAGGGAAGAGAAAGGAAGAAAAGAGAGAAGGTAGGAAAAGAAAGGCGGAGAGAAGGAAAGAAGTAAGAGAAAGAATGAAGAGAAGGAAGGAAAGAAAAAGGAAGGCAATGAAGAGAAGGAAGGAAAGAAAAAGGAAGGCAATGAAGAGAAGGAAGGAAAGAAAAAGGAAGGCAGTGAAGAGAAGGAAGGAAAGAGAAAGGAAGGCAAAGAAGAGAAGGAAGGAAAGAGAAAGGAAGGCAAAGAAGAGAAAAAAAAAAAAAGAAAGAAGCGAGGCCGCTGGCGGCGGGGACCCAAATGCGGTCCTGGGAGGCCGCCGGCAGGGCAGAGCAGACCCCGGCACCGGAGACCAATCCTGGCCCCGTGGTGGGAGGCCAAGGCTGTTGGTGGAGCGGAGCCGACCCCGGCCCTGGGCCGGGAAGTCAAGGCGGCCGGCGGGTGGGAGCCCGGGATCCTGCCCCGACCGCGGCCACCCCGCTGCTCCAGCTGCATGGGGCAGGCAGGCAGGTGTGCGCACATGCCCCGGGCCTGAGCCTGCCTGCTCCGCCCTGGGGGCGGGGAGGGCCAGCCCAGAGGGCGGGCTCAGGTCAGGTCTGCTGCGGCAAAGCCGCAGCCCCGGGGGTCTGCAGCGGGCAGTGGGGGCTGCTGGCCTGCGCGGGGGTCCGTCAGTGCTGCGCGGGGGGCGCAACGGCCACTGCGCGCCCGCTCACCCGCACAGCTTAGAGGGAACACTGGTCACGGGCTGTAGGGGTGCCATGTGTCTCTGGAACCCGAGCTTTCTCTCCCTTTTTGTTGGTGCGCCTTACACAGCATTAAACCAAAACCTTCTCAGTGGGAGCAGTGTGCCTGCGCCCCATTCCTCTGAGTGGCCTTGGTTACAAGGCTTTATGAGAAACCGATGCTTGGTGACGAGTGCTGGAGCCCTCCAGGATATCCCCTGGCCTGCAATGTGTCCTCTCTAAAGAGTCTGACTCACTTAGCTGTCTCTTTGCTACAGAATCTAGAGCTGAAGGACCTGTTGCCGTACGGCTTTGCTATTCACCATGCTGGGATGACCAGAGTGGATCGAACCCTGGTGGAGGATCTGTTTGCTGACAAGCACATTCAGGTGAGTTCCTGCTCCTGCAGGTGCCCTGGGGCCGTCCGCATGAGACACTTGAACAGCACTTGAAGGGGATTCCTGAGTCAGCCTGTCAGAACGCTCAGCGGTGGACTAAAATTGCACGGCTGCTCGTTGTCATGTCTTAACGAAGCTCATTGACACCAAAACGCACAAACTGGCTTCTCTCTGGTGGCAGGCCTGAGGGTCCTTGGGCAGGGCATGGCTAGGAGAGGCGGGGATAAGTCTTTCCTTTAAGCATAGGTGGGCATCGAGGCTCTTGGATATCTCTCAAGCTGGCTGGCTGTGAGCCTCTGCCTTGGTTACTGTCACGGAGGATCATCTAGGGCTCGTTCCTGACTAAGAGGATTTAGTCCCGGATGACTCTGCTGCAGCAGCTGTGGCAGGGGCTGGAGCTGTCAGTCTCCCAGGCGGTCACCCCTCAGTCCCCTCCCTGGACAGGTCATGGGCTTCCGTGACCTTTCTGTGACTTGTACTGAAATAACTGTGACAGCCTGGAAATGCTCTGGTCAGAACGGGGAGAGATGAGTCTCCACCCAGAAAGGCAGGGCTGGGGATCCAGAAGCCAGAGAGCAGTGGCCTTGGCTGACCCAGGGCGGAGTCATACGGGTACAGCTGCTGAGAACTGGCAGGCGTGACTTGCCCCAGGGCATGCAGTAGGTGGCAGATCTGAGAATAGGTCTGTCTCTGGGCTGGTGCCCTCTCTGTTGAACTTGAGTGTATGTGGAAGGAGGCTTTTGGGCACGCTTGCCCTATTAAAACAAGGGCCAGTATCTGCGTGGGAGTTTCCTGTGGGAATGGGCTAACCAACCCTACTGTGTTTCTGGCACAGGTTCTGGTCTCCACGGCGACACTGGCCTGGGGTGTTAACCTTCCTGCTCACACGGTCATCATCAAAGGGACGCAAATATACAGCCCGGAGAAAGGCCGCTGGACAGAGCTGGGTGCTCTGGACATCCTGCAGGTAAAATGCAGGTGATAAAGTGGCTCTGAGCATCCATGGCAGGTCTGTTTGCCTTCTGGAATCTGCCATGTGATCACAGCTTCGGCCATTTTCGCACTGCAGCTGCTGCCTCTTCCCACTGTCCGCACTCTGGCTCACTGTCTTGACTGTTCTATGAGCTGAACGACAGGCTCAGTGTGGCACTAGGAGTCAGGACAGAGGAATGACCCAGAGCTCCACACGCACCTTCTGCTCTGTAGCCAGCTGCTGAGCATGGAGATTGGTTTGTGGGAAATCCCCATGGCGCAGCGGCATGGGATGTCTTTGGTGGTTGGCAAAGCTGTATGCTTTTCTCTGCATCTGATGAAGCCCTCTATTTGTCTTAGATGCTTGGACGTGCTGGGAGACCCCAGTACGACACGAAAGGCGAGGGGATCCTCATCACATCCCATGGGGAGCTGCAGTATTACCTCTCCCTGCTCAACCAGCAGCTACCTATTGAGAGTCAGATGGTGTCGAAATTGCCAGACATGCTGAACGCCGAGATTGTGCTGGGGAATGTCCAGAATGCAAAGGTGAGAGTGATTGTGTCAGCCACCCCCAACCCCCAATTCCACCTCCACATAGGCCTGGTATAGAAATGTTCAGAATACACCTGATTACTGGGCCCGGTTGCCTTGTGAAGGTATGGCTGCCCTGTCTTCAGGGGTATGTAAGGCTGCCATGTCTTCAGGGGTATGGGGCTGTTCTTGGATGCAGCCCTGCCACTGAAAAGGGTGTGGTACTTGTTACCGATATGTGCAGGTAGTAAAAAAGATGAAGCGTGCATAAAATCCAGCATATGACTAAGGTTTTGTTTGTTATTCGATATTGTCTGTAAGTGAAGCATTCTGGCAGTTCGGGACCTTTGGCTTCCAGTTGTTGCCTGAGCTGGGAAAAGAGCTCAGGCAGAGACTGCAATTATTTTTGCTTCCTGGTCCAGGGTTGGTACTTAGAGAAGTGTATTAGTCATGGAGGCATTTATATTAATCTGCTTGGCTTGGGATAGGAGATCTTGGAGAGAAGGAGAGCGGCCCTCGGTGTTGGAAGGTCAGGTTAGGGACTACTTAAAGAAGTTGGACGTGCAGAGGTCTATGGAGCCGGATGAACTTCATCCGAGGTTGCTGAGGGAGTTGGCCGATGTGATTGCAGAGCTGCTGACCGTTATCTTAGAAAACTCGTGGCGAACGGGGGAGGTCCCGGATGATTTGGAAAAAAGCAAATATAGTACCTATCTTTAAGAAAGGGAAAAAGGAGGATCTGGGGAACTACAGACCAGTCAGCCTCACCTCAGTCCCTGGAAAAATGGAGGAGGTTCTCAAAGAATCCATCCTGAAACACTTGGAGGAAAATAGAGTGATCAGGAACAGTCAGCATGGATTCACCAAGGGCAAATCGTGCCTGACCAGCCTGATTTCCTTCTATGATGAGATGACTGGATTTGTGGATGTGGGAAGATCCGTCGACGTGATATACCTCGAATTTAGCAATGCTTTTGATATAGTTTCCCACAGTATTCTCGTCAGCAAGTTAAGGAAGTATGGGTTGGATGAGTGGACCATAAGGTGGATAGAAAACTGGCTAGATCATCGGGCTCAGCGGGTAGGAATCAATGGCTCGATGTCTAGTTGGCAACCAGTAATGAGTGGAGTGCCTCAGGGGTCGATCCTGGGTCCGGTTCCGTTCAACATCTTCATTAATGGTCTGGATGATGGGATTGATTGCACGCTCAGTAAGTTCGCGGATGACACAAAGCTGGGGGGAATGGTAGACATGCTGGAGGGCAGGGACATGATCCAGGGAGACCTAGACAAATTGGAGCATTGGGCCAAAAGAAATCTCATAAGGTTCAACAAGGACAAGTGCAAAGTCCTGCACTTAGGATGGAAAAATCCCATGTACTGCTACAGGCTGGGGACCGATTTGCTAAGTAGTAGCGCTGTAGAAAAGGACCTGGGGGTTATGGTGGACGGGAAACTGGATATGAGTCAACAGTGTGCTCTTGTTGCCAGAGAGGCCAATGGCATATTGGGCTGCATCAGTAGGAGTGTTGCCAGCAGATCGAGGGATGTGATTATTCCCCTCTATTCGGCACTGGTCAGGCTGCATCTGGAATACTGTGTCCAGTTTTGGGCTCCCCACTACAGAAAGGATGTGGACAAATTAGAAAGAGTCCAGCGGAGGGCAACGAAAATGATTAGGGCCTGGGACACATGATGTATGAGGAAAAACTGAAGGAACTAGACTTCTTTAGTCTGCAGAAGAGAAGACTGAGGGGGGATTTGATAGCAACCTTCAACTACTTGAAGGGGTGCTCCAAAGAGGAGGGAGCTAGGCTGTTCTCAGTGGTAACAGAGGACAGAATAAGGAGCAATGGTTTCAAGTTACAGCTGGGGAGGTTGAGGTTGGATATTAGGAAAAAACTCTCTCACTAGGAGGGTGGTGAAGCATTGGAATGGGCTATCTAGGGAGGTGGTGGAATCTCTGTCTTTGGAGATACTTAAGGCCCGGTTAGGCAATGCCCTGGCTGGGATGATTTAGTGGGAGTGGTCCTACTTTGATGACTTCGTGAGATCCCGTCCAGCCCTATGATTCCATCTTTACAGTCATCTCCTCCTTATGGCTAGCTTTCTTGGTAGGAATCCCTTAAAATTGCAGCCTGCTTTTGCTGGGCAGTGTGTCAGAGATGAGTGCTCTCTAGCACTTGGATGAGGGTTCCCAAGCTGTGAGGATAGAATTTATTTTGCACTTCTGTAGTTCTTAACCCAGGACAGAACAGTGCAGGAAAGCGGCTCATAGTGTGAATGCTGCAGGTTACTCTCACAGCCTAAGAGGGGTAGGAGCTGCCTCTTCTAGGCTTCCAGTGTTAGGCACCAGACATTTCTAGCTCTGATGGTTCATGAGGCATCAGACTTTACAGCTGTCCCTAGTAACCTGATCTAGCCAGGTTCACAGCATGGTAAGTTCTGGGCCCTGAACCAATGTTCACTTAACTTCCTGCTCCAGGGGCCGTAGTCTGACAGTCAGCTGAGACCTCAGCATTGACGGTGCTCTGGTGTCTGTCCTTAGGATGCAGTGAACTGGCTGGGCTATGCCTACCTGTACATCCGAATGCTGCGCTCCCCAACTCTTTATGGGATATCGCACGATGACCTGAAAGGAGATCCGTTGCTGGACCAGCGCCGGCTGGATTTGGTTCACACTGCAGCACTGATGCTAGACAAAAACAATCTTGTGAAGTACGACAAGAAGACAGGAAACTTCCAGGTGAGGCAGGGAAGTGGGGAGTTGCTTACTGAAACCGCATGCAGGTTTCCTCTGGCTGCGGGGCATGGGTGCAAGCTGCATCCTAGAGGTGGATACCGGTGCTCCCACGGGGGTGCTTGGTATGACATGATTTCCCAGAGTGCAACCTGTGCCCCCTCACACAGCCTTGCTAGTGACAAGCAACCAACCCCTCTGGGCACTGTGGTCGCCTAGCCCGAAGCCTGCGGAGCCAACCCTTTAGCTAGCGGTGCTGTACTTACACCCAATGAGTGATCTCTCCAGCCACTCATGATCCAGCAATAGGGAGGAAGCAGGCAGTTCCCCCCAGCACTGCACCCCACAACTGGTCAGAAGCTTGGCCACGTAAGGTTACTGTTCAGTTCACTACTTCATCAAAGGAAAGTAGACATGCAGGAGCCTTTGTGAGCTGAGCAGATTTCAGTTAGCAATGGCTGGGGGGTGGGGGGCCGCCCCCGCTAGCCATGCAGCATCCCTTGTCCACATGCTCTCTTTGTGAACTCTTCATTGTAAACGGTTCCGGAGACAGTGAATTCTGTCTTTGTTAGGTGTTCGTGAGCCAGGAATGCCGTCTGGCTATCCTGTGTAGTACCTCAAAGGCTGGGGACGGGTATTTCCCACTTTACATATGTAACACACACAGCAATGCTTCGTACCTTCCCATACAAACCTACGGGATAGTGCTGTTAGCAGATAAGGGCTTTTAAAATGATGCCTCAAAAGGCCTGTTTTGCACAGCCCACATCACAGTCATAGCAGTGCTGAACATGGGTTTCCAGGTGCTGCTTGGGGGCGCAAAGTGCCACTCTTGGGGAGCACCGTGGCTGTTACTGCTTGGGCCTCTGGTCTGAACAGACAGAAGGGGTGGGCTGGCGTGGCTCCAGATGTAGGTATCTGGCACCACAGTGAACACTGCTGTGTCTGGTTGAGCAAATGCCCATTGTGGCCTTTGCTTTGGAAATGGAGTTGGGGAGGGAACTTCTTCCTTAGGCAATTCCTGCCCTCTGAGTGACTCTACTCCACACACGAGGTTCCAGAGCCTCCTCTCGGCTGGCTCTCATTCAGCGTCTTCCTCTGGCTGCCAGCCAGCTCCTTTCTGCCTTGCCCAGACCCCTGGTTAACCAGCGGTGGCTGCGCTCTGCTGTGTCCGCCTTGAGTTGCTCCTTTCTCCCTCCCCCAGGTGACGGAGCTGGGCCGCATCGCCAGTCACTACTACATCACCAACGAGACGGTGCAAACCTACAACCAGCTCCTGAAGCCCACCTTGAGTGAGATTGAGCTTTTCCGGGTCTTCTCCCTGTCCTCTGAGTTCAAGAACATCACCGTGAGGGAGGTATGGATCTGGGGCGGTGACCAGGCTCTTGCCCCCATAGTTCGGAGGGAGCTGTGTGGTGATGCAGTTCGTCCCTCCCGAGCTCTCCTCACCGCCCCCCCTTGTCTTGCTGCAGGAAGAGAAGCTGGAGCTACAGAAGCTGCTGGAGCGGGTCCCAATTCCCGTGAAGGAGAGCATAGAGGAGCCCAGTGCCAAGGTGAGCTTCCCCTCTGCCCATCCCCCGGGGGAGTTCTGCTGCTTGTGTGAGGAGAGCACCATGACACTGAGGGCCTGGCGCTCTCTGGGTCTGTCGCCGAATGCTGGATCCTTTCACCCTGGGAATGTTTCTTGGCCTCCATCCCTTGGTGCAGTGTCCTGCACAGGAGAATGGGGTGCTTGAGCCAAGCAAAGACTGATGCTTCAAGAGCGATTGGGCTTCTCCTTTCAGGCTGGGCTGCCTTTCTGCACTGGGTGTGGGAGGGAACTGCAGTGCATCCCCCAAGTTCTGACTTCCTCTCCCACCTTTCTTCCCCTTGGAAGTGGGGACTCTCAATTGATACCCCAGGAGGGCTTTGATCCAACTCCTGTTCTTGCTCTCTGTAGATCAACGTGCTCCTGCAAGCCTTTATCTCCCAGCTGAAGCTGGAAGGATTTGCTCTGATGGCAGACATGGTATATGTTACCCAGGTGAGTGGGGGATTCACTGGGGTAGAAAATCTGTCTCTGTCTTGAGAGTTCGGTAGGCAAATCCCTTCCTCTTTCTCTACCTTGGTTCCCTTATTTGTCTCCCAGCCCCCGAGGAGCAGGCATTCTGTTTGTAAATTGCTTGGGTGGCTAATAGGGCTGTGACTTTGTAATGGGGAGAATTCCTGTTGCCGTGCTCTGTCCAGTAACAAATCAGCACACACAAGACTGCAGATGAAGGCTAGCTTCTTTTAGAGAGAGACCATGACGTACGTGGTCACAGCTCTGCAGTGAATCTCACATCTGAAATCCTGGCAGGGTGAGTCACCGTAACACTGGCTGCAGGTGTTGCTGGTCTCAGGACTGGATGGTGGAGTAGGTGGGTGGGGAGGAGCCATTTCTTTGACTGGGATAGGATCAGGTCAGTTAATTGCCCTCCCCGGGGCCATTAAAGCACAGATCCCCCAGGACCCCCATGGCTCTGACAGCTGTGTCCCTTCCAGTCCGCCGGGCGGCTGATGCGTGCCATCTTTGAGATTGTCCTGAACCGTGGCTGGGCACAGCTCACTGACAAGACCCTGAACCTCTGCAAGATGATTGACAAGCGGATGTAAGTGATGGGGCTGCTGCGCTCTGATTCTGACCTGTGACTAAGCCAGGGCCTGACGTGCCGTGAGTGAAGGCTACGGGTGGGGTGGGTGCACCCCGTGCTCTGACCAGGGAGAGGCTGGTGCGTGAACATTGCCAGTGTGTTCTCTAGGCCCTCATCACTGACTGGCCTGTAGAGAGTAAACTACATTCCTGGGAACTCCTGAATGCCAGCTGTGCTCCATGCCGTTGGCGCGGATGGACCTGCAGAGCTTGTGTCTTAGCCAGAGAAAGCGCTGCCTAGTGTGTCCTATCCCATGGCGCTTGGGGCCTGAATTGCATGGCAGAGGGCAGAGGTAGTGTGGTCACGGGGCTCGGATTATAGGGAACGAGGGAGCACCGTCTCTGGGCTCCTGGCACGGGAGTGCCTGAGAGGTAGAGACTCTTACCGGAGTGGTGGGAACCTGAGCTGTGATGTGGATGTTGTTTCTTGCTGGCGCACAGTTGAAAAGGCTGCGTCACGTTTGTGTCTGGCTTCTCTCTTGCAGCGGGGACGCGGGCGCTGTGGACGACCCTGTTTGTTCACTCCTTTGTTTCCTCCTTTGTCCCTCTCATCCCACAGGTGGCAATCCATGTGCCCCCTGCGCCAGTTCAGGAAGCTGCCCGAGGAGGTGGTGAAGAAAATCGAGAAGAAGAACTTCCCCTTTGAACGTCTCTATGACCTGAACCACAATGAAATAGGTGTGGGGAGGCAGCTTTTGTCCCCGCACTCTGGCCTGTCATGACTTGCAGCTCTCCCCTGCTTTGCTTTATGTGGCAGTTCCATGGCGAAGACAGCGGGAGGGGGTTAGAGGGCACTGCACTCTGGCTTGCCCACTCCATATCCTGGGAGAGGTGGAGGTTTGCCCTGACATCCCTCTCGAGGGTTCTGCCTCCGTCGCAAACACAAGCTGTGGGTTGTTGCCAGGCGTCTGAGACCTTAGCCTTCCCTGCAAGTTGCATAATCGCTTGGTGCTGTACCTTACACAGAGCCTGGAAAGCTCCTCAGGGCACGGACCATCCTTTTGTTCGTACAGCACCTTGCACGGCGGAGTCTGTGATGAGGGCCCCTTGGTGCTACCATGTTGCAGATAGCATCCAGGGAGTGGGCTTGTCCGGAGGGTAGCGCTGGGAACAAGGATGCCCTTGGATCATGCCACAGCTGCTTCTCCTTTGGAATGCTACTGAATTCGAGAAGCAGTGGGCCTCGGGTTCATCTGCTTGCCCGTTTTCTTCCCCCAGAGCTGACCAGAACGTTTGTGTCCCTGCTTTACAGGGGAGCTCATTCGGATGCCCAAGATGGGCAAGACGATCCACAAGTACGTTCATCTGTTCCCAAAGCTGGAGCTGTCTGTCCATCTGCAGCCCATCACCAGGTCCACCCTGAAAGTAGAGCTAACCATCACCCCCGACTTCCAGTGGGATGAGAAGGTAAGAGGCGCTCGAGGAGACGCGCTCTGCTGGCAGACCATCATTAAACAGATTGACAACCTGCCTTCTAGCCAGCTGCTGGAGTCTGCCAGGCTGTTTAGTTCAAGAAAAGGCCCAGGGGTGATTTCATCTCGGTCTGCTAGTAGCCACAGGTGATACAGCTTTGCTCGGGGGGTTGTGGGCAGGCAGTCCCAGACGGGAGGTCACACTGGAGGATCACATTTGCCTGGGAGTCTCTGACCATCCAGCCATGCAGTGGGAAGGGCCTGGGGAGCAGGATTCTTTGGAAATGCTGTAGCTGTGTGGTAAAGCGTAGCTGTGCCAGGGAGCCCCAGGCAGCCAGGGTCAGAATGGGAGCGGTCTGGGCTCTGGGCTGCAATGCCAGCTGCTCTCTTGCCCAGGTGCACGGCTCATCTGAAGCCTTCTGGATCCTGGTGGAGGACGTGGACAGTGAAGTGATCCTGCACCACGAGTACTTCCTGCTGAAAGCCAAGTACGCCCAGGATGAGCACCTCATTACCTTCTTCGTGCCCGTGTTCGAGCCACTGCCGCCGCAGTACTTCATCCGAGTGGTCTCCGACCGCTGGCTGTGTGAGTCTCCCCCCAACAGCTGGGCCGGGATCCCCTGGGGCAGGAACGTCTTTGTGGTGCATTGGGGGGAAGCGAAATAAAGGGGGAACTGCTTTGCCAGCCAAGCAGTGGGAGCCTCTGGAGGGGGAATTTGTAGCCCCTACTTTAGTGGGCCTGAACCTTGCCCCGCGGCCCATTGAACTGAGTGGGACACTGCAGGGAAGGACGGTGGGAACTGTGAGATCTGTACGATCAGCATGGGCTCCTCCTGTCCTTGGGGTGGAGCAGCAGATGCCTGCCTCGCTCACTGGCTGAGCAGACCTGCTGCTGTGCATTGGGGGAGGAGTGTGTCATTGCGGGTGGGGAGGAGCTGAGGTCAGTTGTCGGTAAAGGATAGCTTGGCCCAGAGGCAGTGGCCA
Organism: Pelusios castaneus; assembly: GCA_007922175.1. Taxonomy (NCBI): domain Eukaryota; kingdom Metazoa; phylum Chordata; order Testudines; family Pelomedusidae; genus Pelusios; species Pelusios castaneus. The sequence goes on from ML685810.1 coordinate 13,280,952, forward strand.
CCCCTCCCAGGTGGAAGTGGAAGTGCTTGCTTTGTGGGAGAAGGCACGGGTACAAAGTGGAGCACTGGGAACCCGTATGTCCCCTTGCTAGCATGGCACTACACACCCTGGGGCTCTCTGTGGATCCCCCATTGCTGCAGAGACCTCAGGCTGTTCCCAGCCCCACTCCAGCATGGTTGATTCTCTCGGTGGCTCATTCTCATTCTGCCTTTCACTTCCAGCCTGTGAGACGCAGCTGCCCGTGTCCTTCAGGCACCTGATTCTCCCCGAGAAATACCCGCCACCCACTGAGCTGCTGGACCTGCAGCCGCTGCCCGTGTCCGCTCTGCGCAACAGCGCCTTTGAGAGTCTCTACCAGGACAAGTTCCCTTTCTTCAACCCCATCCAGACCCAAGGTGGGTATCGACCCAGCTCACCCCCGATGTGAGCGCCAGGCTGCTGAGAAGCAGGCAGCCCCGCTCCAGTGGGGGATGTTAAATACCCTGTCTTCTCTCCCTGGCTGCACCTTGCGGAAGAGCAGGTGCTCCAGGTTGAAACCGTGGCCTAGCCTTTTGGGCGAAGGGAGGCCACACCTCGTGATGATCAGAAACAAAGACCTTACGTGGCCACGGCCATGCTGTCCCCTTTAAAATGCCGAACCTGGGTAACAGAGCTACTGTGGGTAACACTCCCGGCGGGAATGGAAGGGATTGTTTCAGGCTTCCCCAGTCTCTTACCACTGAGGGTGGGGCTTAGCTGCTCCGTGGGGCAGATCATCCCCCATCTGCTTGGTGGCAGAGATCCTTGCACCTTCCTGTAAAGCAGCAGGCGTTGGCCTGGGTTGGAGGCTGGTTACTGGACTAGATGGGCCTCGGTTCTGATACTGTCTAGTGCCCTGACAAGCTCTAATGCTCCTCTTCTGAGGAGTCACTGTTTGGGGGGGGGGGCAGGCCCCTCCAGGGCAGTACTCTTTGGGGTGGGCTTGCCAGTTGGTCTGTGAGGGCTTTGGCCTGCCAGCGTGGAGGCGGGGGTAATGGGAACATTTTCCTGTTTGGCTCTGGTCAGAAATCCCCAACCTGCTGCAGGGTGGTCCGCCCGCCCCAGGAACTGCCGTTGGTTCAGGTGGCTGGAGGTAATTAGGCCTTCTGTTTGCTCCCAGTGTTTAACACCGTCTATAACAGCGATGACAATGTGTTTGTGGGTGCCCCCACGGGGAGCGGAAAGACCATCTGCGCCGAGTTCGCCATCCTGAGGATGCTGCTGCAGAACTCGGAGGGGCGCTGTGTCTACATCACCCCAATGGAGGCCCTTGCTGAGCAGGTGAGACCCCCTACAGCCCTGTCTCCTGGGCATGGGTGGGATTCCTTCTCCAGCTCGTGTGCCTGTGAACCCATTTCTCCAGGGGAAGGCGTGGGGGGCCTCTGTCTCTGTTTCCCTACTTGTACTCTGCTGTCCTGCCCCTTGGGATTCCCTGGCCCTTCTCCCTTGCTGCTCCCCAAGATTTTCCAGTGACTCTGCTAGGAAATACCAGGGCAGTCCTGGCCCAAGCTAATGGCAGTGCTTGCTGTGCTGTGGCAGGTCTTCCTCGACTGGTATGAGAAATTCCAGGGGCGGCTCAATAAGAAGGTGGTCTTGCTGACGGGGGAGACCAGCACTGATCTCAAGCTCCTGGGCAAGGGGAACATCATCATCAGCACCCCCGAGAAGTGGGACATCCTGTCCCGGCGCTGGAAGCAGCGCAAGAACGTCCAGAATGTCAACCTCTTCCTCGTGGACGAAGTGCATCTCATTGGGGGCGAGAATGGGGTACGGCTGCTGGGCATGAGGAGCCAGAAGGGTGTGCTCTGACCTGGATCTCTATCGGGGGGGAGGGGGGCGGCAGGCACTCTCTTCTTTCTCTGAACAGACCGGTCCCTCAGACTACAGCGGGGCCTGTAGAGAGGGCTCAGGTGGAGCTAGACCAGAGGGGTGGGTAGTCTCGTCTCTGCTGTCTAATGTAGGACTGTTCTGTGGACAGGGATCCTGCTCTTTGTATGCCTCTGGGGCACGGCACATACAGGCAGGCTGCGGCAGAGGCCAGCAGTTACAGGGTTAAGCAGGGGTGAGATAGGGACTGCAAGCCTGCAGTGGGGGGGAGAAGGAAGGGGAAATTCGGAGGCAAATGGCCCTCCCCAGTGGAAGCCTTGCAGCTGAAGCCATGGGCTGGCTCTGAGCCGAGGAGGGGCAGGGATCTCCACAGAGGTGGTGAAGTTGCCAGAGTGGAAGTGGGAGCCCTGGACACCTGAGGCGTTGGCGTGTTCCCCTCAGCTGCACTGATGCTCACTGCTGAATGGATCAGGGTGGAAAGACGGCTCAGGTTCAGTGGGGTCTCAAGGCCTTTTGACGAGTCAGTCTCGGGCTCTTCGCTGCTGTAACCTGTCGGTGTTCCCCCCCCGCCCCCACAGCCTGTGCTGGAGGTGATCTGCTCCCGGATGCGCTACATCTCCTCCCAGATCGAGCGACCCATCCGTATCGTGGCCCTAAGCTCCTCGCTGTCCAACGCCAAGGATGTAGCCCACTGGCTGGGCTGCAGTGCCACGTCCACCTTCAACTTCCACCCCAATGTGCGCCCGGTGCCCCTGGAGCTGCATATTCAGGTAGGGACTCGTGAGGTGCCCCCCTACCCCAGTGCTTCGCTCACTGGCTTCACCATTCACCGTTCTGGCTCCTTTCTCCTCCTTAGGGCTTCAACATCAGCCACACACAGACCCGCCTGCTGTCCATGGCCAAACCGGTCTATCATGCTATCATGAAGCACTCCCCCAAAAAGCCGGTGATTGTCTTCGTCCCGTCACGCAAGCAGACGCGCCTCACAGCCATAGATATCCTCACCACCTGTGCCTCCGATGTCCAAAGGCAGCGGTATGAGAGCTCGGATGGGAGATGGGGTCGGGGTGTTCTCTGGAGGCTGCCCGGACATTCAGGATTTTCTCCCTCGTCCCTTCCCAGCAGAGTGGTGTAAAAATTCCTGGAACTGAGGCTTTGGAGGAGGTAGAACCAAGATAGAACTAGGCTGATCACATGTGGTCACTGGACATGCTGTGGGCCCATCCCAAGGCGTGTGAGATCAGTTGAGCCACTTTGTCTCCTGGGCCTCCACCAGCAGGTTCAGCCCCAGGAGATTCACCTTCCCTCTGCCTGCTGGGCTCATGTGGTGTAACTGTGGGCTGTTAAAGCCCCTGTGTTCCACCCCAGAATGGCTGCATTTCAGGCTGGGTGAAGTTACCCATCTAACTCCCCCATGGTTGTGGAGCCTAATCACCAGGCCCCAAGACCCCGTGATGAGTGCTATAAGGTGCTTTAAGATATACCCACTGTATGGACAGGAACATTGAGGCACCAAGCCGCGGTGATTTAATGCGGGTCAGTAGTGAATATTGAGCCAGCCCCAGCCCCGGGGTTCCTGGCTCTTGGTCCCCGCTCTAAGTGCTGCGGCTCCTCCTAGAGCAGGGTGTGGAGGTCAGACCTGTTGTTTAAGTCTGCATGGGGGGGCTCTGGGATAGGGGGGCTCTCGTCTGTGCCCTCCTGGCTAGCTCCACTCTGCTCCTCCCCAAACCAACAGGTTCCTGCACTGCACGGAGAAGGACCTGGTGCCGTATCTGGAAAAGCTGAGTGACGGCACCCTCAAGGAGACGCTGGTCAATGGTGTGGGATATCTGCACGAGGGGCTGTCGGCCCTGGAGCGGCACGTGGTGGAGCAGCTCTTTAGCTCTGGTAAAGGGATGGAGCAAGGGTGTGTCTGGGTGCGAGAGCCACGGGCGCTGTATTGTGGCCTCTTACTTGGCCCTGCCTGGGCGGCACATTGCCAGCATTTCCATCCTGCAGAGGGGAAACTGAGGCATAGAGGCTCAGCTCACTGGATCCCACAGGTGCCCCTCTCTAACCCATTGTCCAGGGACTGTGTCCCCCCCACCACATGGAGCTGGTCTGACCAGGTGTGGTCGGCTCCATACGTAGCACGAAGGCTCACGCTGCTTGCAGGGGTGGTGAGCGGCTGCTGCTCAGTGCCACGCTCCTGAGGAACCGGCCGTTGTGCGTCATAGAGAGATGTCCCGTGTCCAGTCCCCGGCCATTCCCCATCGAAACGCACTGGCTTTGCTTGGAAGACGTGCTGCAGTTTGTGCTGGCCTGCCTGGGCGCTGACGGCTCCTTGCTCACGCAGGTGCTGTCCAGGTGGTGGTGGCCTCTCGCAGCCTCTGCTGGGGCATGAATGTAGCTGCTCACCTGGTGATCATCATGGACACTCAGTACTACAACGGAAAGATTCACGCGTGAGTATCCTGGAGCGCCCGGCTCTCGGGGTGGGGGAGGGCACTGCCCCGGACCTGCGCTTAGTGCAGGGTTTGTAGGCGGGTGGCTGTTGGTTGAGGGTCTGATCCTGAAGGCACACCTCCCTCACTGCCGGTCGGGTGTCCCAACATGCCTCTCTTTCTGTCTCAGGTACGTGGATTACCCCATCTATGACGTGCTGCAGATGGTGGGCCATGCCAATCGCCCCCTGCAGGATGATGAGGGGCGCTGCGTCATCATGTGCCAGGGGTCCAAGAAGGCGAGTGAGGAATGAACGGGGGGCACAGATTGGTGTCTGTCTCTCTGTCACTGCCTAGCCTGGCCCAGATTCCCTGTCTCAGCTGCGGTCAGGTTGGCCCAAGCCTCCATCTTGGGAACGCACTAACTTGCTGCTGTGTGTAGAATGTCATGTCCTGCTAGGGCACCTTCCATCTCCAGGCGTATGTATGAAGATCACTTCCGCAGCCGCCTCTGGGGGCTCTGCTTCCGGCCGGCGCACAGTGGCAGATAACTTGGGTGTGCTGGATTCCTGCTGGAGAGGGCAGTTCAGTCCCCACACTCCTGCCACCTCCACACCCCTCTGACTTGTTTCCTAGGGCTCCTCTGGGGTTGCTGATGGAAGCGGTCTGTGGCTGTAGAGTTGCGGCTGCTCTCGGCAGCTCCTCTGACTCGGTACCTGGGGAGCTCTCGGGTCCTGGTGGGCCCTGTTCCTTTGTGGCACTGGCTCAAGGATGCACTGCGGTGGGGCCGGCATCCCAGTGATGCTGTTTCTCCGCCAGCTGGCGAGGAGGGTGAATCTGTGCCAGGGAGAGGGTTTCGTTTTCCCCTGACTCTGATACCTAGCCTGTCTGACTCCCTTCTCCCCGCTGCAGGATTTCTTCAAGAAGTTCCTGTATGAGCCCCTCCCGGTGGAGTCTCACCTGGACCACTGCATGCACGACCACTTCAACGCTGAGATTGTCACCAAGACCATCGAGAACAAGCAGGATGCTGTGGACTACCTCACCTGGACCTTCCTGTACCGCAGGATGACACAGAACCCCAACTACTACAACCTGCAAGGTGAGCGGCCTGGGCTGAAGGAGGCTGGCTGCCTTAGGTGGGGACGTGCTGCAGGCACGCTCTGCTGGGCTCACTTGTCTGCCTGACGCAGCCTCTCGTGTTTGCAGGGGTGTCTCACAGGCACCTGTCTGACCACCTCTCCGAGCTGGTGGAGCAGACCCTCAGTGACCTGGAGCAGTCCAAGTGCATCAGCATCGAGGACGAGATGGACGTGGCGCCCCTCAACCTGGGGATGATCGCGGCCTATTACTACATCAACTACACCACGATCGGTAAGGAATCCATCCAGGTACCGCTGCTGTCAATGGGACCTGAGCTGATCCTGTGTAGTCGTCTGCATGGGGGCAGAAGTGGTGCCCATCAGCCCTGCACTGGATGGGGGCGTCAGAGCTGCGGAGCCGATCTCTCGCTGCTCCTTGGGTGCACGTTTCAGTGCCTCTAAGGCTGCCCGGCAGCAGGGGGACTTGTTTCCTGCCATGGGGTGATACAAAGCGGCACCTCCTCTGACCCATCTCCTGCCTTCCCCCGTAGAGCTCTTCAGCATGTCTCTGAACGCCAAGACCAAGGTGCGAGGGCTGATTGAAATCATCTCCAATGCCGCCGAGTACGAGAACATCCCTATCAGGCACCATGAGGACAACCTCCTGCGGCAGGTGAGGGCTGGGCCTGCGGCTGGAACCCAGGCCCTTCAGGGCAAGGTCCGGGCCGCAGCCCAGTATCTGGCATCTAAGCTAGATCTAGTGGCTGCTCACTCTGCTATGTGACGGAGCGGGCTGCCCTGGACTGTGCAGGGGCATCTGTCTGCACGAGCTGACCCTCTCCTGTGACTGTCAGCACCAAGGCTGGCTCCCTCCCAGGGCAGTTGCTGGATGTGCTCAGGAGTGATCTGCTGCCAACCCATGCAGTCTCGGGATTTATTTACTGGGGTGAAGTACAAGGGCTCTGCGGCCCAGCAAAGGCGGCTGGAGTGGGGCAGGCGAGACCTTTGGCTTTAGCTGTGAGGATGAGGCTGCGGCAAGCTACAGCAGAGCCTGTGTCTGGTGCATGCCAGGCTCTCTGCTTCGAATGGTCCAAGTGCTGACTCTGCTTCTCTTCCTCCCCAGCTGGCCCAGAAAGTTCCTCACAAACTGAATAACCCCAAGTTCAACGACCCCCATGTCAAGACCAACCTCTTGCTGCAGGCTCACCTGTCCCGCATGCAGCTGAGTGCAGAGCTACAGTCTGACACAGAGGAGATCCTCAGTAAGGTATGGTGTGGGGGGCGCAGTGTTTGGGGGCAGCTGTGGTCGGTGGGGCCAGGTCAGAGCATAGAACCATGCTGGTTGAGCAGTCAGGCCCATTGCTGCCAGCGTTCCTCCTGGGGGCATCAGGCGCATCCTGTACTGGGGACACAGCTGGCATGGGGTGGGGGCCATACATGTCTCCAATGCACTCCTCGCCATTGCCCCGCTTGGCGGCTCTCTCCAACCTAGGCGATCCGGCTGATCCAGGCCTGTGTGGATGTCCTGTCCAGCAATGGCTGGCTCAGTCCAGCCCTGGCCGCCATGGAGCTTGCTCAGATGGTCACCCAGGCCATGTGGTCAAAGGACTCGTATCTGAAGCAGCTGCCTCACTTCACCTCAGAGCACATCAAGCGCTGCACGGACAAGGTGAGAGCTGGGGACAGGGCCATGTCGGGGGACATGGGAGCCCCGTGCAGTCCTGCTGAGTTCTGGCTGCGAGCGCCCCAGAACCCAGCTAGGTGCCTGATCTTTTTCAAGATGGGTTGAATGGTGGCGACTTCTCAGCGGTCCTTGGGTCAGCCCTTCCTCTGCTGCTCTGGCCATGGCCTGTTAGAGCCCCAGGTGCCTGCTGCCAGTTGAAGCCAGGTGGTGGGCCTGGATCCCTGCCCGGCACCAGGAGCTGGTGCAGCCTGTGTTCCTGGCAGGGGGTGCTTCTAGCCCTGAGGGTTTGCTTGGTTCCTGTACTGTGCGCTCCCTTGCAGGGGGTGGAGAGTGTGTTCGACATCATGGAGATGGAGGATGAGGACCGCAGTGGCCTGCTGCAGCTCTCGGATGCCCAGATTGCAGACGTGGCCCGCTTCTGCAACCGCTACCCCAACATCGAGCTCTCATATGAGGTGGTGGAGAGGGAGAGCATCCGCAGGTGAGCTGGGAGGAACGGGGCAGTGTGCAGAGCTGCCTGACCCTCCGGCCAGCTGGACACAAGGGCTTGGGGGTTTCCAGTGCCCACTGGCCTCCCTGGCTGCAGAATCCTGGCCCGATGGCTCTGGGCTCTGGGGTGGGGTGGGCTGGGCCACAGGACGCTGCTAACTCTCGCTTCTTCTATAGCGGAGGACCGGTGGTGGTGCTGGTGCAGCTGGAGAGAGAGGAGGAGGTCACAGGACCCGTCATTGCTCCCCTCTTCCCCCAGGTACCTTGGAGCCTTTTGTGGCTGTGAGAAACGGGTCTGGGCCAGATGGGGTCCCCACACAGACCCCTGGAATAAGCTGGGGTTACTGAGCCAGCTCTGGGAAGCCATCTGGCATGCTGACAAGCTGGGAGAGCTGCGGTGCCCCAGGGAGCTGCGCTGGGTGCTTGGCCCCCAGGGTGGCCGGCCATGGGCTCGCTGGCTGTAATTGCTCTGGGGGTTGGGGTCTCCCTCCAGCTCAGGCAGGGCCTGTGAGCCACTGGCCCCTTACTGTCGGTTTGTCTGCAGAAACGCGAGGAGGGCTGGTGGGTGGTGATCGGAGACTCCAAATCCAACAGCCTCATCTCCATCAAGAGGCTGACGCTGCAGCAGAAGGCCAAGGTGAGCCACGGGTGGGAGGAGGGGGACGTGGCACAGATCTGCCGCAGGAATGTGGGCATGGTAGTGCTGCCTCCCAGCAGGGCCCCGGCAGTGGGCTGGTGCTAGATGAACCCAGCCCACGCATCCTATCGTGTGTCCCAGCCCCTGCAAAGGGCTATCCCCAGCTGTGGTGCACGGAGCACTCGGGAAGCCTGGCTTGTGCCTGTCGCCTAGCACGGAGGCAGCGAGCTAGGGCTGGGACCCCTGGCTGGCGTCCATGCAGGCTAGCCAGAGCATAAATAGCAGAGCAGCTGTGGAGGCACCGCTAAGCCTGCTGCGTGCAGACCTGCCTGCGTCCTGTGGACAGCCGGGCCTGCGCTGCCAGAGCTCTGCTCCCGTTCATACTCACGCCAGCGCTCGTCCATTGTGAGTACTTGAGCTGAGCATCTGCCCTCTCGTGACATAGACACCTGAGAATGAGTCTTGGTTCCGCCACTGCCTTAGTGTGACCTTTGCCAAATCACAACCCCCTGCCTCAGTTTCCCCATCTCACCTGGGACTGAGGGCTAGGGCAAGAATGCTGGGGCTGAGGGCCACGTGGTCCCATATATTAGGTCATAGCCTTTGGGGTAGCCCCACTCCTTTTTTGCTAGCCCTCGTCTACCCAGTGGTCACAGGCGTCTTTGTTTATCTAGGTGAAACTGGATTTTGTGGCCCCAGCCACGGGCGCCCACAACTACACCCTGTACTTCATGAGCGATGCCTACATGGGCTGTGACCAGGAGTATAAATTCAGCGTGGACGTGAAGGAGGCAGAGAGTGACAGTGACTCGGACTGAGCCAGGCCTCCCAAAAGTGGCATTGATGCACGCCTGGCCTGGGCCTCCCTCGCTCTTGGCAGAGCCCTGGGCCCAGCGGAACCGTGCCCAGCAGTTTGGAGGGACCAATGTGTGCAGCTCTGGCATTCGTTTTAGTGTGTATGTGCTTGAGGACAAAGGCTGAATGGGCCCCTTCCTCCTAGAGCCAGTGCTGGGCAACCTGGCCTGGTTAAATCTCAGCCCCTGTAGCAGTTCTCAGCTGGTGGGGGCCTGCCCTCTTCCCTGCTGCGGCCAGGTCGGGCAGCACCATGCGGGAGACTTGCTCCTCTGAGCCTGGTTTAGAGGCAGGCACCAATGGTGGCGAAGCTTTGTACAGTGGTTTTAGACAGGAGCTGGGCCTCAATAAAGCTCGTTAGAAACAAGCTCCCCTCTCCCTTGTGCTGTGGAATATATGTGCTCAGGTGGGGGAAGGTTTCAGCTTGGATTGTTCTGCTGGCTGGAGCCCCCCAGGCTGGCACTCGCTTGTGGGAGGAATTCTGGCTGGCAAACGGAGTGGTGAGCAGCAATCCCAGCCATCTCACTTCCTGCCAGGCTCCTCTGGGCAGGATTGCTCACACCTGAACCTTACTCCACAGTAATCCCTGGATTCCTGCCTCCTCAAGGCTGCTCTTCCACCTGAGGACCAGAGCCGGGCCTCTCCTTCAGGGCTGCATTTCCTAGTTCCGTGGCTGCAGCTCAGCCCTGTCCCCTGCTGGGGAGAGAAGGGGAACTGGGTGGCCAGGGCTCTAATGCGACACACGGACTCCGTTCATGGTGTGCACTGCCTCACGTTCCCAGTTCTAGGCCAGGCACAACTTGCCTTTGTGAAGCACCATGACACACAGCGTCTGAGCTGTTCACCCCACCCGAGTGGGTTCCCTGCTCCGAGCTGAGTTTAGCCCCTTGCAGGGGCGGTTTAAGGACATTAGCATCATGTTGTCTTTGGGAACCAGCATGTCCATGCCTTGCTCCCAGCAGGAGTACAGGCAGAGGTTGAAAGTCAGCACTAGGTGAAGATGGATGAAGATAAGCCCAATGGTCTGGGCTCAGGGCTCCCCGTACCTAGGGCCATGCCAGCTTCATAGTGTCTGATCTGGCTGCACTGTCACACCTGGACTCTGTCTCCCCATTGCCCCTCTCAGGGTCCTCCAATTGCCCCTCACTATGGCTGACCAGTAAGTCATAAGAACATAAGAAAGGCCGTACTGGGTCAGACCAGAGGTCCATCTAGCCCAGTATCTGTCTACCGACAGTGGCCAGTGCCCAGGTGCCCCAGAGGGAGTGAACCTAACAGGCAATGATCAAGTGATCACTCTCCTGCCATCCGTCTCCATCCTCTGATAAACAGAGGCTAGGGACACCATTCTTAACCCCTTTCTGGCTAATAGCCATTTATGGACTTAGCCACCATGAACTTATCCAGTTCCCTTTTAAATATTGTTATAGTCCCAGCCTTCACAACCTCCTCAGGTAAGGAGTTCCACAAGTTGACTGTGCGTTGTGTGAAGAAGAACTTCCTTTTATTTGTTTTGAACCTGCTACCTATCAGTTTCATTTGGTGACCCCTGGTTCTTGTATTATGGGAGTATTTAAACAACTTTTCCTTGTCCACTTTTTCCACATCAGTCATAATTTTATATACTTCTATCATGTCCCCCCTCAGTCTCCTCTTTTCCAAGCTGAAGAGGCCCAGCCTTTTCAATCGTTCCTCATACGAGGCACTCTCCAAACCCCTAATCATTTTAGTTGCCCTTTTCTGAACCTTTTCTAGTGCTAGAATATCTTTTTTGAGATGAGGAGACCACATCTGTACACAGTACAAGTCACTCCTGGGGATAGTGGTGGCCAAGTTGCCCTCAGGTGGCCTTGACCATCTGGGCTGAATTCATGGGTGGCTCCATTGCCCTTTTCCTCCCACACCTGTTCTACTCCAGGGACCCTGCTCTGGAGTTGGAGCAGCTGCCCCCCTGAGAAGTCAATGCTCCAGCCAGCCATTCTTCTGAGGGGCTCCATCTCTGCCAGCATGTTACAGGCACCCAGGGGAGGACATGTCTGCTGAGAAGACCAGCCAGCCTAGCTACCTGTGGCTGGGTCCCCAAAGCCAGCTCAGAGAATAGGAACCAGGTGTCATCACTACCCAGCATCAACTAACTCCTGACCTGGAATGGGAGGCTTCCCCCCACCCTGTATTCTGCCTTGCATTGCCTCTGGCTCAGGCATCTTTTTCTAACTCTTTTGCTGTGAGCCCCCCAGCAGGGAGGTAGGCCCGAAAGGTGCAATGCTGGAGTGAATTTGCCAGGCAGCAGATGACTATTTGCTGCACCCACCTTTCTTCAGCTGCAATCTCTTTCCTGCCCCTCAGAGAATGAGGTTCAGACTCCAGCCCCAGCAAGTGCAGTTCTCCCTGCACAAACTTAACAGGGCAGAAAAGGGCCCTGCTGAAGGTGAAAGCTGGACTTCACCACTCAGGGGTTTCCTCTACTGTAGCTTTGCTGACAGGCTAGATTGGGAGTGGCAGCCAGCGGTTATTCCAAGGGGCCTGACGAGCCATGACACCCTGAACCAATGCTGGAGGAAGGTCCTATCAGCGGGAGCATGGTCCTGCCCCCTCCCCTTCCAACACAGGCCAGTTCCTCTCCCCCCGCCCTGCTGCAGTGGGGGGATCCCACAGGCCATTTCAGCCACATTTCCAACTAGGCTCCCTCTCAGAGCCATCAGCAGGGCATTTTTGCAGGGAACAAAGCAGGGCCAGACTAGCTGGTGGGACAGCACAGCATTATTTATTCAAACTCTCGGTTCCCACAGACTGACAGGCCATCAGGCAGCCTCCCCCCTCCAGCCCCAGGACACGCCCACTTGAACTGATTGTGCATGACTCTGTTCGCTGAAACCCCCCGGCAGGAGATACTGGATTCAGTGTAAGGGCTGCCAGCTCTGGGACTGGACCTGGCCCATGTTGAGGAGTGTCGCTGTTGCAGAGACTCGTGTCAGTTCCAGTGAGGAAACCGGGTTGGGCCCCTTTCCAGGTTGCTCCTGCCCCCTTATCAGCCACTGACACCTCTACAGAGCCTTTTCCAAGGGAACTGTTTGGAGACAGCCCACTGTGTTACATGCTGTTAGCCTGAGATACGATTGTTGGAGCAGTCCGGCCCCAGGGGAGGGGATGGCGGGGGTGGTGGCTGCTCCCCACCCCCCACAGTTGAGGCAGCAGGACTGGTGTTCTCTGAGCGCTGTAGCAGACAAGCCTCAAGCCAGCAGCTGTGCTGGGCCCCACAATGTGGGGAGGGGGCAGGCCCCAGAACTGGGTTTCTCAGCAAACCTCTGGCCGCTGGTACTGCCAAAAGGCCAATTCTCCATCATCGCTACAGGACGCCAGCAATCCGGGCTCCTTGGGATGCCAGGCCACGCAGTTGACATCCTGGGAGTGAGCCCGGGGGACGTGGGCGGTCAGCGTGAAGGTGGGCTGTTGGGGATCGGAGAGCGGCTCTTCCTCAAAGATGCGAATGGCATCGTCACCGCACGCTGTGGCCAATGCCCCTGTCAGGTGACACCTGCAGCACATGGAGGGCAAAGAGTGAACAGGCTTGGTGTTGCTCTGTGGGTTGCCACAGCCAAATGGGGGTGAAATGGTCTGGCCAGCCGCAGGGGAGCCGAGTCCAGGAGGGCAGGAGCTTGCCTGGGAAGCTGAGGAAGGCCTTGAGGAAGGAGAGAGGTCGGGGCATGAACCCACCCTTAACCCTCTTCCTTCACTGGGGCAGGATTAGTGTAGCCCACTTCCTTCTCAGACTCCCAGGGGCACAAGCTGCCTGGGAATGAAAGGCAGGTGAGGCCACATTGGTCCTGCCCCAGGCCCAGGGCCACATACTCCTGGGGAAATTCTGGGGATGACGACTTTAAAATTCTGCCTATTTTATTTGAGAACCACAATCTAATCCCACTGTTTCCAATTACCAGCATGTAGGGCCATAGCACTACAGACAACAGAAACTTGGAATCCCCCAGGAGCAGAGAGCTGAAGAAGGCCCTGTGTCAGCCCCACTTCCTGGTTTTGTGCCATGTTTCTGGTGGACACCTCAGACTGGGCATGTCACAGGGGACAGCCACGCTTGTCTTGGGGGAAACTCTGCCCCTTCGCTTTTTTAGTTGATTTTTTTTTCACCCTGTCCCCTAGTGCCCAACTAGTGGACGCTGCCAGGGAAATAGGGAGGTAGTAGTTGGGCAGCACTGGAGGGGTGTGTGTATTGGAAGGGAATATTTGGGGGGGCCAGTGGAGGGCTGCATAGACACCGCCCCCCAGCCACAGATTACACTCCACAAAGCTTCATTATTGTCCGGTCAGAAAGAGACAACCCCATGCCTACTGCTGGGGATGGGAGGGGGACACAATAAAGGTTCAGCCACCCCCGAACAACTTCAGTCACATGCCCCCGACTCCTTATCCCCACTCTCCCCTCCCAGAAAGCAGCAGCCACATCCCACAGCTCCCAGCTGCTGCTCCAGCATTTCCCTGCCCCAGGCAGGCAGGAAGCCAGGCTGCACCCTGTGACCAAGCTGGGGAGCCAGACCCTGCCAGTCCAGCAGCCCCGGTGATGGCTGGCACCTTTGCAGCACCAATTCTGCAGGGAAATAGGAAATTCTGCACAGAACATGCATTCTGTTTTGCACAAGTGGTGTAGGCATTCCCTAGGAGTAAAGTCAGGGGTGTCTGCTGCACTAAGTTAGCATTCTTTTAAACAGCCAACAGCAGGGCTGTCCAGTCTGTCTCCCCTGCTGCTAGATGGGAGGGGTCCTGGCCTAGAAGCAATTGGAGTCTCATCCTCCAGCACTCTGAACAGCTCCAGGCTCCTGCTTGGCAACCTCCAGCTCTACAAGGGGCCACCTCTGCCAGAAGGGAGCTCCCTGGAACTGGTGCCCACCTGGCCTGCCCAGCACACTAACTGGCTCAAAGTCCCACTGCAGAGGGGTTGGCTAGCCCCCCAAATTCTATCATGCTCCAGCGAGGGGAGAAGCTTGAAGCCACTTCTGGCGGGCAGGGACTCAGTGCGTCAGTCTCAACCCTGCACTGTGTGGCTTGCAGTCCCAGCCACCCTGGTCCTGCTTTTCACTCATCCCTGGAGGACAAACCCTCCCACTGCAGAGGGTGGTTTGGAGTGAGCGCTCACCATGCCACGTCATAGATGGTCCTGGTGTGGAAGCCGGACAGGGTGCAGACGCATTTCCAGCTGGGCTCAGTGCCGCTGCAAAGCACCCCTGAAACACAGCAGACAGCAGTCAGAGCAGCTCGGTGTGCAGCTGTCCCAGAGGCTCTGGACTGGGCGGGGAAGTCATTCGATCCCCCCAGCACTGCGCCAGGGCCTGGTGGGCAGAGCCCTTGTTCCAGCACCTGGGCTCTCAGGCGAGGAACCTAACTCGGGTTGAGAGGGTGTCAGCCAGCCAGGCTGACAGACTGCCCTCAGCACACCTGGCCGGGGGGAGGGGCGTGGTCTGTAGATCTGACAGCACACCCCAATGACAGTGGCACAAGCAGAACCCAATGCTGGGAGGCAGCTGCTCCCCCAAGGAGTGGCGAGATGAGCAAAGCACAGGGAGGTTTTCTTGGAGGCTGCTCTGCAATGGAATGGGACTCAGGAATGCAGAGGGCCTGGGTTACCTTGTGCATTGGCAGAGGCGATGGGGGAAGCTGGCATAGCTCCTGCTGGAGCTCTCAGCACCCCTTCAACCAGTTTCACCCAGGTCAATGCTACACAGGAAAGGGAGTGAATCTAACGGTTAGAGCAGGGGACAAGGCCCCCACAGCCCTGCCAACCCCTTGTGCGACCTCAGGCAAATCCTCTCCCATCTCTGCAGCTGTGCACTAGGGATGGTACCTGTGCCCTCTCTGGTGCTCCAGCTCCTGGGATGGCAGTGGGTAGCAGAACCTGCCCCCAGCTCACCTAGTTCATTGTCCGGTTTGTACTGGTGCCAGATGCGCACTGTCTTGTCATCGCTGCAGGAGGCCAGGCGCTCCCCACTCTTGTCAAAGGCCAGGCTCCAGACAGTGGACTCATGCCCCTCCAGCGTGGCACAGCACACCCAGTCGTCCTCCTCTTCGCGGTACAGCTTCACCGTGTCATCGTAGCTGGCTGAGGCCAGCAGCTGGAGTGGGAAGGGGAAGGATGCAAATAAGCTCTGAAGTAGGAGAGCCAGGACCTTGGGCACCCACTGAAAACATGGCCTTTTGATGACCCCCCAGGCTGGAAGGAGAGAGGCGCTAGGGGAACATGGGCCCAGGGAGCCAAGGCTAGAGGGTGGAGTTCCTGCTAGGGCAGAGTTGCCCTCTACTGGTGGGGTTGGGGCATTTATACCTTTTGCTTAGGGAGATGGATGAAAGGGAGCCAGTCAGCTAATCACTTCTGTGCCTCTGGGCGTCCCGTCCTTCCCCCCACTCCCCCCTGAGCCAGACCCAGTGAGTTCCTCTAGCTGCACCAACAGCATCCAAACTCTTTGGCACCTGCCTTGGATCACAGCACCCGCAGGCACTGTGCCTTGACAGCAGATGCCTGAGCTACTGAAGACCTAGCAGGGAGGGCACAAGGGGGCTGGGGAGCCCTGGGGGGAGAGCCCTCACCTCCTGGTTGGGATGCCAGACTACGTGCTTGACGTCTTGCGTGTGGGCATTCAGGACACTCACGCATTCATATTCATCCTCTTCGTCCACTGCCAGAGAGAAGGGTTTGGGGTGAGCACAGCCAGGGCCCTCCACCCAGCACCCTATGGTACCCTTCTGACTGCCCGATGGAAGGGCAGCCCTGACACACAGCACCCCATCTGAATGGGTCAGCACAGATAACAGGGACAAAGGGGCACCTTCCGCCTCTCCTTCCCCAATCCACCTATTTTTCCCACATCTCTCCCATGATCCTTCTGGCTTCTCACATTCTTGACCCACCTGGTGTGACTGAGCTCATCAGTGCCAACAGGCAAAGGGATCAGTGCTCTTGCAACTAGCTCCTGTCTCAGACCTGACAAACCACTTGCCCCCAATACACCATTTCCATGGTAGCCCCTCTCCTGAAAGCTTGTAACTGATTGAGACTCAATCACTGCAAGATGGTGGTAATGGAACTACTGAAAATTGTTCATCTGGTCCTTCCTGCTTTGGCTACCATGTCAGAGGACATGCTTCCCTGCTGACGACACTCACTAAAAAATGTGTTAATTAAATTTGTGACTGAACTCCCAAGGGGGAGAATCATATGTCTCCTGCTCTGTGGTTTTATCTCGTTCTGCCATATATTTTGCGTTATGGCTGTCTCAGATGATGACCCAGCACACTGACAGTTTAAGAACACTTCCACTGCAGATCTGAAAAATGCAAGAAGGTACCACTGTGAGATTTCTGAGGATAGCTACAACACTCGACCCAAGGTTTAAGGATCTGAAGCGCCTTCCAAAAATCCGAGAGGGAGGAGATGTGGAACACTGTCAGAAGACTTAAAAGACACTATAATACAGAAACTACAGAACTCAGACTACCAACCTCCCCCCCGCCCCCCCCCCCCCCCAACTTTTAATTGGTGGTATCTGACTAAGATGAACGTGCATCAACCTGCGTTGTTTTGGATAGTTATCAAGCAGAATCTGTCATCAGCATGGAAGCATGTTCTCTGGAGTGGTAGTTGAAGCACGAAGGGGCCTATGAATATTTAACAGATCTGGCATGTTAATACCTTGCAACACTGGCTACAACAGTGCCACATGACCACCTGTTTTCACTTTCAAGTGACACTGTAAACAGGAAGTGGGCAGCATTATCTCTCATAAAATGTTTGTCTTGGTGACTGGCTGAACAAGAATGGGACTGAGTGGATTTGTGGGCTCTAAAGCTTCTTATTTTTGAGTGCAGTTATGTAATAAAAGGTATCTACATTTTGAAGTTGCATTTTCATGATGAAGAAATTGCACTACTGGAATTGTATGAAGTGAATTGAAAACACTTTCTTTTACCTTTTTACAGTGCAAATATTTGTAATAAAAATGATACTAAAAATGCTATAAAGTGAGCATTGTCTACTTTGTATTCTGTGTTCTAATTGAAATCACTATGTTTTAAAACATAGAAAACCAAAATATATATAAATAAATGGTGTTCTATTATTGTTTAACAGTGTAATAAAAAGAAATTGTGATTAATTGTAGTTTTAAATCGTTTGACAGCTCTACATCTTTGGTTTTATTGTATGAGCTGTGTGTTGTACAGGAGTGGTGGTTTAAGGTTGAACTGACGAACAGGGCCTTTGGGGACAGAGGCTACAGGAGTCCTGTGGGTGGCCAGTGTTGGGCTGGATCACAGGGGAATAGGTCTAAGGGCCTTGGAATGCACTTCTTGTTAACCTGCAAGGCAAAGACAGGGCTGGGCTGGCCCTAAGGAGGGGGCTGAGTGGCTGAAAGGAGGGTGGTGTCAGGCAACTGACACCAAGCTGCCATGGGTAGGTAACAAGCCAGAGGTAGGGGGTAAGAAGTGACCCTCAGTCCTGAGAACCATCACACCTGGTTTCCCTGCATCTCCATAGTACTCCTAGCACTTCCACCTTCCCATTCTCTCTCTCACCTTCCCAGACCCAGACGCTCTTGTCTCGGCTGCACGTGGCCAGGAGGCTGCCTGATGGGGCCCAGGACACAGACTTCACCTCATTCTCATGCCCCTCCAAGGTGGTCACACACTGTCAGAAAGAGAGAGGAGATAATGCGTAAGCCAGCACCAGGGAGGGAAGGTGGAGTGGAGGAGCTATGTTGAGGCTGCCTAGCCCTGCCCCATGCTCCCAGTACCCCCACTGTTCCTGGGAAGCCTTTGGAGGGTGCTTGAGAAGAGGTGAGTGACTCACTGAAAGCAGAACAACCCACCACAAGCGCTTCAGAGCCCCATGCCTTGTGCTAGACATAGTGGTTCTCAACCACTGTGTCAGGACACATTATTGTGTCACCACACAGCTGTGTGTCACGGAGAGCCAGGGAAATAGCTGGATTTAGCCTGGGTGGACTGGTGTGTCCTGTAGGGTCGTGACATGCCGCCACGTGTGTCGCGACCCACAAAAGGCTGAGAACCACTGCACTAGAGTCACAACAGCTGGGGATAGGGAGAACCCTTCCTCCCCAGGAAGAGCTGCCTCCACAAATTCAAGCAGTCTCTGTGGGAACGCTCAATGCAGCTCCACATTCCCCCTGCTGTAACCGCACTGCACGGGGCCCATGTGCACCCAAGTCCAACTCCACAGACTGCAGGGAAGCTACCCCAAGAGGTATTGGGCCAGCTATCCGGCAAGAGTCCAGCACTAAATTGGGAATGCAGCTTCTTCATGAATGTATGTGCCCATTTCATTGCAGGAGATAAAGCCATGTTCTCGAGAGTTCCCGGAAGGCTCCTGTTCACAAGAACAAGGGACCCAATGAAACCAAAAAGGGACCAGTCCAAAACTGACCCAAGGCTGTGTTGTTTCACACAAGCAGTGATTAGTCTAAGATTCCACCTGTTGTGAGATGCCACCAAGTCCCTGGGCATTGCTTAGTTCTAAGAGAGACTGGACATTTCTATGAAGAACAATTCCAATAGTTAATGCTCACACATTTTGGAAGAGTATAAAACCTTCTGCTTCAGGGCGTATCCCATTATAAATGGAGTTAGGATGAGACCATCATGGAGCCCAGATCAGCAGAAGGTGCAAGAACCCTGCAAGTGCAGCTGGGAGATGGAGCAGCTGGAACTGGTTTCTGTCAGAGACAAGATGCAGCACTAGATGGATCTGCGGTCTGTCCAGTCCAGCTATCCCCAGATCTCTGATGAGGGATGTCCATAGGACTGGGACAGTGTGGGCTATCTCTGCTCAACCATAAACTCCATGTTGTATTGTGTACTGAACAGTTCTACGCCAGCCTGAGGACAGCCCATGGTACTGAATTTCAGACAGCACCCCGCCCAGAAAAGGTGCTCGTGGCTAGAGCTGAATGAATAACTGATTTTTCGATTTGCTGCCATTCCACAGATTGAAAAAAATGATTTAGGCCAAACTAAATCTGAACATTTTGCAAGATTTCAATAAACTGAGAAAGGCAAGAGCAATTGTTTCAACATCTTGTTCAACCCCAAACCAATCATCTTAATTCACATGCCACCTCCACCATCTAGCTGACATACAGTGTTTTTTTGGTCCGTAGAGCTCAAAGCTTTTCACAACCTTTAATGTGTTTATCATTATTCCTTGACAGCCCTGCAAAAGAAATTAAGGCTTAGATTCACAGAATGGGAGTGGGGTGTTTGTGTAGGGCAGTTCTGTACTGCTTAGTGCAAAACAACCTGTCACTGGGCCAGAGCAAAACAGGGCAACCTGATGGACAGGGCACACACCTTCAAGCCTCTGCACCACTGACTGGCTATCCACAATGGAAGAGCTTTAACAGGTAAGCCAGAAAGAGAGCCAACCCAGCCGCCAGAGCATTCATGCCAAACCGAAGGGGTCAGGACTGTCAGGTGAGTAGTTCCAGAGGGGTAGCTCTGTTAGTCTGTTTCAGCAAAACAAACGAGGAGGCCTGTGGCACCTTAAAGACTAAGACATTTATTTGGACATAAGCTTTCAGATGGCAAAGTGGGTTCTAGCCCGTGAAAGCTTATGGCCAAATAAGCGTCTCAGTCTTTAAGGTGCCACAGTCCTCCTCGTCTGTTTACTGGCAGGGGGAGTTACCTTGGGATCGCTGCGGGTCAAAGGCCGCTGCAGCCCCAGCCCAATTCCATGCAAGGGGGGGGCCAGGACGGGGGGCACGGAGCCGGGAGGCTGAGCCCTGCAAACCCGTGGCTCTCCGCGGCCCATTTCTTGCAGACACAGCTCCGAGGCGGACCCACACCTCGCTTTACCCGCGCTGGGCTCCGCCCGCGGGGCCGCCTCACCTCGAAGCCGTCCGGGCCCTTCTTCCAGACGCAGGTGGTGGCGTCGAAGCTGGCCGAAGCCAGGTAGGTGCCGCACGGGGACCAGGCCACCTTCCGGACCGTCCTGTGGTGCCCGTCGCCCAGCACCGCCTTACAGGCCCAGCCGGCCCCTGAGCAGAGCGAGAGAGGGGTGAGCCCGGGGCGCAGCCGGAGCCCCCCGCCCGGCCGCCCCACCCTGCCCGGCCGCGCCTACCCTCCTTGCCCCACAGCCGCACGCTGCGGTCCCCCCCGCACGAGGCCAGCAGGGTCCCGGCGGGGTCCCAGGCCAGGAACCAGCAGTGCGAGTCGGGGTGCGCGGGGACCCGAGCCAGCAGCGACAGCGCGTCCTTCATCGCAGCGGCCGCCCACCGCACGCGCCCCTCTCGCCCCGAGCCGGACACAGCCCCGCCCCGCCGTGTGCGGCCCGCTGGGAGCCGAGCGAGGTGCGTGCGTGTGACGTAAAACGCGCGTGACGTAAGCGCCCGGCCGGCCGCCGGATGCGGCTGCTAGGCGGAAGCGGAAGGAGCGTTCGGTGGCGGCGGCGGCGGATCACTCTCGCTCCCTCTTGGGCCCAGGGAGGGTCGCTGGTCTCAGGGGCAGAATCCGGAAGTGCGGACCGCGGTGGGAACTGTAAGGCGAGACCGGGACCCGCCCGGGCCTGGGCTTCCCGGGCTTGAGGGGGAGACGAGACCGACGCCTCGGGGATCTCGGGACCGGTTCGCACCCCGCTGAGCCCCGCCCCCCACAGGGACCCTCCATACGGACCGGCTCAGACCCCGCTGAGCCCCGCCCCCCACAGGAACCCTCCATACGGACCGGCTCAGACCCCGCTGCTCCCCGCCCCGCTCCCCACAGGAACCCTCCATTGGGACCGGCTCGGACCCCGCTGCGCTTCTCCCCGCCAGGGACTCCTAGGGGACAGCTCAGGTCCCGCCGCACTCTGTTGCCCCCCATAGTGACTCCCAGGGGCTGGCTCAGACCCGGCTGTGCCCCCTCCAAACATCCCCCCTCCCGGGATCAGCTCCGATCCTGCTGCTCCTCTCCCTCCCCACAGAGCATCCCCAGCCAGCTGCTGAGAGCCTCACCCACCAGGCACTCACTGGTGCCCACTCAGCAACCTCAGCACCCTCTACTTCTGAAGGTGCCTGCAGGTTCCCGCCTTCCTCAGTGCCCCGGGGGAGCCTGCAGTGCTGTGCCCCTCTGACATTCCTCTCCGGTGCTGAGATTTCCTCCCTGAGTGTGGCCTTTGCCAGACATTCACACACACTGGCCGTGGTTGGCATTTTCACTGAGCTAGTTTGCAGTGAGTTCCCACTGAGCTAGTTTGCGCCCCTCTGTGCTGGTTCCGTCTCAAGAAGAGGTTTCTGGCATGTACACCCCAGGAGGCTCTGGCCTGCCCGGAGGGCGCAGGCGGAGAGGCCAGAGTGGAGGTGCTCTCCCAAAGCAGCCAGAGAGGAGCCTGGCTTCTGCACTCCCTGGCGCCCTGTCTATCACTGCTCTGTGTACTGCGCTGGCGGAGCCTGCTTGGCTACGGATTCATGGAGGCACCTGCTCCCGTCAGGAGCTGGGCGTAGCTGATGTGCTTGGCTATGTTGACCCGGACTTGCTTAGAGGTGAGACTGGGTTATGCTGTGTTCCTTCTAGGGTTGGAGGTGGGCAAATATGGGATTGGGAATGGCATATGCTGTAACTTTGAAAGGGTTGTAATTGCCTGAAGAAGGACATCAGTCATTACACTGTCTCTCTGACATGTTTGTACAGTGAAGGCTGGCACAGCTTGATCAAATCATCATCTTTATTATGACTGGTTTCATTTCCTGTCTGCTAGGTATGAAGAACTGAACAATTTGAGTCTTGCTTTTAGACTGTGCTCTTGAGGCAAAGTTCAGCATGTTGATCTGCATGGCAAGTCTCTCCGTTCTGATACTCTGCTCTTCATAGAATTGACTGTGGCATCAATGGCAGCTCCAAACACAAACAAAGTGTCTTGTGGCACTTTTAAAGACTAGCAGATTTATCTGTCACATGAGCTTTCGTGGGAGAAAATCCTACTTCATCAGACGCTTTGAAGGTCTTCAAAGTGTCTGAGGAAATGGGACTTTCTCCCACAAAAGCTCATGTGACAGATAAATTTGTTAGTCTTTAAAACTGCCACGGGGCTCCCTTTTGTTTTGCTGACCTAGACTAACATGGCTACCCCTTTGGAACTGAGCTCCATACATGTTGTTTTTAACTCTGTGCTGTGCAGATCTGAAGGTGGGATTTTGCTGTAGGTTGGCCTATAGCCACTTTGGGTAAGTAGCAAGATGTTTGCATGCACCATAACTGAGAACCACATGTTCTTATTTTGGTAAGACCTGTGCTACTTCATCCCATGTTTTTAGTGACATTCAGAGGGTTCAGTGAGAAATTAAGTCTGCATTTTTGGGCAGAGTCAGGATTTCATTCATGGTCCCTTTGAAAGTTAATGGGAATTTTGCTGTTGACTTAATAAGGTCAGGAATCTGTATTCTAGTCTATGTTTATAAAAGAGATGACTAAAGGGGAATATAATAGAGATGTATACCATGATGAATCATGTGAGAAATGTGAATAGGGAAATGTTATTTACATTTTGTACACCCGGGTTCTTTTCCTCTTTTGTCACTTGCTACTGATGCATCCCTAACTTACAGGAAAAATTCTTATTAGTACCTAAATGCATGACCTTGCACTTTCTACCATTAAATTTCATCCTATTCCTATAACTTCACTTTACAAAGTTATTCAGATCTTCCTGTATGATATCCTGATCCTTCTCTGTATTGGCAACACTTCCCAACTTTGTCATATGCAGCTTTATTAGCATGTTCCCATTTTTTTTTTGCCAAGGTAAGTAATGAAAAGGTTAAATAAGATTGATCCCAAGCCTGATTCCTGAAGAACTCCACTACAAACCTCTCTCTAGCCTGATAGTTCACCTTTCAGTATGACTTGTTGTTGTCATCTCCCCTTTAACCAGTTCTTTATCCACCTTTCTGTTTTCAGATTAATCCCCATCTTTCCAATTTAACTAACAATTCCTTATGTGGAATTGTATCAAATGCTTTATTGAAATCTAGGTAAATTAGATCCACTGCATTCCCTTTGTCCAAAAAATCTGTAATCATCTCAAAAAAGGAGATGATGACAGACCAACTTGATCTATCACTTGTAAAGCCATGTTGTATTTATCTCAATTACCGTTAACCTTGATATCCTTAATTACTTTCTCTTTCAAATTTTCCAAGACATTGCATACTACTGAGAGACCAAAGTCTGTATGGTCCGTGGAGACCTGAGAAAGGGTCCCTCTAGTGCTGGATTGAGGCACTTTGAGTGGGAAATTTGCCTTGTGTCTGTGTGTTCTGCATCTGCTTTGGAGATACAGAGGACTTCATTTTCAGATCTGTCAGTTTTGCACCTTTCCCTAGCCCTAAATTCCTTTTAAATAAAAATCGGTCTGAAAAGTACCACTTCATATGATACATCTTTAGGATCAGCTTTGTTCTTAGCACTGGCTGGGAGAGGGGAAGGGGATGTTCCTGAGAAGCTAAGAAATACAGAACCTTGGTGTAGCTGAGTTTTTCCATTCATTTACTGTTTTAATCAAGCTGCTGTCTGATGTGGCTGAGAGGTCGTTCATATTAATGTGCGATTGTGTCATGTTTAGATCTGAATACCTTTCTTCTGTTGTGTATCTGTTAACATATTGCTGCATGCTTCTGCAGATTGTTTCAAAGAGATTAAGTTCCAGACAACCAGTTGCAGTAGTGGGCAATAATATTCACAGGTGGGCTGGTGCTGTGGTGGAGATCTGGCCCTGAGGTTGGGAGCTCTGAAATCCAGATCCTAAGCTTGTGGCTGAGGGCTTGTTTACACAGTGCATTTAGTATGTACCAGTGAGGTGGGACTTCAAGTCCACACCAGCAGGTCTTGCACTAACTGGCACACACTAATCATTCCCTAGCGGACAGTAAAATGGTACTGTTTAAATGTGACGACATTAATGCGTTCTAGGAACCTTTTAGTGCATGTCAGCAAGGTCCGTTTGGGTCAGTAGGGCCCTGCGTGGATACAAATATGTGGCTCTGTATCCGATCTGCATCTGCAAGAAATGGTATGTGGCTATCCACGTTGTATCGGCGGATGCGGATATAATGCGGATATCTGCGTATTTGCAGGGCTCTAGCTCTGTACAGATAAAAATATGTGGATCTGTATCCGATCTGCTTCTGCAAGAAATGGTCTGCGGATATCCGCATTGTGTCTGCGGATATAATGCGGATATCCGTGGATTTGCAGGGCTCTATGGGTCAGCTCATGTGTGGTGCAAACTGGTGTGAATTAAAATTCACACCACACTGGTGTGTGCTACCACAGTGTGTAAATAAGCCCTTTGGACTCACCGATGGTCAGTTAGCCCTTGGGAGACAGCCCCAGCATGAAAAGTTTACTTTAAACTGCTGTCTAGCACCAGCAGACTTCAAATATGGATTTTCCCTTGCCTCCTCCATCTGTGATGAGGGGACCTTCCCCTTAGTGTAGTTAGCCAGGCCATGACTGCAAACATGTTGCTAATAATTAAAAACTTGCTTTTGGAGATCCTGAAGTGGGGGAAACCATGGTAAAACCATGTAATGAGTGCTTGGATTGACCTTCATTACAGAGAAATGTGAGCTAAACTGCCTGGTTGCTCTTTTGGGTAAAGGAACCGTAAAGTACAGCTCTGATGGCTGTGTATTTTAAAGTGATTATGTTGCTTAACAGTGATTATGCTGATTACATTGCTTAACAATGCCTCCCCCCCTTTGGAATCTTATTAAAGAGTGTTATTTCATTAAATATGGAGGTTCAGCTTTAAAGCATTAATCCACAACTAACTTACTAGCCACCATTTCCTTTGTATAAGCTCATCCTTTGTGCTCCAATAGCAGCTATACATATAGTGCTCTTGCAGTTGAGAGGACAGCAGACTTCTAACCTGTGGTTTTTTGCTTCATGACCAGCTGTCAAAGGCTGTCATCACCTGTGTAAGGCTCACGCTGCCGGCTTTGAGGTCGCTTTGACGCCTTTGTGATAACACAACACCTAGTTGCCACCAGTGTGGTAATTCAAGTGTGCAGTTTTTAAAATCACAGTTTTAAAATTCCTCTAGCTGGCTTATCATTTCACAAAGCCCCAGGCTGCTTCTTGGGGGCGGGCGGCGGGTGGGTGGAGTGTTTTAGAAGTTTGGAAAGTGCTGCACAGTTACTAAGCTACGGTGTGCAAAGCAGGCAGACCTTCTATCAGTCTACTGGGGGGCTTAAGAGATGCCCATAAAACCTCACACAGCTGAGCTGTGGAAGCACAGAGATGCTCTCAAAAATATCTGCCCATGGTGCATTAATTCTTGAGACCACATGCACACGGCCCCTGTCATGTCCAAGCAACAGAGTGTTGTGTATTTGCTTTCTGATGAGTTGAAGTGAAAAGTCAGGGCAAACAGGGAAAGGAAGAGTATTGGGTTTCTGATTTTAGCAGTGCCGTTCTGTGTCCGGCATCTAATCTTCTGTTTTCATGTTTGAATTCTGCAGCTACAAACTTCAGCGTGAGAATTGTATCAACACAGTTAAAATCCTAATCAAATCATACTCCCTAAGCTTTTCTCAACTTAATCATTTTTGCCTTTTGGGACCCACCTTTACCTCATGCTTATCATACTTACTTATTCCATGTGCATGATATATTGTAAACAACGTTCTTTATTCCTTTTTGCTTGCGTGGTTCATAACGGACCCTGACTTTCTGTAGTAATTTCCATCCTAGGATCTCAGTGAACTGGGGATGAGTGGCGTGGTTCCCATTGTACAGCTGTGGAAACTAGTGACACGGCAGTGTTGGGACTAGAACTCCTGACTCCAGTTCACTTCTCTAACTTGTCGCCGCCCAATCCCACATAGATATTACAAAGGTTGACACAAATGCTAATGTTAAAAAGGGCATTCTCATGTAGTTCTTCTGAGTGATCTTTTTGTGGGTTGTAACTCAGGTTTCTGTTCGTGTGGGAGTTTGGGAAGTTGATTTCCAAGGAAGAGGATTCACCACTGACACTCATTCTATGAAATCTGAGTCTGTATCTTTCATTCATAGCAATGTAGGTGGACCATAGCAACCCAGACAGTCAAAGTAACCCACTCACTCTCCAACATTAAACAGTTTTAAACAGGTTTGTTGTCCAGAGACCTTGGCCTGCATAATACCATGACAAAGTGGCAAACACGCCGTCAAAAACTCCTTTTGAACCTTTTATTAAAGATACTGAAAAAGAAGGAACAATGGTTAAAGAATTTGAAATGTAAAGTATTAAATAAGATACTCATTTTAACATCTGTTATTCTCTTTTCCTTGAACTGGAGAGAGATTTTAGAAGGGAAAAAAATGTAATGTTTGACAGTCTGTTAGATGGGAACTATGATGGCAATAACTCCTTTTAGGAGAAAAAGAGAAGTTTGTTGAGGTGGGCTGGAGCTGTTGTTGTTTGTATCTGATTTTGTTTCCTAAGATGACAAGACAAACCCACAAAAGGAGAGAGAAAAGAACAGCACAGGTAGAAAGTGCACTTTCTGTCTCTGGTGTTGACTTTTAAGCTCAGTGCTGGAAAAAAGTCAGGTACAACACACAGCCACTCCAAGTCCTAGTGAACTTTTACCAGCATGGAGCTGGTTTAGGGCATAGCTTTTAGCTGCCTCTCTGACCGCAGGCTTTTAGCAGTGTTGGAAAATCTGCAGTTTTGACCGATAAGACAGACTCTGTTAGCTAGAAGGAAAAAGGAGAGGACTAAGAAAGAGAAGATATAAGGTAGGGAAAAGAAAGGACACATGGAGGGGAAGAAGAGAAAAGATCTTTTATCTCAGGTGGTGTTTGGGATTCAACCGTGCTGATGGAGATGGTGATTGTCTTCTGGTTCCCTGTCTCTGACCCAGTCTGAGTGAAGGTGCCATTCAGGATTGGGGTGAAGTTAGTCCAGGGGTGAGGGGCATGCCAGCTATGATGGTGAAGCTTGCTTCTTCCCCTTCTCTTGCCTTCAGTCAACCAGCACCATGGTAGCTACCTTCCCCACCCCCCAGAAAAATCTCTTTGTGAAGACCCTAAAAGTGAGAGGCAGAAGACAGGAATAGCCCATCCTCTCATTAGTTTGTCCACCAGTGAGACCTAGTTTCGGACACAGCAGTTCTAGTTCACTGATTTTTGGTTCCACGCTTTCAGCATGATTTTAACATAGTCCTTGAGTTACATCAGGAGGCCTTTCTGGTGAACTAATTTAGTCTTTCCATCTTGCTTTTTCACCTTTTCCCAGCAGCGTTGGTTGTTATAGATCACTGTGACGTTCCATGAATGTTTTCTCATTTCTTATAGTCAAGCTCACAGGTAGGGTAAATTTGCAGGCCCAGTTTTATGACAAGTGGATGGAGAACTTATCCTGGCTTAGGTTATGTGACTCCTTGGCGTCTCTAGCTGGAATAATACTGTGCTCAATTTGGGTGCATACTGGTGGAATATACCGGTAGTTTTATGCAGATTTATGCTGCCATGATGGAAATGATATAAAACAGAAGTGGCTTGCCTGTGGAGTATCTCGTTCGCCAGGAAGGGTCTGGAAGATAGTTTCCATGTGAAAGAGACAAGGCTAAAATAACTCGTGCGACGTCTCTTGCAAGTCAGAACTGCTGCTAGTTGAATGGCCTGTGCTGTGAAGAGAACCGCTAACTAAGGGAAGGGAGGATTCCCCTGCAGAGCTGAGGTGAGTCAAGGGTCCTGCCACAAGGCATCAGAAGCAGATTGTGAGACACAGTTAAGGCCGTGATGATAGCAATGGGCCAGGAGCCCAGAGGTCCTGGGTTCTCACACAAGCTATGCCAGCGACTCTCTGTGACCATGGGCAGTTCCATCCCTTGGGCCCCCCTTGGCCCTCACATGGCTGTTGAAAAGCAGGTGCTGTGTGTGCCCTGATTTTTCTTGGGCAAATAAATAGAAACAGAGTCTGAGGGAAGAGAACCTTGGTTATTATTGACCTGTAATTAGTGTGTGAGAAGATAATCTACATAAAATCTTCACAGCTAGACTATATATGTGTGCAGTGGTTCCCCTTCTCCACCATTTCATAACATCTTCCTGTGAGACTCCCACTGTGGCAAGGAGATGAGAAATCTCACAGTGGTCGTTCCATATTAAATTGTCTCTCTTCCAAGTCACAGAGTGCCTCATTTAGATCCACACGAGTTACCCCTTAAATCCACACACAGCATCATTTACTCTCAGCTCCTCTGCCACTGCTGTAATCGTGGCCTTGTTAGCTGCTTCTGATGCCTTCTGAGAGGGTGTTGAACTTCATCGCAGGCATTCGCTTCCCCTCTGCAGGTGGCTCTCCTCCTAGTTTGATGGAGGTGGTGGTGTTTACAAGGGGGTGCCTGTGGGAATCCAGTTGCATGATCTGAGCCTTATTCTGTATCACGCAAGCCACATAAACACACACTGCCATGCTTCCCAGCTTAATATGCCAGTTCAGTAACATCAGAGGGTGTGACGAGTTGGTGTGATATAGGCAAGGGAGAACAACGAAGATCTGCAGTTGAAATTTGGAAATGAACTGGAGCGAGATGCAGGAGGGCAGGTCCAGGCTGCTGCTGCAAGGGGCTGTAGCTCCAAGATAACAGTCAGGGCTGGAGAAGAACTTGGTGTGAGAGGAAAGAAGAGAGGAGGCAGAGAGAGAGTGTGTTCATGAGTTTGGTTGGAACAAGTCTGCAGAGGATTTAAAAATGAATGGATTGTGTAACCTGGTCAGATTTTTGTGCATAGAAACAAATCCCACCCCCAAGCCACTTCACTGCCTGTATCATTAAAACCTTCCACACCAGGTTGCCCTGTTTCAGTCAGCTGACTTTTCCACATACCCAACTGCTTGGTATGCTGCAGAGAGCTGTCCCACAGTTCTGCCAGCAGGATGCTGAAAACAATTCCTACAGGCAACATATAAAAATTAATGTCAGCTTTCAGACCGCTGACGTGTGGTTAATGCAGTGTTAAATGATTGAACCCTTTTCCCTTTGCTGGGGATGCTCAAACAAGAGTTGTTTCTTTCAGTTGCTAACAGTTCATTATCGTCAACAAACAGGAGTAATTGTATCCCGTCTCCTAGAGGAGCTGTTCTATACATTGCATTTACCAGCGTTTGTTAGCCGAAATACGAAATAAGCCACAGTGCTCATTCTCTGCGACAACTAATGCTGCTGCTATTGGATTAAAGGAGCTCGGTAGGTGCCAGTGGATGGGTGTCCACTCCACAAACCCCTCATGCCATCAGGCCTGCATTGGCCTTCTCCTTGGCAACTTCAGAGACTGATAATGGACCCTCCCATAGAGATGGAATTGCCCTATTTTATTGCCACGCTAGGCCGAGCATGGCTGCGGTGGCTTGGCAGAATTGCGCTGTGTGCACAAAAGGGAATTTATTCTTTTGGGCTGCCAAACCAGCCCATTTCAGCACCCTAAAATTCCCATGAAGGAAAATTTATCAACACAAGTGCCAGTCAATCATTGTTGGACTAGTTAAGAGTAAATCACATTTACCCTTTTAAGGAGTGGCCACCTCTGGGCACTGCAGAGCCTGCTCTGTTTCTACGGTACTCGGCATTCATTTAGATGCAATGTTAGGAGTGTTACCAGGAGGTTTTATTACTAACAGCAGGTTAATTTGCACCCTCTTGTTATTTCCTGTTGCCTCAGCTGCCTTTGATTCTTGTCTGTTCTCTGGAGTTAGTTTTCATCAACACCATAACTTCCTGTTAAATAGTTGAGTGATCAGTTAACTGTTGAAGCATAAACGCAATACAGTTTGGAAGACTGAGGTAAATGAAATGGCCCTGGTCTTAGTTTGGGCCTGGTGTGTTTTGTGGTTAGTGTCTTTCACAAGCACTTTACAGAGTTACAAACTATGAGCACCTCTTGAGAGACGCTGACCACTCATGCTCCTGACGGAGGCTGAGGGTTCATAGCACCTTGTGACTGGGCCCTGAATTTATATATAGACCATTTCATCGTTGCTGTCTTATGGGAATAGCTAGGGCTGCGTGACTGGGCTGAGGCAGAAGGCATTTGAACGGATATTTTGATCTGGTATGGCAGGCTATGCTGCATTCCTATGTCTGATCAGTCATGTCTGCTGTGCCGGGGGACAGAAGTGTGGTGTCTGGATAAAAACTGAATATTAGCAGAAGAAATGTGCTCTGCAGGTCCCCAAGTGAGGAGGCTCCAGATAAAGTCCTGATAGATGAAGGCTGATACCTGTGCAGTCTCCTGTCTCGATTCTGATGCATATGGAGGGTTAAATGTGTCTGTTCTGGAAAGGCCATGTTGGTTTCTGAATGAGCTTAGCTAAAATCCATCCTGAAACAGTGAGGTTTGATGCTGTGTGTTCTCCTTCTCAGATTACTGCATGAACCCACAGACCGTTCTGCTGCTCCGGGTCATCGCTGCTTTCTGCTTCCTTGGAATAATCTGCAGCCTTTCTGCTTTCCTGCTGGATGTGTTTGGACCCAAGCATCCTGCACTGAAGATCACTCGGCGCTATGCCTTTGCCCACATTCTCACAGGTAACTCCCTTGGTGCCATTAGCATAGCAGTTAGTCCAGTCAACTGCAGCATCGGAAAGCTGAGTTAATACCTTACCTTGGGCCCTTTTACACTCTCAGCCAACTATACCTCAGCACATAGGTTGGGATATACTACTGCTATCCAGAGGGGTCTCCCTGCCTGCCTTGTCTCCCTGATCCCCACCGTGTCAATAATCTCAGCTGCAGAGCACATGTGCCTTTATCTTCCCCTCTGCTGTCCATGCAGAGCAGAGTTAGTCCTCGAGCGGATACTGTGCACTTTGGCTGCAGGAATCTTGCTCCATGTCGTGTAGTGGGAGTTCAGTGTGGGGGAAATTGAGGAGAAGTAGCGGCAGGATTGTACCCACCACCAGTTGTGCATTGCACAGGTGCCAACTGTGTTCTTTGCACTGTGCTAGCTTTCTCTTCCAGCTCATGCTCACTAGGGTTGCCGTAAATCAGCCCTGGAGATATGGTGCAAAGGTGTGTAACTTGCATGAAACTTCAGCTGCCCTTCCTGCCTGCTAGCCTCCCATGTATCCCTTTCCCGTTTGTAAAAGATGACTTGGGGGATTGAACACACCAGCCCTGACGTCCAGTCGTGTTCAGCACATCGCTCATGACTTTTCTTCCTTCCTTTTTTGGCTTTTATCTCAGGTGTTCATTTCCGCCCCTCTAGTTGATGAACCCTCCCACCATGTGCCCAAACATGCTGTGTGGGTTATAGAAGTCTGTTTGAGGGTCATGTGCAAAGACAGAGGGCAAGCCCTGAAAATCTGTCTTCTCTTTTTTGTTTGTGATGGTTCCATCCCAATGGGTTTCCCATATAGTCTTGTGTTTGTTTTTTTCCTGCCTAACAAAGAGAATAATTATCTTTCTCCTTGGACACTTACTTCTCTCTCTCTCTCTCTCTTTTATATTCTCCGTGGCTGCTGGTCTCAGTTTTGCAATGTGCCACTGTGATTGGATTCTGTTACTGGGCCTCGGAGCTGATTCTTGCACAACAGCAGCAGCATAAAAAGTACCATGGATCTCAGGTCTACGTCACCTTTGCTGTTAGCTTTTACCTGGTGGCGGGAGCTGGTGGAGCATCCATCCTCGCCACTGCTGCCAACCTGCTGCGCCACTACCCAACTGAGGAGGAGGAGCAGGCCCTGGAGCTCCTGTCCGAGATGGAGGAGAATGAACCTTACCCAGCGGAATATGAAGTGATCAACCAGTTCCAGCCACCTCCTGCTTACACGCCGTAATGCCGCCAGCGAGCCATAGGGGGCGGCAGCTAGGCTTTCTCCCAGCCCCCCAAAACTAACTGCCCACCACTTCTTGGGAATGCACTCCCACGCCTCTGAAGGCTGCTCACCAGTGCTTCACTTCCCAGGCACCTTGCTCACTTATGCTCTTCTCCCCACAGGGGACAGGACTTGCTTTAGAGAGTTGAATGACCAGCAGTTTCTTCTTACAGAACCCCCCAAAACACCCTAGTTTTATGGACTTTGTTTTGTGATTTTTATCTCGCACTGTATGTACCTTGCATTGCTGAAATAATACATGATGGAGATTTCAGCAGTTCTCAACTTCCTGGGTAATCTTACAGACTTGTACTGTGCTGCTCCAGTACTCCCACTCACTCTCACACTCACCCATGGAGTGCAGGAATGCATGGTGGTGCAGGGGTGAAATCACACCTGTGAGAGACATGCATGTGCGTATCTGGGGGTGGGGGATGTGCAGGGGGGTGAGGGAGAGGATTTCCATCATCTCACATTGATATGCAAAATCTCATTCACGCTGGTCCATACACCTATATGGAGGTGAATGCCACACAGGTACACGTGCCTGCATTAGAGGTGAATTCTGCAATCCATGCAAGCTTCATCAAGCCTCTGCAGAGGTGTAACTTGGCGATAAGGGCACCTGGAGAGGTGTGTTCCATAGAAGTATAGAGGTGAAACTCCCACCGCTATGACTTAGTGTGTAGATGAGAAATTCCTTTATACCCATAATATAGTTTGTGAAAGGTCTAGCAAATCTGCCACTGCTGCTTTATCCACTTCCACACTGAATAATGCTATTTACACAAGCATTTTGCACTTTATTCTCTGATCTCACAGCCCCTTCCCCCCACCCCCAGACTTCTGGGGAACTTTGGAACTTGCTAGGACCAGCTGCAATATACTGCTCATTAAGCAGCCCCCAGATAAACTTGCAAGTATTGGGCGACAGCTGGGTGAAAGATTGAGCCTTGCTTTCAAAAAAGCTGTGCTAATTTCAGCGGTGGGCTAGAGGGAGCTGTCTATTTGTTCAGGTCCAGCTCCCCGGATTACCGCAGCACAGTACCAGCAGGTGGCTCTAACAGTCTGTTAGTCTAGGATTCTGCACCGTGACCACTACTGAAAACCTGTTCTGTGGTCTCCACCACACAGTGTCACACATTGACTAGAGATTGGACACAAATGCTGTCTCCACCCAGACCTGTTCTGGTTTTAAGGCATTTTGTCCCCTTTTCTTTTAATCTAGACTGTTTTCTCTCCCTTTTTTTGTACTTTACACCCTGCCTGTTACAAGGACCATTCTCCCAGCTAAGAGGATAGGCTACATCCAATCAGCAATCTTCCTCTAGCATCCCCAGCAAGCGCTATAGAGCAACTCAAGGTGCTTTATCTCCACAAGACGCAGTGGACTGCTCCCCTCCCCCCCACACAGGTAGTAGTGCAGCGTGACCAGGTAGTAGTGCAGCGGTCTAGCACCAGACCTGCTGAGAAGGCACCAGTGACACTCATTCCCCTTCCTTCACTGTGCCAGCTGCCATCGCCACAATGGTAGGGATAGCGTGTAACACTGAAAGACATTGAAGGGGAAACTCACTGCTTCATGGAGGGGCTTGTTCTTAAAGAGGTTTTAGAAGGTGAACTGCATGTCGCTGAGATGAATGGGTGTGGGTTTGAGCATATTCTTCAAATGGGGCTTGAGAAGGAAGGTTATGTCTCCAAGTGGTGGCTTGGAACTGATGATGCAGAGACTTGCCGGAGTCACCTTAGTCCAGGCTTCCTGCACTCTGTAACTCTTACATGGTTCCTAATGGATCTCTCTTTGAATGTATATCTGATATTGATTTGTCAGCAGCAATTTTTTCATCTCATTCCTTTCCCTTGCATATTTGCAGCATTGTTGGCAATGCAAAAAGGAGATCTCCAGTGAGATCTCCAACATCCAGCCCTCAAATCACAGGTGCAAACCTAGTTTTTCCCTAGGAGAATGTAACATCTTCTCTGTCTTCTGCCAACCTCCCCTGCATGTCATCTGCTTAAGGGAATGCAGCTTAAATGGATTCTGGAGAATTACCAAGGAATCTTCTCTACTAAAAGACTTGGTGCGACAAGAGGAACAAATAGATAAGGAGTCTAATAAAGGCCTTTTAGAGCTTTGAAGTAACTGAGGTGGGAAAGAGGCTGCCAATGGTAACAGTAATGGGGGTCGTCTCCAGCAAGCAACCAACTGTTGCAGCTTTGCTCTTCCCTTCTGCTTCAGTGTAATGGTCAGCTTAATGCCAGCTGTTATACATGCAGCCACAGACTCTATCAGTGAGGCCCCAGGGCCGATACGGTCTTGCCATCACTTGGCATTCCGGTTCCTGCTCTGATATTGAACTACAATGCATTTATGTAGTGGATTCTATGGTGACCGCTGCATCTGGATTGAGTGGAAAATGGTCTGGGTTTCCCTGCACTGCTGAGAGAGAGGATTTAACTAAAAATACCCACTGCATAAAAAATTGTATTGTATTCATGTATGACTCCTTAAATTATCCCCAACTAAATAACTGATCCTTGGAGCTGGAGAAAATCTATATGAAATCTGGAGAAAACCTCATGCCCACACAGCTTTCTCTTCCTCCTCTAGCCCAGGGGAGGGAAAGCAGAAGAGGCAACACATCCATGTGCCAAAGGGACTTGGACCCACTTTAGGAACAGTGGTCACCTCTGCTCAGCTTGTTTCTGCAGCTGGGACTTCACAACTGGTTTCCAGGTGATCCATGCATTCAGTCTGTTAGTATGACCCTTTTTACACCATTAATGTCATCTACAAGACACTGGTGGCTTCTGTAAATTCATCTCTATGTTCTGATCTCTTTTTTCCTAGGGAAAATAAAAAGGATGTAACTAGTCTCCCCTGGGAGTCCTCACTCTTTATTTCGGAACTGATTACCTGTCACAGTGATGAGGAACAAAAGAATTACGGGATCACTGACAGAAGTTAGCCCTTGACATTTATCAGCTCTGTTGCCCAAGTCCCCTGCTGCCTCCATGACATAAGAAACCTGTCCATTTCATAGAAGGGAAGTAGGAAAGAAGGTAGTGAACTTGCCTAGAAGCACAGGTGCAGAGTTGGAGGTAGAACTGGGGCAGTGCTTATTGCTGGTCCTGTGCTATAATCCACATGTGCTTGTTGCTTTACATTCCATAGCTGGGACCAATCATAGCTGTAGCATTTGTGCTAAAGTAAAGGTGAGTGAATCTCATGCTTCAGGCTTTAAGCCTGTCAGTGGTTGGAACACCACTCCCTAGTCAGCATTGCATGACTGGCTGAGGGCCTGGCGGTGAGGGTTCATTAGAATGAAGCATCAAAGAGAGCCAAAGGCTGGAGCCTAGATTCAACACAGCATGGATCAAGAACAGGTTTGCTATGGCAATGTGGATGACCACTGAACTAGAAGAGAAGTAAGCTGAGTATTCCCCAGGGCAGATATCAAGACATGGAATTATTGCTCACAGGGTGCACCTTTAGTGGGAGGGGACTACCAAGTGCTTAATGAATGCAGGGCCTTAGGTTTGCTAGGAGGTGTTGCACATATTGGAGTGAATCTGTCCCTCAGGCAGAGTAGAACACAATCATGGATGCGGGTCCTATTAAATACTAAACTGCTACCTGAATGGTTGGCATTAGCCAAAGGGCAGGAAACGGCTTCAGTTAGCACCAGTGAGATCCAACACATATAAATGGATCAGAACAAGCAGTATTATTCATTCACTGCACCAGTGAATTTGGATTTGGAGCTGAATGGCCCATCAGTCTGTCCATGTATGTTCAGGCTTAGAATTTCCATTACCAATGCACTTCAAACCTTATATGCAACCCTCCTCTTTTCTTGTAGTGAGGGGGAAGTTGTGTCTCAATATTTGTTCAGACCTGGTCATCCACATAGTGGAGGTTGCCCCTGCTCCAGACACCATGGGCTAAGAAAAACAAACAAGGAATCTGGAGGCACTTTTAAACACTAACAAATTTATTTATCACATGAGCTTTTGTGGGAGAAAATCCCACTTTGTCAGATGCTTGAAGATGGGGAACTTATAGAATGGGAGCAAAACAACTTCAGGGAAGTGTAAGTCATGGGATCTGGTCAGACTGTAACAGCAAATCAAAGCAATTAGGATTAAAACAGTGGAGTACAGCAATTAGCAGGGAGGTGGATGAGGGACAAGGAAAGCAAAATTATTAATTGCCTTCTTGGTGACCATCACTTTGGCAAGGAGAATCTCTGGGCACTCACATCTGAGCCACCATATACAATCTTTTTTTTAAGCACAAGGTATAGCAGTGACTCCACCAGTCCTTCCTCCCAAAGGGGGTCTCACATTTTCATAATAACCAAGAGATTTTCCTCATGGTTTTTCACCCAAAGCCTGATGCCTCTGAAGAACAGAGGCTATGCTCCTTAGAAGTCAGACAATTACTGGCTTGTTACATAGAAAGGACCAGGCCTTTTCAAAAGACCACTCGACTCTTCATGGCCATCGCAGATAGTATGGGAGGCAAACTTGTTTTTACACTGATAGCCTCTTGGATCACATCTAGTATCCAGCAGGATATTCTGTTTTATCTAGTTCTTTCTTGCATGGGTCACTGGATTACCTGTCTATTCAATCCCTCTGGAACACCTGGTGTTGGCCAGTCAGAAAACTGGACACTGGGCTAGATGGACTGTTGGTCTGACCTAGCGTGGCCCTTCTGACGTTTCCTAATGATTCCCAACACAGTTAGCTTTTTTCTGCCACTGCACATTGAATGGATGTTTCCACAGAACTATCCACGCTGATGCCATGATCTCGTCCATGAGTGGTAACAGCTAATTGTGTACGGCTAGTTGCAGGTTATGATTTGATGTGCATTACTTTGTGGATCAGCGTTGCGTGCTAAAGGCCGAAGCAGAGCCCGACACAGCCTGGAAGTGAGCCTAGGGCTGAGCAGAGGGTGGCGGCCGCAGGACTCTGGCTTTGTTGGCTCCAGGCCGGCATTGCGCGAAGAAGCGCAGCTGGGCCGCCCATGGGGGCATCTGCGCCTGCTAACTTGAGTGGTGGATAGACAAGGCCGGCTCCAGCTAGCAAGGACACCGGGCTGGGGAAGGGCAGAATCCCCCCCTGTCCTGTGGAGACGTAAGCGATCAAGCTGCCCCTCCACGACCTCAGGCCTGGGCCCCTCAAACCTGCCACCCCAGCAGGTGCGTGCCTGGCTGGGCTGGGCATGGCGGGCCTAGGCCTCAGGGCAGCAGGCGCGGAGCTGCGCCCTGTGGGGCGGGGCAGCGCCCACCCTACTAGCGGGGGCGCGCCCCGCTCCCATGCGCGGGTCGCTCCGGGGGCTTGAGGGAGGGGCCGACGGTTGACCTAGGCACGAGCCCAATCAGCAGCCGGGCGCTGCGCCCCTCGCTCGCGCAGGCACCTCCGCGGGCAGCCCGCGGGCGGGCCGGGTCCTCGCTTTGTCTCCAAGGCGCCGGCGCCTGCCTCACAAGGGGACCCGCGCGCCCTCCCTCACCCGCCGCTCAGCCAGGGGGCGGGCACCTACGCCACAGACAGACAGCGCGGTAAGCCAATGGCTGACCGCTGGGCGGCCAACGCAGGCGCGCACGGCGCACGTGCGCGAGGGGGGTGGGCCTGGCGTAGCGGCGGCAGGGCGTTCGCAGCCGAGCCGCACCGGTAACGGGGCCTGAGGTGGGCTGGCGTCAGGGTCCGGGGCGCCGCCGCGGTAACGGCTGCTGCTGCCGCCAGCCTGCTCCGGGGTGTCCTCAGCGCTGGGCGCGCGTAACCGGCCTCGCCCGCCTCCGGGGCCGCGCCTAACCTGCCTCGCTTCTTCCCGCTAGGCCGCGGCTGGGCTGGACAGGAATGTTCCAGCCGCTCCAGCGGAGGCCGCCGGCCGCCCTCTACTCCTACTACGTGCGCTCAGCCCGCCCGGCCGCGGGGCCCTACGAGAGGGCCTTGCGGAGTTACCACTGGCTGCTTGCCTGGTTCCAGCGGGCGCCGGAGACATGCCCCCGGCGGAGGAGCTTCCTGTCCTTGCTGGCCAGCCAGTGCAGCTATGTGACCGGCCAGCGGGTGCGGCGCGCCCAGCAAATCGGCCAGCTCTACGGGAACATCTACTCCGAGAGGACCCGCTGGAGCCTCTTTAGCTGCTTGTGGCGCAAGTTGCAAGGGCGGCACGCCAACGCCTGCAAGCTGATGGCAGCCCTCACTGGGGTCTTCATGTGGGAGGAGGAGCGGATCAAGGAGGAGGAGATGCAAAGGTGGGTCTCTCCGGGGTGTCCCCTCCTAGGGAGTAGGAGCCCCTGACCTGGGATAGTGGCTGCAATAATAATAAACTGATAATACAATAAAATAAACTTGTCAACTTTAAAGGAAGTATCACTTGATGGAAGAAAATTAGTTCTTCACCTCAAGTTCATTCCTCCTCTCTCTCTTCCCCTCCCAAAATAGGGAGGAAGTTATCTGCATAGACCTATTAATCTACACAGACCTGGCTTGGTAATACCACTGTGTAAAGTCAACATGAACCAGTGAAAGATTTAATCTGGGAAATAAATTAGGGATGAAATTACTAGCTCCACTTCATATATTGTATTACACAAGCGTGCAGCCTTCCACCACTGCTCCTTACAGGGAGGTCAGATTGATGATGATGATCTAAGACTGACATGGTTGTGACCTGAAATAGTGCAGACTTTGGCATTGTTGGACACTAGTGCATAGGATCCAGGAGCCTTTTTGACCACCTTCTAATATTTGATGTTCTTGGTCAAGAAAATGACAGTGTCTGTGATTATCTGGGCCTCAGAAACACAAATGAGGCATGTGATGTGTGATACGTTACTTTAGCTTGAAATTGCCTGTGGAGAAGGATTTGAGAGCGGTACCGAGATTCTAGGCCATGCCTGTCTCAATGCCATCTTATCCAAATGTTTAAACTTTGCATTTTTGTAGAGATTAAATACCTATTAATTATTACGGAAACGCTCGGAAGTAAAATAATATTTACATTTGTATCCATCTTTTCTGCTTCGATGTTTATTAAAGGGTCAAACAAAACCTTTCATGGCTTCTTATATACTAGACTGAGAATGTCACATCTGTTTTGTTTTTTTAAATTTCTGTTGAAGGGCTCAACTGCATATTGTGAGTTCTCTTAGGTTAATTGCAGGGCTAATGTGGTGAATCTTAACAGACAAATCTCTTTTTATATTTATTAACAGATCCATTCTTTTATATTGGAAATCATGTAAAATTTGTCTTACAACTTATACTAATTTTTTATTTTTATTTACCTAAATAAACAACTGTGCATTGACTTATGGAAGTCTGTAAAGCTGTATTGGTGGACCAGCTACCAGTTTCTTTTCTTCAGCTTTGTGGTGTTGATCACATGTTGTGGTTGATGCTTTTCTACTCTATCTTTTGTCTTGTCAGTTGAAGTCTTCTATTATCACATGTTTGGGTCTAAACTTCTGTTTTTCTGACATTTAGATGCATAACCTGTTCATTAGTTGTCCCATCAAAACTGTGATGTTAAGCTTTTCTTCTTTTTTTTTATTTTCCAAATCAGTTTTTCTTATTTCTTAATGTTCAGTTTAATTTTGACTTTTGTTGAAGGGGTTTCTCCCTTCCTTAGTAATTTTTTCTTTTTAAGTTTTCAGACTGTCAGATTTGATAGCAGGAGATTTCTAAGTAGTTACTTTTTTTTCCCCTTTCTTTATTTAGCAAGGAACTCTTTTTACTAGTACCAGAATTTCTGATGGATTAAAAAAAAAATTTAAATTAGATCTTTTTTATCATTTAAATTGTTTTCTTTTAAAAAATAAACCTGTTTAAAATGAAATCTGAATTTAATACAAAATATGTTAAGGCCTACATTTACTCTACTCCAAACATTTAATTAAGAAATAATTATGCAGAATCCATGAGCCTCTGTCAAGAATGTTGAGTTAAAGGCTGCTTTTCTCTGTAAAGAAAGATTGTTTTCCCCTGATTTTCGTTGTTGAGGTCAAACTTTTTTGGTGTGGCACACTAGGTCAGCCTTAGGCCATGTACACACTACAGACTTGTCCCGCAATAAAAGTTACATAGCATTCCTTATAGCGAAAGGAGCGTTCACCCGCTCCTTTCAATTTTCGCTAGAAGGAGCAGTGCATGGTGCCCCGCTGCGGCAGCTGAGCCCGGGCTGCAGGGGCTCCAGCTCCCCTGGTGGGGCTCCAGCCCCCGGGTAGCCGAGCCGGGCATGGTGGGGCTCCAGCTGCCAGGCAGCTGAGCCCCGCCGGGGCCATGGCTGCTGCCGGGCAGCCGAGCCCCACAGCCAGCCCCAGCGGGGGGCTTGAGACCCCCTCTGGGGCCGCTGAGCCCCACAGCTGGGCCCCGGCGTGGGGCTTGAGGGCCCTGCTGTGGCTGCGGCTGCAGCGGGGCTCCAGCTGCTGGCCACCTGAGCTCCGCTGGAGCCCAGTGGGTGGAGGGGCTCGACTGTCAGTGGCGGGCGGAGCCCCACCATCCATCGGGCTCTAGCTGCAGGGGTTTGGGCCGCCCCCACCGCCACCCGAACTTAAGCGCCGCAGCCCCCTCCGCCACCCGAACCCCTGCAGCTGGACTAGGGGGCTGGTCCCAACCGGCTGCCCTCGCCAGTCCAGGGGACCAATCCCCGGAGCCACCGAACCTGGCAGCTCCAATAAAAGTCAGTTTCACTGCTCTGCTAGAGCAGTGAAATTGACATATTTGACAGCTCCAATGTCCCAGAGTGGCCTGGATTGGCACTCTGGGACATTTCCGGAGACTGTCAACAACGCAACAAGTGTCCACATAGGCTATGGTAAGCCTTACCACCCTCGTTTGGGTGGTTTATATGTTGTGCGGCAAGAGGGCTGTTGCTGCACAACAAGAAGCTTTCCTGTGTGGACGCTTTGATTGTTATCGCGCGGTAAGGAGCCTTACCTCGCAATAACTTTGTAGTGTGTACAAGGCCGTAGTCTCTTAAGGCTTGTGTACACTGAGGGTGGGGTAGTAATTTGACCTTAGGCTATCGAATTACAGAAGGTGAATGATCACAGCAAATAGCTTGCTTGGGGTCTCGTATCCCCACTGCTCACATTACTTCCTGAAATACATTGCACTCTGGGTAGTAGGTGTGCGGGCTTGTGGGGAGGCAGTTATCCTCCGCTCGCGCTCTCTCCCCTCTTCTCTAAAGAAAGAAAAAGCAGGAAAAGCTTTCCTTGCTTTTTCTCTGCTGCAGACGCAACAGATGGGCACAGTGCTTCATAGAGAGAGAAGAATTAATTGAAAACTTCCCAGGACTGTGCAGGCAGGGGAAGAGCTATGTTGTCATGGTAAAGACAGAGGAAAAACTGGAAAAGCTGCTCTCTGACCTAAATTGGAATTGTAGATTTCTACCTCAGGGCTGTGCCACTTGCAGGGGTGGTGTTAGCAGATCCAATTTATTTTTTTTCTAATTTACTGCTTTGACACTGGAGACACTGGCTTTAGAAAGTCAAGGTGAGTGGCATTATGTCAAACTTCACTGTCAATGTAGAGCAGACCTTAGGAGACTTTTTTTATTTGCCCAGGACTCTTGAAAAGGAGAACTTACGCTCCAGTTACTTCCACTGAGATGTATTTGAAAGATTTCCCAGGCGGATCTGGGAAATGAGTTAAAATTAATCTCTGTTTAATAAATATTTTTTGTAAATGTGAAACATGTTTTAGATACATACTCTTCTCTAATAAAAACACTTTATTTTTATTAAATTTTTATGTGCGATTGCTGGCCTATAGTTTTTACTATCCAGGAGATCATGTGAAGCATGAATCCACAAGTTTGATACTGTTATCCAATACATCGGGTTTTTAATGTGACTAGCTTGGTAATAATGCTTAATGTCTAGTAAAGCCAAGCTTCCCTATTACTGTTGCCCCATTGTACAGTAGATTATGTCCTTATGAGTTTATTTCCCCAAATTAATTTATCATGGATTGTCATGGATTGCTGGGACTGAAACTGGGAGGGTTTGGAAAAAGAAGTTAATTTGGGGTCTGTTCTCTTTGTTAACTTCTTAGACTGAGTTGAATACATTGTTCAACTCTATTTGCTTTTATTTTTAAAAAAATCTGAATTTCTTTCTTAGGATCAGTTACTTGACGTCTGTGATGTCACAGTTTTACTAGTTGTAGATGAGGTAGACAAGAATAAATGTTCAAATGTAGAAAGAAATTGTGGGGTTCCCCCCCAAATCATAAAGAACCACAAAAAAGGAATGTGGGCAGGGAAAGACTCTTTCTTGGGGGTCCCTTTGCAGGCCACATTTAAAGCCAGTTTCTAGTACAGTAAGAATTACTATAGCTCTTTTTTTGAATGGGAGGGTGTGTGGTGGGAATAATTCTTCAATAAAATCAGCAGCCATGTAAATTCCAGGGGGGTAGCCATTTTAATCTGTATATAGCAAAAACAACAAAAGTCCTGTGGCATCTAAAAGACTAACACATTTCTTCAGGCATAAGCTTTTGTGGGCTGCAACCCACTTCATCAGATGCCATATAGACTTCCTTGCTCAGTGTTTGTCACTTGGCTTTAACTGGAAACTGCAGGAGCTTTAAGAAACAGATTAAAAAAGTAGCCCCTTTCACTGTATGAGTAATATTTTTCTTTGCATCTACTTCTGAAATGCTCTTCAACCTCCAGCACACACAGAGCTGGTATTTTTTTACCTGAGACCTCAAAGTGCTTTTGAATGGTGTGAATGCGTTGTTCCTCTTTTACAGCTAGATTGAGGACAAACAGGAAGTCTGACAAAGGCAGGAATGGAACCCAGGAATCAGGGTGTATTGATTTAAATCAGTTGTGTTTGAAATCGTGGTTGAAATCAGCAAGAAGAAAACCTTGGTTTAAATAATCAATTTTAATCTTGTTTTGCAAGGTTGTACATCTTAATTCTTTTTCAAAAGGAAGGTTGAGTCTCATTAAGATGTTGCTTTGCAATCTAATGTAGCCTTCACTAGTTGATTTATTAAACAAAGGAGTGTTATCTGTGGTCAGTGAAATGAAGACAAGTTCCAAAGGGGTAGCTGTGTTAATCTAGTTCAGCAAAACAAACAAGGAATCTGGTGGCATTTTTAAATACTAACAGATTTATTTATTGCATGAGCTTTAGTGGGATAAAAATCCAACTTCATCAGACTCTTGAAGATGGGGAACTTTACAGAATGGGAGCAAAATAAATGTAGGGGAGTGTAAGTCATAGGATCCAGTCAGACTGTTACAGCAAATCAAAGCAGTGTGGATTCAGATAGAGTACAGCAATTAGCAGGGTATGAGGGGGGAAGTAAAACAAAACGACTAGTTGTAATGGGGGGGAACCCCATGATTTCTGTTCAGCAATCTGCATATTTTCCTCCCATTCTGTAAGTTCCCCATCTTCAAAGCATCTGACGAAGTGGGATTTTCCTCCCACAAAAGCTCATGCGATAAATAAATTCGTTAATCTTTAAAAGTGCCACCAGACTCCAGTGAAATGAAGAGATTGTTTCTGGTCACCATGTCCCTCAATATTTTAGAGCTAGTAGATCTTATCCTCACACCTTGTTTTTATTCATGGACTGGAAGAGGAAAAGTCGCTTTCCAGCTTTTTCAACTGCAAATCAGTTTCTCAACTTTGAGTAAACTACTAATTGAATAAACTGAAATGAACAAAACACGCTCTCTGCATGTGCAGAAGAGGCTTCTGCTGTCGAAAGCTGGGTTAGCACTTCAAACCTTGCTTCTAGGTGCTTAGCTTAGCCAGTGACTTGCATCAGCTGAGTAGTTTGACTTCCTTTAAAACTTCAGCAGCAAATATGTACTGCTTGAATATTTTTATTTAAATGATTTTAATAGGTTATAATAAATTAAGGTCTTAATATAGGTTATCATAAATTCAAATTTTGAATTAATACTGAATTTCCAAGGATGTTTGGGGGTGTATTAGGGAGAAATAGTTATGAGGCTTTCTCTGTTAGAGGAGAAATTTTAGCTGCTGTAAACAGGGAGTTGGTGTGTGAGAAGCTGTGTCTGGTCAGTACCATGATAGCAGGGCATTTGGGTCTCTGTCATGTATGTAGCAAGTAGATTTGTAACTTGGAGATTTTAATCTGCAATAGTGGGATGTGTGTGTGTTTAAAAAGCTGGATAGTTTGGGAATTGCAGATAAGGGGACAGAGCTAAGATTGGAACTGGAAGCCTTAATTCAGTCCAGATGCTTAGTTTTCAATCTACAATGTTATAATTCAGTTCTCCTTCCATGGTGCTTGTTCGTTATATGAGAATTTAGATGAGTTAGTCTGTAAATTACTTTAGGTGAGACTAGGCAATGAAAACCATGAGACTGCCATAGAAAACTCATTGCAGACATTTCTCAGCAGTGTGGATCAAAAGATAAATTTAGGTTAGAGAATCTTTTACAAAATGTCTCAGGTGGCTAAGAAAAAGCAATCCTCTTGTTCTGTTTGCTTCCAGTGCAGCTAAAGCCCTCTAATTACTACCTACTTTATCTGATAGTGATAAGAGGTTTTTCCCACTTGCTCTCCACTGGCCCCTAGAATGCCTTTGACTGACACCTACTACATAGCCGGATCTGGAGGTAGGTAGATGCATGGTGGATTAAAAAAAAATCTTCACTCTGTGTAGGCCAGTTGTGTCCCATCTGGTTTGCTTTCAGCTCACTTTCTCTTGCTCATCTCTCAGTAACAACTTTCGGAGGGTAAAGGAGGTTATTGATCCATTGAGGTCTGCTTATTTCTCTCTAGCATCTGTAGCATTTATTAGTTATTTTCCTCTTCAGTGCCTGAATTTTGTGGATGATTGTGAGAATAATATGCTTGCTGGCATTTATTATGTGATAACAGGAATGTCCTGTGATCATTTCTGTGCCTTCTTTTTGTGCCACACACAATCTTAACTGGCATGAAGAGGCCTGCACCCCTGACTTAAGTAGGGCTTTATCTGGT
The DNA here is from genome assembly GCA_007922175.1 of Pelusios castaneus. Classification (NCBI taxonomy): domain Eukaryota; kingdom Metazoa; phylum Chordata; order Testudines; family Pelomedusidae; genus Pelusios; species Pelusios castaneus. Next base: position 13,325,815 of record ML685810.1, read on the forward strand.
AAGAATGATGCTTTATTGCAAACAACGATCTGCGGGTGCAGTGTGGTCTTTCTTGACAAGCTGCTAAACAGAGGTCTGTTTGCTTGTTGCATACAACTCAAGTCATATTTTGTAAGGCTCTGTTCCAGTGCCCTCCTCTAGGAGGCGATATGGAAAAACAGCATGAGTTAGGGCTGGAGTCAGCGTTCTCAAACTATTGGTGTGGATCACTGTGTTCTGTAGAGACTTCTCTTCCTGCACCTAATTATGGTATGAAAGGGGAAGTCATCAACACATCTGCAGTCACATCATCCTGCAGTACCAACAGCAAACACTTACCTAGAAAAAGTACCATTAAGGCAGTGTTGTATTTTGAATTATCATTTTGTGATAGGTAGCAGTGGGAGATGAGGAGGAGCTAGTGCTCTCTGATCATCAAGCTCTGTAGGCCACTAGCAGGTGCTCCGAGACCATCATTTGGCAGCCAGTGGGCTAAAGTTGCAGGCTTCATCCTGAGTTTACTTGGTTCTGGAGCTGACCTTTAATACTACCTTAGTACTGAATATGAGGCCTTTGTAGAGAATAAATAACTGGCTAGAAAAGAGCCCGAGTTGAGGGTTACATGTCATAAAGATCCTTATGTAGATCTGTACTGAGTATTCATTAGAAATTGCATTTCACCTACTTTCTTCCCTCAAAGTTTTCCCTCTGCCGTAGCATCTGGTTATCTTCCTGCAAGCTTCTTCTTCCTGAAGGATCTGTTTATGAAGAGAGATCGACCTTAGCCATAGCTGAGGATGTAATGGAGAGAGATGAGCGTGGTGCACAGATGATTTGACTTAGTTTCTGAGTGAAAGATGGTGTGAGTGACAGGTCATCTCTTACATACACTTCAGCTTCCACTGCTGAGCTTTCCAATGCTTGAAGTATCCAAAACTGACAGTCTTGAAATCCGGCTCTGAGCCCCAAGCTAGCTATCCATCAGGTTGTATGGGATATGCTGTAGGTGTAGGAAAGACTATGTGCTGGAGATCAGTGCTTCACAGATGGTACTGGCTGTAGAGTGGTAGGCGAGAAGTGTTTTCATAAATTGCCCAGACAGCCTGTTTTTTGTTTTTTCCTCCCCACCCATGGAACCAGAAACTCCCAGTCAAGGAGTGCAGAACCCCTAGCATTTTGTTTGGAAACTCCTAGGGTTTACAAGTCTGCCCAAGTCTTCTGGGTTTATTTTTAGGTTGAAAATGCTGCAACAAAGAATGTCTCATTCTGCTTCTTGCTATTAGGGCACCCACAGTAAACAACCAATGCAGCAGGTGCTGATTCACCAGCCAGAAATACTTAGGAAGGTTCTTTGTAGGAGCACACATCAGTAATGTGATTTGACCTTTGCTGCTAGGCAAACAAGGAGGAAGGGGTCTAGTTTGAGAAACTTCCAAACTGATTCTGCCAAGTTGCTATTGCGGACACTGTATCTGTTCCAGGTGCCTGCTGAAGTCTGGTGCCAAGGTCAGAAGTGACTTGTATGATTGTAGAAATACAAACTGCAGCCAGCCTTCTCTCCTCCCCCAAAACACAAATGAAAAGGGAACTTTTAAGGCAACTTAGCCTCCCTAGTATCTTGGCTAAACTTTGTTTTGGGTAAACATCCTGACTACCTACAACTCTCCCTTCAGTTGAATAATATTCATAGATTCCAAGGCCAGAAGGTCATCTAGTCTGAGCTCCTGTATAACGCAGAGCAGAAAACTTCCCCAAATTAATTCTTAGAGCAGATCTCTTTAATAATTAAAAAAAAAAAAAAAAAAAAAAAAAAAGTCAGTGATGGGAAAATTCACTACAATCCATGCTGAATTGCTGCACTGTTACCCTCACTATTAAAAAGTACACCTTATTTCTACTCTGAATTTGTCTAGCTCAGCTTCGAGCCCTTGGTGTATCGTGTTATATTTTCCTTGCTAGACTTAAGATCCCTTAATAAATATTTGTTCTCATGTAAATACTTATCAATTGTAATCCAATCACCCCTTAACTGTTGCTTTAAGCTGAACATACTGAGCTCTTTGAGTCTATCACTATAAAGCAGGTTTTCTAACCCTTTAGTCATTCTTGTGGCTCTTCCCTGAACCTTCTCCAATTGTGTCCGTAGTTCAAGAAGGATGTTGACCTAGAACTGGCTACAGAGATAGAATAATCCTGTGTAGTCCTACTCAAGAGTCCCCGTTTTGGAGTTACATTAGCTCTTCGGGCCACAGCATACGATTGGGAGCTCACATTCAGATGGTTATCCACCACCACTCCCTAATCTTTCTCTAGTCACTGCTTCTCTAGACATTGCTTCCCATCCTGCAAGTGTGGGCTAGGATTTCTGTTCCTAGGTATATACATTGTCTCTTTTCAAAAGCTCTGCAAACCAGTGTGTGCACCATTTCTGCAAGATTGTGCACTGCTATGTGCTCTTGTGAAGAGATCCTGCAGTTTTTCCAGAGCCACCAGAGGAAGTTAACAACATTGACATTTAGCCATATTAAAATGCATACAGTTTGTTTGCACCCAGTTTATCAAGGAATGCAGATCACTCTGAATTAGCGACCTGTCCCCATGATAATATACCACTACTCTAATTTTTGTCATCTGTCTACTTTATCACAAATAACTTTGTTTTCGTCCAGGTCATTGATAAAAATATTAAATAGCACGGGGTCAAGAACTGATCCCTGCAGAGCTGCAGTGGAAATGTACCCTCTTGAAGACAATTCTCTATTTAGATACATTTTGAGATTTAACAGTTAGCCATTTTTTTAATCCATTTAGTGCATGTGAAATTTATTTTATATAATTTTTAATCAAAATGTCAAAGTATATTATGTCAACACTATTACTTTTTTCAGCCACACTTGTAATCTCATAAAAAAAGATAAGTTTTTTGGAGACATTTCACCCTGATGCAGTAGCACATAGTAGCAGATGCTGATGGGGCACTTAGAGCTGCGCTCAGCAGGGTTAAGGGAGAGAATGTTTCTCTTGCAGGAAGTGACTGAATCAGTCAGAAAGCCCCATGAACTACTGGCATGACTCTCTTAGGGTGTACTTGAAAGAAATGGCAAGAGTGGCTGCACAGCAAAGCGACTGGACCTTTGAAAGCATTCCTGTACCGCTGCAATAGTGTGAATACACCGGAATGAAACACTCTGCTTATTTCCTCTTCCCTGCTAAAGTTGTGCTAACAGTTCTGTAGTATTTTGCTACCAAAGACCCTGTCACCAAGAAGCCCCATTCGTCCTGCTGGCCATTCCAATAAGATATCTCTGCAGCAAGTAGCCTGGGCAGCTTTCCGCGTAATGAGTTGATGAGGAGATTTAGGGCAGATGTTGACTACCAAATTAAGTCGACCTAAGTAAGTTTCATCGCTGTACAGCTGCTGCAGTAATTAAATTGCTTTTGCAAGTCCGCACTGCGCTCCCTGTGTCAGCAGTGCGTGTCCTCACTAGCAGCACTTGCATCGGTGCTGAGAGCAGTGCACCTTGGGTAGCTATCCCACTGTGCAACTTGCCACCATCTAGCACAGGGTGTTTTGGGGAGGATTTGCAGTGCCTGGTAAGGGTGAGTGAATCATGCAAGGGTGACTGGGAATGTGGTTTCAACATCCCATGATGCAGCTTTCTGCATCCCATGGTTTGTCTTTTTTCAAAAGCCCTGCAAACCAGTGTGTGCACCATTTCTGCAAGATTGTGCTCTTGTGATGAGATCCTGCAGTTTTTCCAGAGCCACCAGAGGAGGTTAACAAGAATCTCCAGCATGTCTGCCACTTAAGTGGTGCTGGCATTTCCTGCTGCTTGTTTTTCTCCGTTTTCTGTGCTTTTTCTCCTCCCCATTATATCCCTGTCCATTCTCCCTGCAAGGATGGTCCTCCAAGCCTTGTGCGCAGTATCTGAAGTACCAAAAACTTCAGGATTCTTGGAATGTGTCATTCCTTGTCCTCTTTCTTCCCCTGATTTGGCTGAACTACTCTTCTGGTGTGGATGGACAGACCCTCCAGGCCAGGGGTCGGCAATCTTTGCTGGCCCCCGTGCTAGCCCTGCCCACCGCACCCTCAACAGGTGCTGAGACGGGGCCAAAAGTTGGCAGGGGCAGGGCCACGGACTCCTTCTCCCTACTGGTCCTACCCCTACGCTCAGGGCTCCTCTCCGCTGCTGGCCATGCTCCCCAGTGGGGCCGGGGAGGGAGTGGGGGGCCAGGAGCCCTGCACTGCAGCTTCTTTTTCCCTGCTGGCTGCACTCCCCACAATTTCCACGTGCAAAGATACAATGCAAAAAGGTACTATTGTGAGTATATTCACAAGATAAGTGGAAACATGGCCTACTGAACTCACTTCACTTGATTCACACAAGTTACAAGCACAACCTTCTCTCTTCTAGGGATTCCAGCCAGGGTGCCTATGGCCTGCAGGGAGGGAGGGAGTCAGGACACTAAGGGGAGGGAGCAGAGCTCATGGGCAAGAGTATATGCTGCTAGGGCACTGAGCTGAACTCTGGCACTGTTTTCCACAGGCAGTGGTGATTTTAGCTGCTCTCACTCCTGAGGGTAATGGAGGCTGGAAGGGAACAGCTCCTGCATGCGTTCAGCTGCAGACCGGTTGCGTCTGTTGTTAGCTTGTGTGCTGTGGTGGTGCCTGCTGAAGTAACTGCTGAGTGGCATGGGAGAGCGTCCTACCGTGGCGGAAGAAATAAGGCAGCCTTCCCCGAAACCTTCGGCAGAGGATTGCACACTATCTGCAAGAAAGTGTCCTCGAGATCTCTGTGAAGGATTCATGGGACATCCTGGTGCATGTAAACAAACTGTTCTGCAGGGCTCCCTCTGCCCAACTGTTTTGGGGAATGAGAAGCAGATAGCGACTCTGCCTCTATTGGTTACTTCACTACCTCTTCTAGGATGATTGGAAAAGAGTAAATAAACGGATATGTCCCTGCAGTACCAGAGCCTCTGCTGGATTGTAAGGACTAGCTCCACTTCTCTGGAGTCCAAACAAGTCCTGGCTTGCTGTGCCACTGGATCCCCCTCTTGCCTGTCCCCTATACACCACCTAACTGTGCACTCAGGAGGGCCGGTGACTGCAGCTTCCCCTGGAGTATCCACTCGGCCCGAGGAGTTTTGGGGGTCTCCATTGAGGATGCCATACAGCTCTTTGTAAAAGCGTATGTCTGCAGGTCCACCCCAGTGCAACTGTTAGCCTCTCTTATACCCCCTTCTGGTATGCCTGCCACAGCTCCTTGGCTTTCATGTGCCACTGCTGTGTGTCCTTCGTATAGCCCTTCTGCCCCGTGCTCAAGTGGTCTGCTCATAGATATTGACATTTCTTCGGCTGACTCAGAGCTGTGCCTGCACTATCTTGTCCCCAGAGATCTACCACCTCCTGTGTACTCCAGGTTTGGAGCTGGCATGGTCCGCTAGGCAGTTGCTAGGTGAGCTTTCCATGCCAAGCAAACAGGAAATGGAATTTTAAAAGTTTGGGGGGCATCAAAAGGGGTGGGGCTTTTATCTGGCCATCGTGCAGTGGAGTTCAAAACTGCGACCATGGCGGTCACACTGGAGCAGTGCGGGACACCACCTGGAGGCCACTGAAGTTGAAGTAACCCAGTGTCTTCATGGCACTGCGTTGACCTAAGCATAGTGCCTCTCGTGGGGGAGGAGTTACTAAGTCAGGGTAGCCAGCGAGTTACATCTGTGGGAGCAGTGTTACGTGTAGACACTTAGGTCAATGTACTGCAACTTATGTGGCCCTAACTGTGTAGTGTAGACCAAACCGTAATCTGTTTGGCTGTTAAATGCTTGGGCTGTTCTGTAATGAGCTCTGGAACTACATTTATCATGTGCAGGGCTATTGCTTGAACAGTATGGTGGTGTATTGGCCTGGGAGTTTGATGCAGGGAGCCATCAAATTCTCATCAGCTATTTTAGATTCACTTCTCTGGTCACCATACAGGTTCAAGTAGACTCTTGCAAACAAATTAGTTGTCTTAAAATAGGATGTGTGAGGACAAATCCAAAATAAACACAGTGGTCAGGTCTGGGGTTTAGATCTCTGCTGCACTATGGCACGCCGCTTTGACATGGATATACATCATACTAATAATAGAACAGACAACCACTTGTCCTAGATTATTTTGGGCACCTAGCTACGCTTCTCTGGCTTAGAGTGCGCCTTCGCCCCTGCTGCTGCTGTCTCAGCGCTGCGTTTTCTTTAGGAATGGCGTAGTCCATGAAGTTTCACCTTGGTCCAAAGAGATTCTTTTCCTCTACAAGACTTTTTCCTTTAGCAATATATCCCTTACACAGGTGCGGTCTCTGTTCAGCCATCCCCGTAGGAGGGATAGGCCCAGGACTAGTGGTGCTGCTGGCTGCCTCTGTAGCTTTTTACTGGAATCATCATTTGCAAGCGCTGAGTGATACAGTTGATCTCCCAGCTAAGTCTGACTTCCACATGTGAACTTTTGAATCATCTGTACAGGTGAAAGGCTGCTGCATTAAATATCTGTGCTAGCGAGCCCTCAGTGTGGGTGGTCTAGGCTAATCTGTTGTAAGGGTCCTGACCCTTCTCAGGGAACTGAGAATGCCAGGAAACACTTCGCTGAGGTATTCTTCCCAAGGAGAAAGTATTCCTGACGTCGTGGAAAGCTCCAGTCCATCTGTACAAGGAATAAGTGCCTCTTCAATTGCCTCTCTAAGCAGTTTGGCTTCTTAAGCAGCAATGCTGGCCTTAACCATTGCCCTGCTCTGCCCCCTTTTCCCTTCTCTACTCCTCTGAGAAAAGAATCTTTGCAATTCCCACCAGTGCTGACAGAGGCTTTCGCTTGGAACCCTGCCAGGTCTAATAGGCAGCAAGAGGAGCCCTGACCTGCTGGTCTGACCACGGAGGGGGACAACACACAGGGGGAGCCCTCTGTCCCATTTTCTGCCTGGCTTCTCTGAGTTTTGGTCCCTTGGCCCAGGGAGTGTTGCACTTTTGGGGAATCCTGTTGTAACATGGCAGCTGCTGGGTTATATGAAGCCTGAAAACACATTCCTGGCCTTGTAGGCTATGTCTGTAGCAGACTACTGGATGTTCTTGACATCTATTCTGGCTAGGCCTTGTCCCTGACTAGCATTGCCTTTCCATTCCTCCCTTCCAGGTCTGCAGAGGAGATGAAGCACATGGAGGAAGTCTCTAGGTTCATCCATGGTAACGGGGGAGAGCACCAGAAGATGGTTCCCAAACCCCACATGGATGTAACGGCCTCTCCTCAGGAACAGGCCTGGGAGATGGTGATGGACAAGAAACACTTCAAGCTGTGGAGGCGTCCGATAGAGGGCAGCCACCTGTATCAGTACAGAGGTAATTCCTCCTAACCCCCCCTTGCCTGACTTGCGTGGCTTGTTGGTCACTCTGTGATGCCTGTTGAGACTGTGTAGAGCCTCCCTGTCTCTCAAATGCTGAGCATAAATTCAGCATAGTTTGTCCATGCTAAAATCTACTTTCTCCTTCCTCTCCTGCTATTGCACTGCTCCTTCTCCCAGTGTCTCACTGACTACTCCCTCCTCCCCCATATTGTCCCTCTTCCTGGTCCTTTCCCGGAGTGTGAGTCCAGCCCTGGTAACTGCTTCTGGAAAAGACCTTTCCCATGTGACCCCACTGAACTGATACAAACTGGCTTATACCTGTGGTCTTGACTCTTTGTTTCCCTTTACTGCAGTCTTTGGGACATACACAGATGTGACTCCAAGACAGTTCTTCAATGTGCAGGTGAGTGGTTTTGTGCCTAAGTCCAGGACACATGATATATTGGAAATAAAATAGGACTGTCCATCCCCAGCACTTGACTTAACACCCACACAGAAGGGACATAGATGTGGCAGCCACTGTAAGCAGGTTCCAGGGTTTGCTTTGTTGTGGTGCACACAGGGGGGTGGTGTGCTGTGAATTAACAATCCAGTTGTGAATGTTCACCAGGCAGAAGTGTGTGGGCCTGTTCACCTATAGTTAACTTTATGCCCTGTCTGGCTGCTAATCTCTTTAGGATCCAAAAGTAAGGAAATCCCTGGTGCGAATTTTATGCTCCATCTTCACATTTATTTTACTTCCTGGTATTTTTTTTTTTTCCTGGTAAAGTAAAAGGAGTTGCAGGATAATTCTGCTTAAGCTAGTTGAGACGCTATTTTCCTCCCAAGTAGCCGTCCTGCTCCAGCGGAGAGGTGTGGCATTAGGATTCTGCAGACGTGTTCTGAATAAAAGATACTTTTCCACACAATGCATTATTAGACTGAGACTTGCAAGATTCAGAAAAGGGGTGGACATTTTGTATGGATAGCAGGAGTATCCAAGAGTTGCAATTATTAATGTGACCATACTTTGAAAGCATTTTTCTTTTGGTTTAAACCAATGCAACTATGAAATGGCAGAAGATATGCTTAACACAGAGGTAAGGTTGCCTGGTGATTGTTCATGCCCTTCCAGAAGGGTGAGTTCAGCAAAACTCAAGGAAATTCAGAATTGAGGTAGATGCCTGCACAGCCCTAACTCTGCCCCCTTGGAGTAATGCCCCGAAACATCCCTGCCTGCACTCTGCCTTTTCACAGTCACTGCTCATCTCTGCCCCGTGCTCACCACCCTTGGGAAATTTAACAACCATTTCAGACCCTTTTACAACCTGGATCTGCTTGCACACAGCATACCATCTAAACCTGTATTTTTCCCTACCGATCCTTAAAGCCACAGTGCTTTCCTATCCCACTGCAGTACTGTTGAGCTGTAGTATTTTCTGTTGGGAAAAGAGAAGCTTTTGAGCCACACGGAGCTACTCTTTAGATCTGGGGAAAGTACTTGGGGCAAGTCTACATTACAAAGTTATCAACCTAAGTTACATTGATGTACGGCCACCGCAGCGATTAAGCTGCTATTGCGTGTTCACACTACCCAGCTTGTGTTGGCCATGTGCATCTTCATGAGGAGCACTTGCACTGATTTAACTGTCCACATGAGACTTGTAAACAACACGGTGTCTGCAGCGAGACTGCATCAACCGAACTACGTCAGCTTAAAACACTGCACCTGTTGCGGGCGTGGAGTTCAGTCGGTGCAGGGGGTGAATTCCATCAGTGGGAGTTGCATTTAAGTCTGGACAGTTAGGTCAGTGATTTCGTGGACATAACTATAGATCAGGGCTTGCTGTTAGAGCTAAACAGAGGGTGGAGCACATTGTTTAGCGTAAGGACTGAACATCGATGGTAAGAGATTGTTCAGAGTGAGTGGGCTCTTAACACCTTTGCAGGGTTAGTGGATTACAGATGTTGAAATAAGCTATAAACCCAACGTCTGTCTTCAGTGTCTAGCAAAATTCTGAATTGAAGCTCCCAGACTCATATTTTGAAGGTGTTGTGCGAGTTTTGTTGGAGCATAAGGACTGCAAGGTCAGATACGGTGTGATTGTTTTGTGAAAAATATGTGCCCACAGGCAATAGGGTGGTGGTTATCTTACCATTTTCCTGTGTGAGTGAATGAGAGTGGCTTGCCAAGGAAATGATAGTCTTGTCATATATTTTTTTTCTTTGTGGTGGTCTGCTGTAGGGCTCTAGAGTCTGCTTCCATGGCCTTCCAGCCTCACTCCCCTGCAGTATAGCAGCTGCTATCCAAAGCAGCCTGAGAAGAGGGGAAAGCATCAAGTCCTGCGTCCACTGCTTCCATAGCAGCACTGTATTTCTCCCGAGCAGGAGCCTGGTGCGGCTCATATACTTCCTATAATACCATCGAGCTCCCAAAAACATTGCTTATTTTTTGGCAGGTAGAGCTTGGCTTTTCCACAGTACGAGGAACTGCTCATTTGCTTGGCTTTATGAGGTGGGGAAGAGGGGTGGGGTAACTTTCTTTCAGCCGTTACCTCGACTGTACAAGAAACATGCCACAGCTTCTCGCCATGACACGATTCTGATAAGTTCTTCCTTTGTTCTGTAGCTGGACACTGAGTACAGGAAGAAGTGGGATGCACTGGTCATCAAGCTTGATGTGATTGAAAAAGACCTGAGCACTGGTTCGGAGGTGGTTCACTGGGTAACTCACTTCCCGGTGAGTGTTCCTTCCTACTCTTCACCCATTCTCTTTCTTATGGCCTGTCTTGATGTTGGGCAGGAACTGATTTGCATGTCTTTGTTCCTGTAGTACCCGATGTATTCACGAGACTATGTGTATGTTCGGCGGTACAACGTGGACCAGGAAAACAACTTGATGGTGTTGGTGTCACGGTACGTATCGCTAGTGCAGTCTAGCTATTCCTAGTGCCATGGTGTGTGGATGGGGTTGGCCTTACATCCACTGTCACAGGTAGCACTGGTGTTTTCTTTCTCCTTTGCCCTGCTTCCTGTTTTTACTGGGTCGTTATAGCTTGTTATAGGTTAAGTTTGCCTAACATTTCCCATTATAAGACCCTGTTTTCAAATTTGCTGTGCTGGGAGTCTCCGTAGGCTGAAATTTTTTAGAGAACTTCATCCAGATGGTTGAGCTGTTCCTGAGAATGAGGCTGGGGGAGAAGTTCTGTAGTATTGGTGACATTCCCCTCCTGTAGCCTGGACTGGTGTGGACCTGTGTCACCTCAGTTCTCCACTCCAGGGCCCCACCTTAGCCCGCTTTGCTGTGTGAACTCTCGCTCCTGGGTCAGCTCACACCAGCCACTTGTGCGTAATCAGTCCTTCACCCAGCGGAGGAGCACTCTCACTGGCCACGCATGAGAGAGACCCCAGCAAACACCCCCAGTCCCAGATGCAGTCCTGGGTATTACCATATTGCAGGGTACAGTGCTCCCTCACTGCACCCTGCAAGCTATTTACACTTGTCTGTCCATTATCAAAGACACTGGCATGCACCAGCTGTGTTGCTCTGTCAACATGCAGTGTGTTAGCTAAAACAAGTTTACTGACTAGAGTAAGATTTTAAGTAAGTCAGAAAAACAATCAGTCAAGGACCTTATCACAATCAAATAAAAGAAAACTCGCCTTCTTAACTGACTGTCCCTACTGCTGGCTGGGAGCATTTGTACCCCGACTCCTCCCTCCCTCCTGCGGGGAGGTTTCCAGTCCTCAGTGTTGCATAAAGCCATAGAAAATGGTTTCCAGGGAGAGAACGTCAGAAAAAGGTGTCTTTTTTTTTTTTTTTTTTTTTTTCTTTTAACTGGTTTCCTTGCTATCCCTGGGTTCAGGTGATCGTCCATGTCTGGCCAGGGGCATGATCTTTTTCTCTTGAGCCAAGGTGCTTAGGTTAGTCCATTGTTCCTGTATGCATGCCTCTGTGGTGTGTAAAACCACAGCTCTGTGTTTCCATTGGGGTCATGAGATGAAACTCTGTTATCTGCACACATGTATGATATTGCAGGCAACATGCTACCATAACAGCAATTGTCAGCATGCTCTGAGCATTCAGACACCCCCTTACATGACATACTTCACATTAGCCCATACGCAGCTGTACTGTAACAGTGAACATGAATGATATACAGATCACACCATAAAGGGATACGTGGGGTGCAGCATGTCCCAGTATTAAATTCCAACCCCCATTCTTTGAAAAGCACTAGTGCCCCTGCATCTTGGAGGAGAGACTAGAAATTTGGCAGGCAGGGTGTATTGATATCAGGGCTGTGCCTTTTGCTGAGCCTGTGGAAATCTGCCTTCATTTGACCAAATGATCACTTTGAAAATCCTCAGCTCACACATGCTCAGAAGAGACTTTTGATTTTTCTGTTAAGCTAAAATCTCCAATATTCCATGTTCCCTGAGCATCTCCAATGCCTAGTGTTGACCAGGCCGAGCCTGTGCCAGCCCCCAGTGTGACTGAGCCATGCCCTCTAGCCCGGGGCTGGATGGGGAGAAGCTGACATTTCCCCATTGCTGGTAGCTTTGTGCCAGGGCTGGGCTGGGCACCAGAGCCCAGGGCAAAGAGCCTGTCTGTCCTGTGTGTTCAGTGACCCTCAGGCTGGCACCCAGGCAGCGTGGAAGAGGAAGTTACATGTGGGGGTGGGGCAAAGAGTTGGACGTGAAGGGAGCAGGGTGGAGCAAGAAGCCTTGAAGTGGAGGTGGGGGGACAGACTGGGACTGGAGGCTGCCCCTGGGGGTGCAAACTGGGAGTTAGGGAGCAAGGGGGAGAATGGATGAGAAGTCCAAGGCGGGCGACTGGGAGCCAGTAGGAACAGGGAATATGGGTGAGGGGAGGAAGGACTGAAGTCTCATGAGGGTGAGAATATGGGTCTGAGAGGAACTGGGGGAGAACTGGAAATAGCTCAGCAAGGAGACTGGGGATGGGAAGTCTGGAGGGGATGGAGATGGGGACTGGGTAGGGGGGAAATTAGACTAGGACAAGGAGATGGGGTGAGGATAGGACTGGGATGGGTATGGGGCAGAAAGGTGTAGACTGGAGGGCAGGACAGGGACCAGACAGACGAGTGTCTCTACTAGAGCGTCAGTGCAGCCTTCCTTCAGTCTCTTGTGCCCTAATGTAATCTTCTAGTTACATGCCGTTTTCTTCCATCAGACCCCTGTGTATAGTTCTTTATACAGCACTATTGACGTGTGGTGCTGTGTAGACAGTACCAGAGCACTTCCAGTCTAGGTTTGATGGTAGGTATGGGTGTGAGAGTGAGGCAAGTTTAGACCGTGAAGGATCAAGAGGTTACTCTTCATTTTGTGTGTGTGGGTTTGGGGAAGTGGGCTTTGAGGAGATAGTTGAAGAAGGATTTGCATAGGAGTGAAAAGGCAGGTACACCGCTGAGAACTATCTTGTGTGTGTGTCTGTCACGTGTGTGGTGATGCCTGGTTCATATACACACAATGTCTATTTTTAAATGCCTCACAAATAGGGAGGGGAAGCAGTGTGGAAATAAGCAGTTCCGTTTCCTATCCTTCCACAGACAAGCTGTGCAAAATTGGGCAAGTCACTGCATATTTCCCTCATCAGCAAAATAAGGATGATATTGCCCCCTTTTGTAAGACACTGAGAGTTAGGTATTCTTCTAAATGGCTGTTTGAGCCTCTCTAGATGGCTGCAAAATGTCCAGAGGCTCTCTGAAAATAGGTTAGGTTTTCTGCACTATAGAGAGAGTATATTTTATCATATGTCTTTGGTAATTCAGTCTGTGTCAACATCTGCCCAGTTTTAGACCTAGCTCTCGAGATCATCTGAGGAGTGGTTAGCCAGGATTATAAGTACTCTTTCCTGTCATGCCTCTGTTCCAGAGCGGTGGAGCACCCAAGCATCCCAGAAAATCCTGAGTTTGTGCGGGTCCGAACCTATGAGTCTCAAATGGTTATCCGACCACACAAGACATTCGATGAGGTGAGTTCCTGGCCACTCTGGGAAAACCAGTGGGAAAGTCACTTGCCAGTCTGAGGCCTCCCCAGCTGGAGTCTGAACCAGGATAGTGGCTCTTCTGAAAGGTAGTAACCAAATGTGCTGCTAAACCTCTGCACTTTGCAGCTGCACCATGGAGACACTGTAATTCAAGTATGAAGAGGACAGCTGTGTGGATTGCCCTATCCTAGTGACCAAAAACCACTCTGATGGGTCCCAGGATTGTAAGGCCCCTTGCAGTCTCCAGTCCTTAGCATGAGGAAATCTTGTCTCTGCCTGCTGTGGAGCACTTCCCTGAAACCATCAGCCCCTGGCAGCACAAATACAGCCAGCCTGGCCTCTGCCGGCATTGTGCTGTCTTTACAAGTAGCGATAGGCACGTACCAACCCCCAGATCCTCAATGTGTTTCCTGCAATGTCCTGCTCCTTAGCTACTGGGCACCTAGAATTACTAGCCCAGCTGTTTCGAAAGCGAAAGGACACATCAGCTTGTCAGGTTCAATTCAAGATCACCACTTAGCTTAACACCACATCACTGACTTAGATTTATAGTGAAAATAAGAATCAGTTTATTATTAAAGAACAGATTCAGATGATAGAAAAGAATGTTGGAAAAATGATTACATCGAAAACATAATGCTTTCTGAAGACTCAACTTAAGTATCCTCTTGTCTAAAGAAGGTTTTTTCCCAATTTTTTCTCCACCTTTTTCAGCCAAGAGCTGAGAACCTACCATCATGAAGCAATTTGCTCTCTACTTACTTCTTAGGTGAGGGATGTCCCCCAAATGTAGTAGAACAAACCTTTGATGGTCATCTCCAGAAAGGGTTCATGTTCACACACTCCATCTCACACATGCTGTTGTTCTCTTTCTGTTGGTTTCTCTTTGAAATTTCTTACTATCTTTCATTTAGATTGGTGACCCATTGTGAAACATAAAACACTTAATTTACTTAATAAACTGGCCGACCCATTAACATCTCTTGTCTGACAGAAACTTGATTTTTCACCTTTGCTGGTGACCCACGCCTAGACAGACTTTAAGAACATATTTTCAGTAGTATCTGTACATACATTTTGCAATTATAGATGACCAGAGTGACACAGGCTTTTACTGCATGATGCTCTTTTGGTGACCTACCATGTAAATACCATACTCAGGAGATTTCTGTAACCCCTGTGCATCCCATCTTGCCAATAAGAAGTTCCTGGATCACTACCACAGAGCCATGACTTCCTTAGTGTCACCTTGGCTTTGCTGTTTAGCTAAGTACCCAAAGTCAAAGGTGGGAGCTTAGCCAAGATTTTCATGGATTCCAAGGCTGGAAGAGACCTCCATGATCTAGACCTGCATAACAAGGGCACTTTCAAAAGTGACTCATTTTTGGTTGCTTATCTTGAAACTGCTCCTAAAGTGGCCTGATGTTCAGAAAGTATTGAGCATTCATTAACTCTCTGAAAATCAGGTCCTTTTAAGGAGCCTCTGGCACCCAAAATCACTACTCACTCTTGGAAATCTTGGCCCTTGTGCTTCAGCCACTTGGGGAAGAGCTTTTATCTGGTCTTAGCAAAATACATAGCAGCCTAGATCTGCCCCTTGAAACTTTGTTTCATCAATCTGCCTAACTTCTAGCTGATTGAAATTAATATAGGAGAGCAATTCCTTCTCCTTTGTATTTTATGGTCCTACTACTTCATCCAATAGCTCTAATTTTATTGCTATGCATTGTTCCAAAGGCCTTTTAACTGCTGCTGCTTCTGAATACTCTCCCTGCTCAGGGTTTAGTAGTTGGGTCAGGGTAAATGACACATTTAACACTTCAAAGATGAGCCCTCAGCTGCCCCGGAAGGAGCTGGGTAAATATTCTGTTGGGAAAAATGGAGCAAACGTGTGAAGCAACTTGCCCAAGACACTTGGCGCTGGGGGTAAATCTGATGATTTCCATGCTCTGAGCCCAGTGTTTGCTTCCTTCATATAACTTATCTGGGTGTTTCTGTGAGTCTCCATCAAAAGCCCTAGGCTGATGTAATCACGCTGGCTGTGGATGACAGCCTTCTCCTGTCCCAGTTGAAAAGAGGTTGGAAGGGGAAAATGGTTGAGTTAAATCATATAATGCCAATGTTATTTGCAAAGCCTTGAGCCAGGGTTCTTACACAGTTGCTTTCAATCCTTGTACTTCCTGATTGTTAGTGGTGTTCAGGAAGAAAGTTCCCTCTCTGCAATAAGACCTCCTTCCTGTGAACCATCTGGCACTGGAGGCAGGCAGAGACATGGGCTGCTGTCTGTCTTGTTTAGGTAGTGACTTTGTAAGCTCATGCCTGGCTGCTGAGAGGTTCCTGTGGCAGGCCAGCTACTGCTAAACTTATTCTTCTTTCAGAATGGCTTTGACTACCTGCTGACGTACAGCGACAATCCACAGACAGTGTTCCCACGCTATTGTTTCAGCTGGATGGTCTCCAATGGTGAGTGGCTGGCTCTAACCCATCATCAGTTAGAAGAGAGATCTGTGCTGGCTTGTAAGAAGTGTATATGTGTATGTGTTCGCTCTGGATCTGGTTACAGGGTCTACCTGCTTTGAGCAGCCTGTTGGCTAGTGCACGAGCACCTCTGCCGTCTGGGTTCTGGAATGAAAACTGGCGGGAGATTTGTGGAGAAACTTGCCCTGTGTTGGTTGAGGAACTTCCTCTTTTAGGGAGATTTCAAGACACACTGGCTTGGGGATCTGGGGACGCTTGGTGAAGTGTCTCAGGCTTTGCTGTTGTTTTCTCTGTTTCTGTGGGGTGGGGAGGAGTTGTACTCTGCAGGGGTGTAAGGTGACTGTGGGAGAGCTGCCCAGCAGTGCTGATTCTCACTAATTCCCCTTGCACAGCAATTAAGGGAAAATGGGAATTGGGCACCTTGTCATGGCTTCATATCTGCCTGACGCTTGAGAGCTTTCTTTAGCCATCTTTCACCTTGCTGCATTGGTACTGCCAGCCCTTGTGCTCTGAAGTGCCGCTCCTTCCTCCTCACACCACGTGACCTGCCTACTGCCATGGTTGTGACCCACGCACCAGAACTTAAATTTTTTTAAAAAAATCACCCCTTGTTCAGCATCTTCCTGATCTCTCGCAAACCTCCAAAACACTCCCAGAGGCTGTCCGAGTACCCAAGGGAGCACAGGGCTCACTGGCCATTGCAGATACACCTGGTGTGATTTTTGTGTCTCCTTGAGCATGGGGGGAAAACTTAGTAGGCTGCCTGCTCCTGGGGTCGGAGTGGAAGGGCTGTACAGCAAGGTGATTTATCTCCTCACACTCTGCTCTGTTCACATTTTCTGTTCAGAGCCTCTAAGCACTGATGAGACATCATCCAGCCATTCAGTAGCTTCATCAGCTCACTACAGTTAAAGGACTCTAGTTCCCCACCCCTAGACGCTGTCCACATAGGCCCACAAGCCCAAGGAAAATGGATGCTGGACTCTTTCAGGCTCCCTGGACGAGGGAATTCTAGAGACAAGAACCTTCACTGAAAACACCTTGTCACCAGCCGTTTCCTCCTTAAACCGGGGACTTTAGTTTGAGGTCATTTGCTGTTGCCTGCAGACCGTGGCAGTACATCTTTAGCATCATGGATTAAGCAGGGAGATGCTGGTAGACATTTGTGCACCTTGGATGTGGTGGAAAACTCTTCCATAGGAGTAAAGCTCCTTTGTATAGGAGCCAGAGCTTCATCTGTGGAATGAAGTCTCACAGGAGCTAAGGACCATCACACACCTTCTCATTTTCCACTCCACATACTAGGTGCACTCCTCTGGCCTACCATTGCCAAGAGAAGTTCTCTGCCACCAGCCCTCTCACTGGACACACATTCTCCTGGGGAGCAGGCGAGAGATTGACACTGGTTAGTCACATTGCATCATATGTGATTGCAAACGCTAGAATGTGGCAGTTCCAAGAGTGGAAGAAGAAGCTATGTAGAAATATATGAAGACGTTAAGATTGCAAAGTCAAACGCTCAAGTAGGGAAATGCAGAATTAAGGTTGGCAAAGGCCCTTTAATTTGGCCACTTTGTGCATGTGCAGTACCATCTCCTTCAATGAGTGAGTAGTTATCCAGTATGTTGAGCCTCATTTAATGTATGCCCCGGGCTTCGCTTACCACACGTCACCCAAACCCTGCACTGGATGGGCACAGACGATCATGGAGACTGAAAAACAGCAGGGTCTGGAGAAGCATGCTCTAGAAGTGGCTATCGATCATTCTCTTCCTGTACCCCAGGCTGCTTCTTCCCACTCTCTGGTTCCCATGACCCAAAGTGCTAAAGTTTAGCACATTTATAAACCAGTGAAAATAGGGTCTTGTAATGGGACATGTTGACCAACCTACATCTTGCTCCACCTACAACAGAGCAGGAAATCTATTGCTATGACCTGCTCAAGTCCTCCTTGATTTGGCAGCATCTCTGTGAACAAGTGCTTCTGCTTTACTGTTTAAATGCCAAGTGCCTTGAGTGTGCTTTCCCTCTCTGCCCCCATGGCACCATTGGCCCTTCTCTAGAGAGGGAACCTGAGCAAGTCAGCTCATTTCTCTGTGCCTTGTGATCACCTAGTGACTCAGTGGTAGAGTGGAGAGATCTTAGAAATTCCTGGCTTGAGTACTTTTTTCTGCCTCTTCGTTAGCCAGGTGGTTGGGTAGCATCTCTGGCATGTGGAGGGGTGCGGGGGTGCGGGCCATGTGGAGCTAGGTGCTCGCTTTGTATGTTAGACACTGAGCCTGTTTCTGGAGCAGTCTTGTTCCTTCCCCACATTTTCTCATTACTCATTGTGTCCCCTGCCTCTCCGGCCAGGCATGCCAGACTTCCTGGACAAGCTGCACACAGCGGCTCTGAAAGCCAAGAGGATGGAGATTGAAGTGCGGGATTACATCTCTGCCCCGCCCCTGGAGAACGGCAACAATGGCGACGGGAAGTCGAGCGTGCCCAGCACAGAGCGCAAGAGTGAAGACTCCCACCGCCCTGCTCAGCTTGAGTATGCCTAAGGGCTGGCTGCATCTCCTCAGTCAGCACCCTCCTTCTGCTCTCTGCATCCAGGAGCTTGGCAGATGGGGACCTGAGCTTGGGAGAGGGGCCTGTGACATCAGCCTGGCCATGGGAGTTTACTTCTGTTTTCCTTTTGTCCCCAAACCCTCACCTCTGTCTTTTGCGGCAGCTGTGGGTGAGAGGCTTTTCCCCTTGTGATCTTTGTCCAGCTGAGGTCTGGCCATTGAAACACAATGTTGTTACATCCTTTCTGTGCTGGTGTTCTTTCCCTTGTGGAGGGATGCGCTAGAAAAATATTACAGGGACCTCTCTCCTCTTTTTGTACTGTTCTTGGGCCTTGATGGCCCTGCTTCCTTATGAAGCTTGGGGGCAGTTGAGCACTGCAGCACCAGAGCCCTTGTATAGTTTGGTGTCTAGGGGCAGGGGTAGCATGCAGCTCTGCAGCCAGCCCCAAACAGGGATTATGCTGGGGTGGGGGAAAGGGGCCTCTGTCTAGCAGCACCGGGCCTATGGCATGAAGTGTGTACTGCAGACTTCACACTGTTGTGTCTCTCTGCCATGTGCATGGTGGTATCCTCTGCTGTCCAAGTGCCTCTCCCTGCAGCACCTCTGGCAACAGCTGAAAGTTAAGCTGGACCTGGAGAGCTGTGTCTGGCATGGGACATGCCAGTGTTGCCCACTGGCACAGGACAGTGCCTCCTGGATTCAGTGTGAACTGGCCCCGCTTCGCCCTGTCCCTGTCTCTTTGCCCATGGTTACCTGATGGGATGAACAAAGGACTCATGGCTGCAGAGGGACTTGATGTCTCTTGGGAAGGGGGAATGCACTAGGAGGCCTGGTGTGGTTTGTCGTCGCTTTCCCTGGCAGCGTCCTGCTGTCAGAGCGAGCAAGGGACAGACCCCTGCCTCGAGCTCACTTTGGCTTTGAGTTGGCTGCTCTTGCCGTGTAGAATTAGAGTTCCAGCTCTGGTCCCTCTCAGCTTTGCCTGCTTGCAGCATGCCAGTGTGGGGAAGCTGCCCGGAGGCATGTGGGGAGAGGGTCACTAACACAGCTTGCCTGGGTGGGGAGGGGCTGGAGCAACCTCTAGAAGTGGCTAAACCTTAACAAATGAAGAAGTTCTTGTCGCAACTGCGCTGCCTCTTGGGGCAGGCTAACTACCGCTTCTGGACTGGAGCCCTGGTTAGATCTAGGGGAGAGGCCAGGAGCTGCCCCCACTTGTGTTTTTTTTTGTTACCCTGAATGTACTAGCCAGCATTCAGCCTGGGCCGCCTCATAGTAGCCCTTACCCTGCACTCTGCCTTTCTCCATGTCCCGTCACTGGGCTGGGGCTAGGGGGAACACACAGACCCAATGATCTTCTGTGGTGCTGGAGCATTCTGCTTTAGCATGCCTGATTGCACTGTGACAGAAAGAACACAATGAATTCTGGGGCTGGAGGAATCTTGCTTACGGCTCTTGCCTGGTGGGGCTCCCTTAGTGGAGGGAGCTGGGGGTTAGGGCCACAGCTTTTAGCCACTTCTGGTTTGGGATAAACTTAGTCCTAGAGGACACCGCATTCTGTGCTGGCAAATCCTAGTGGTCAGGGGCTCCCCCACACCCCCCCC
>ML685810.1:13345791-13396980 GCA_007922175.1 Pelusios castaneus
CCCCCTACACCAGTTCTCCACCCACTTCTTAGAAATGCTGCAGAAATGTAGCCCAACTATGTTTCAGCCTCAGGAGGCTCACTAGTGAAAAACAGGCTTGCCCTGAAATGTACGTGTAATATTGCTATTCTGATGGATTGATTTTAGAATGACATGGTGCAACTGAGAAAATCAACAGCTGTTCAGGAACAGTGCACTGTGACACTCTCATACTCTTGTGTTCTTTGCAGGTGTAGGGGCAGTGTGTTACAATGAGTTTGTATCTACAGGGAAGATGGATGTTGCTGTCCCTGAAGTGCGAGTATAGCGGTCTCTTGTTGTTACATGGGTTCTGCCCAATGGGTTAATTGATCATCCCTTAATCAGAAGGCCTGTTCCAGGTGCACTGCTCACCTGCTCCCTATATAAAGCTTCTACTGCAGTTGCTGACTTGAACAGTTATGTGTTAGCTATCTAAGTGTGCATGGTGCTTCTCAGTGGTGGCTTTTTTCTTTTGTCATGGGCTTGCCTTTGGGCATTTGGCTTATCTTTATAGGTCTCCTCTGGGGAGCAGAAGGTAAGGCAAATTCTCCTCTGCTCTATAGATGTTGGCATTTTCCTATGTCATCCCAACTGTCTCTGCTCTTGCTCCACTGAATGCTATGCTAGTGGATGTGGGAAAGCCCCAGGCTGTGTTCAAGGCTCTGTTTAAGTGGTCCCTGAGTTGCAAAACCTGTAACTCTGCTAAAACATGGCTTGAAGGCTTTAGAAAAACTAGTCTGGTGCCTCATGCTGGTTCCTGGCTTGGGAGCTAGCAAGGTGAGGGTGTCATGCTTGCCTCAAACCTGGATGGCTTGGAAAAACCCTAGCATTTTTGTGGCTCACAGAGCAATGGCTAGCTGAGAACTCCTAGGCCAGTGCTGGGGCTGAGTGTAACTTATCTGGGACCTCAGCTAGGGAGATGAGTAGCAACTGTTCTACTACTGAAATGCGTCCTATAAAGGGAATGTGGCTGCGACTTAAGGTGATGGGGAAGCTTAATTAGAGAAGTTGCTGGGCTATAAAGGGCTGATGCTGTTCCAGAGCGTTTGGGAGTGGTATACCTGGGTCTGTGGCTTTTAATTAATGATGGTATCTAATGATCGACTTGGCTCTGCATAAAGAGTAGGATGCAAATCTAGCCTTCCCTGAAAAGGATCACACTGTGTAGCTCATTGTACTCTATCCTTTCACTTACTACTTTCTTGGGAGCTTTGGTCTTATTAGTCACACCCCCCCCCCCTCCCCCCTTATTTCTGCAAGCTCTACTCTTGCTGCTGCTAGGGATGTGTTAAAGTTAAAGGAAACCACCTGGGCTTTTTTTTTTTTTTTTTTTTTTTGGAGTGGGGGAGCTGCTTAAATAGGTCTAACTAGAACCATGGCTCTTCTAGCCCTGTATTAACAGGTGATCTCTCTTCAAAGAAGTCCATTTACCCTGCTCCAAATAGGAGCACTGAGTGATACTGACTAGGCTGCTAGCCAGGATAATTACCTACTACTCAATGCCCCCCCCCCCCCAACCTGTAAATACTAAATGGAGGGAGAGGAGTCCACAGGGGGACTTCAGCACTGCAATGCTGAGTACCACAGAATAATCTGTGGGCAGCCTAACGTTTACTTCATTGCCCTTCTCCAGTGCCTAAAAACCTGACTCCCCTGGTAAAGCACCTGGAGGTCCAGAATTCAATTGCTCAGGGGTTTTCAGCAAGGGTTGATGGGGATTGGGGAGTATCACCTTCAACCCTTCCCCCTGAAAAACTAAGTACTAACTCTATAAAATGTTAAGAACCATAAATAACAAGTTTTGTAACCTAACATGGCTACTTTATAAGCAACTTATATAATCTTCAGTTGTATGTAAAAATAAATAAATAAACAAACTGAATCTAAACAGGTCAGTCCCCACAGAAACACAGTAATAAGACACTTTATTCCCAAAAGTGTAGGTTGAATTCACCTGAGTTCTAGTTAGTCTTTGATCACTGAGTCAAAAGCAACATCTTCTATCCATCTGCCTGTTGAAATATTCTGTTGGCATTCATGCAGACTCATTCTTCCCTGTTAAAATCACTGAGCCAGTCTGGTAATGAACCAATTAACTATCCACTGAGCTAATTATTTTTAAAAAGCTTCAAGGTGCTCAAAATGGAGGAGCCACTGACTGCCAGGACTGCCCCCTGACATAGGGTGGGTAGTCAGCGCTCTGTGAATAGCAGCCCTTTCATATGTGTCAGATCAGGCACCCACAATCACTAGTCCCTCCTGGAACTGGTGCTGGAGGTGAGTGGGTTAGATGCTGCTTATGGTGGAACGAAGGTTAAGCCCTCTCGATGGATGCACTCAAAGGAAGGGGTGGGAGCAGAATTGCCAACAACTTATTTGATCTCCTTCCTTTCAACTGTCCTTCCAGGAAGCCAGGGTGACTCCCTCCAGCTTGGAAATCCTCGGAACCATGCCATTGGTATGGCTGGGAATTCACCCAGTGATGATGATGATATCCTGCGCATTAACCAAGGTGGGAAATCATATCTTCCATGCTTCAAAGGACAGTTGTGTCAGCAGATCCCTCTGACACTTGAGGGCTGGAAGCTCATGCTTGTTGTGACCTGTCTTGCCTGGGTCACAAAACCTGTAGGTTCAGGACTGTCCTCTTCAGGCTAACCAATGTGTACAGCATATAGCTGGTGTTCTGGCAGTGGTGGCTAACCCCAGTAGGTCTCCAGGAGTGGTGTGGGAAACCTAAGACCCATCCCAGCCCCTCTTGGGTTGGGGTATAACATGCCTCGAGCAATCACTGAGGTCTAGCAGCTTTTGCTGGAGTGCTGCTGGCCACACCTGTCTGAGACCCCTCCAGAGTTGGGTGTAGACAGTAATACAAGCCACGAGAACAGTGTCTGAAAGAATATCAGACTAACCCCCCTTGTGTGGGGACAAGGGGGACTCTGGTCAGTGTTTGGAGGGGTGAGTGAATGGGGGTAACTAAGTACAGGCAGTGGGGGCAGCTGCGAAGTAGATGGCTGGTGGTCACAAAGCGGGTCTTTGCTGAACCCTAATGGAAACTAGCTGGATGGAGCAGCCTCTGAGCAGGGTGTGTGCTGGCTGCTCCTCTACTGGTGAAAGTGGGGGAGGTACCTTCTACCGGAGGCAAGGGGTGCACTAGATGATGGGGATTCTCCTTCCAGGGCTCATTCCGCCAGAAGCCCCAGAGAGCAGTTTCCTGATGGAGGGTGACATCATCAAAGTGGTGAGTGACACTCTGGGGGATGAGGGACCAGGGAACTGACTCCATTTTCAGAGTGGTGGCTAACAAGGAAGGGTCCTGAGGCCTGAGCAGGGTGCTGTAGGCAGATCAAGATGAAGGCTTGGGAGTCCTAGTCATGTTCTGAACTGGGCTGGTGTTTGCCACAGCAGAGTTGAAGCAGGATGTGTGTCTGGCCTGGGGGTGGAGGGTATAGACACTCCCCTATTCTAGTCTCCTGCCCTTCATGTTAAAACTGCAGAAGCTGTTGTGGTGGCAAAGAGCCCACTCCATGGCAAATGAGTTCCACTGACGTAAAGATATCAGCCTGCATTTCAGACTCTCCACAAACACTAGCAGTCCCACTTGTTTGAGTGCTAAATCAGATCTTGTGCAGATTTAAATGTCAGTATGAACTCCTTTGCTGAGAGCATGTAAGAGATGACGTAGCTGTGTTTGGTGCTGCAAAGGGTGAGAAGAGCTGTGCATTAAGATGTAGAGGGCTCTGCAGCACATGTGGGGAGGAGGGACAGCTCATTTTCCTGGAATGGGGGGATTGGCTTTGGACATTCTGGGCATGGGGCCCTGTAGCAGCCTCTGAACTCTGCAGTGGTTCCTAGTAGCAGATCTCAACAGGTCTATAACGGAATAACTGTTACTCAGGAGTGAAAAAATCCACTGAGTGATATAGTTGCACTGTCTACATAGGGGTTTGGGTCAGTGTTAGGTCCCCAGGAGTAGCTCTCCTATGAGCATAGTAGTGTCATCAATAAAATGGCACAGCTGTCAGTCAAGCCGCACTAGTGTACATGAAGACAAGCCCTTGGACAGGGTAGGTGTCTTACAGCCTTGAATACCTGAAGAACTGGTTGAAGGGATCTCTGAGCCATTAACAACTACCTTTGAGTACCCCTGGAGGATGGGAGAGAGCGGATGACTGGAAAAGGTAGTAATTTGCCCATCTATTACAAAGGGAGTAAGGAGGCCCAAGAGATGTAGGCCAGTCATCTTATCCTTGGTACGTAGAAAAATAATGGGGGGGGGGGGCCGGCGGGGAGGCAGAAATCAAGCATCTAGAAGAAAATAAAATGTCAGCATGGATTTGCTGAGAATCATGTCAGACCAATATAAAAGCCTTATTTGACAGTCGTATGCCTTGTGACTAAGGCTGACTCAATAATATCTTGACTTTGTCAAGGCTTTTGACATGGTCTCATGTGACCCTCAAACTAGATGAAGCTTAGATGACATGATTAGGTGGTTCCACCATGGGTTGGAAAACTACTCAATAGTTATTAACGGTTCGGAGTCAAGGTAGAAGCATATATCGAGTGGCGTTCTGAAGGGAGCTGTTCATGGCTTAATTCTATCAATAGCTTTGTAAAAGATTTGGGTAATGTCAAAGAATACATTTAAAGTTTGTGCCAGATACTAAGCTGGGAGAGGTTGCGAGCACTTTAGAGGTCAGGATTAGAATTCAAAATGACCTTGACAAAGTAGAGAAATGTCCTGAAAAAAATAGGATGCAATGCAAAAGGAAAAATGCAGAGTAGTCCATTTGAGAGAGAATAATTTAATTGCTCGGATACAGAATGTGGGGAGCAACTACCTAGGAAGGCGTATAGAGGATTTCATACCAAATGAGTCACTAACCTGTGGTCTGTAGTTTGTTGTGACAATACTACATCCCACAATGGTGTATTGGCAGGATTGTTGAGACATGAGAAGTAGCTTTCCACTTCACACAGCACTGATACATGTGGTGGGGGGGGGGAGTGTCACACTCTGGGAAAGAGGTGGGACAATTAGCAACATTCCCCAGGAGAGCCAACAAAAATGATTAAAGGCCTAAAGATCATGAACTATGAGGAAAGATTGAAAAAAGCCTTCTTCTAGAGGAAAAGACTGAGGGGGGGGGGGGGGATAAAACCCAAGTATGTGAAAAGTCCTAAGGAGGAAGATGCTAAATTCATCTCCACTGAGGACAGGACAAGGGGCTTGTATTGCTGCAGGGGGGGTTAGGTGAGACACTAGCTACCCTGACAGGAAGTTCATCCCTAAACATAGGAACAAGTTACTGAGCAAGGTTGTGGAATCTGTCATTGGTGTTTTAAAGAACAGGTTAATCCCCTCAGATGGCCTAGAAGACCAGGATCTCCCTGTAGTATTGAGACACAGTCGGGGGTGCTCCCAGTCTCAACCATGCACAAGACAAGGATTGCCCCCCCCACCTGGTGACAGTGCTTTTGGCAGCAGCTCAAATTGAAGTGGCCCCTGCTGCCAGAAAAAAGTGTCTTCACAAGCAATTTTAGTGGTGGGAGACTTGAGGAGCAGTCCCCGTCACCATAAACAGCCACCCAGGGCAGTTAAGGCAGCAGCTCTCCAAGGAGCATTCCTGCCATAGAAAGGTGCCATGAATTTCAGCAGCAACTCTTAAGGGGACGGCAGCCCGCTGCCCAACTCTCCTTGCCACCAAGTCCCCAAGGGTTTCTTTTTGCAGCAACACACTTGTGTCATGACAGTGGCTGAGAACTGCTGGCCTAGATTATACTTAGTGCTGCAGTCGGAGCTCAACTTCTCGAGGTCCCTTCCAATCCTACACTTTGGTGACTCTGAGGGTTTAATATGTCTCCTCAAGCTGAGCACAGATCTTGTTAGAACATCCATGTCAGTGTCTGCTGGGGCAGTGTTTGGCTCCAGGGATCTGATGAAAGTCGTGCCTGGTTCAAGGAGCTGCATGGACATGGATTTGTTGTTGTGCTGAGGAAGGAGGGGAAAAGGAAGGGTGCTATACCATGTGTCTAAAACACATCCACCTCAGGATGCAAACACTGCAGCAACAGAGGGGGCTCATAGAGGAGAGGGCATAAGATGGAGTGACTCTTTCTGTGAGAAGCTGTTCCCTCTGTTTGCAGTATGCGCCGCTTCCAGGAGCTGGTACAGATAAATTGTACTAAGTGGCAGTCTAATCACTGACCTGCAGGCCATGGGTGGGTGTTTAGGGAGGTATACAGCAAGGACACACCTGTGCCTGGGGCTATGGGTTGGAGAGTCCAGTTGTGCACACAGCTGCCCACCAATCTGGCTTGTTTCTCTTCTGCCTGCTGCAGAGTCCTTCCAGGGTGTTCTCATCTGCAAGCCCAAAATGGCCCAAGAGAAGAGGAACTGTCCAAATTCCTTACGTCATCTCCTACAAATACGGTAGGCGGAGTCTAGCACTCAGAAGCCCTTCCCTGCTAAGGACAGGCTCCAGGTACTGGGTGACCAGAGCTAGATAGACCACTAGGAGATGCCTGGAATGCAGGAAGGTGCTTAGATAGCGTGACAGCTGACCCCTGGTATGCAAATCCTGCCAGGCTGAAGCAGGCTGCTGTATCCAGCTGTGGTTTCTCTCTGCAGCTGTAGAACCCAGGGCTATGCTGCTGCCTGGTCCTCTGGAAGAGGTGTCACTAGCGACTAACCACTAACTTGTCAGCTCTGGATACCAGTTAGTAGCTGGCTTGTGCTGCTGGTTCCTGTCTCTCCAGGAATGTTGACAATTCTACTAGCCCCAAAGCTGAATGCTGGAAATGGCCATCTGGGTGTCAAGCAATCTGTCTGTTTACATCTGTCACGACTGGTGTAGCCCCAGATGAGAAAGTGGCGGGGCTGGAGCTCCATGGCCAGACAGGTTGCAGTGCTGCAGGTCAGTTGTCCAGTTGACCTGATGCTGAAGCACTTCTGTTCTCTGCAGACAAACTGAGTGTGAAGGTCATCAAGGAAGCATTTGCAGACTTTGCCAAGTTCACCTGCATCAAGTTCGTTCCATACTCGTACCAGAGAGACTTCATCTCTGTTACTCCAATGGCTGGGTTAGTCCAGACCCTGAGCGGGTAATGAGTAACTGCCTCACAGGCAGGGCGGTAAAATCCTCTTGATTGCTTCTCCTCACTCATCCAGGGTTCAATGGTGTCTCCTCCAGTAAAATTCCTGAAACTCCAGCCCCTCCTAAGAAGTTGGGGAGCAGTGTGGGACTCTCCCTGCCAGCCCTGGGGCAGTACCACCCCTCCTGTGGGTCAGCAGCAAGGTCTGTCCTGGGCCCTTGAGCACCAAAACACAGACGCCTACCACTTGGGCTGAAGAAGCCATTCTGGTAGCAGTAGCAAGCTATTATTTTTCTGGAGGTGGCCATGATGCCCTTCACCCTCCCTCTTCTTTCAGGTGGAAGAACAGCCTCTCCAGCATGCTGGAGGTGTTCAAAGTGAGCAGGGATGGAACTGGGGAGCTGAGCACTCAATGCGCCTCTGAAGCGACAGCTGCCTGACCACATCACCACCTCTCCAGAGGTGGAGTCTTCAGTGCCAGGGTGACCCTGGCAGTCCTGGGAACTCCAGTCTAGTCTCTCCCTCCTAGCATAAGAGCCTTCAGCTGTTTTTTAAACCTCATGCAGGGCCCCCTTCCACCCAACCTCTTAGATTAAGATCTTGCCAGCCATGTGACAGAAGCTGGCAGCTCTAGCAGGTATCTTTGTGGGGCGGAGGAGGCTCTCAGGGCTGTGAGTTGGATCAGTGGAACTCAGAGCTGAATGGCAGCTGTCAGATGGGGCAACTTCCCCAAAGCCAGGATAGCCTCTAGCTTGGCATTGCCCTGTCTGGCTTGTGGTGTTGCTGCTACCTCTGATAGGACCTCCCTGAAGCCCAGCGTGGGTACTGAGGACCAGATCCTGCCTCTGGTGGAATTTGCGCTGGTAGAATCAAATCCAGTGGGGTTCCTGCTGATGAGCTGGATTCATCTCTTGGTTGCAAAGACCCCTGCCTGTAAACTGCAGCCTACAGTGTTCCCGCCTTCAGTTGCATGGCAGCAGTTGCTCTGTTTAGCAGGTTGCCCCTTCCCTGAACAGCTGTCTCTACTTTCCACAGGTGCTTTTCCAGCGTTGGCCGCACAGGGGGGATGCAGGTGGTCTCCCTGGCACCTGCTTGCCTCAGAAGGGGGAAGGGGGTTGCTCTGCATGAACTCATGCATGTGGTGGGTTTCTGGCATGAGCACTCCCGGGCCGACCGGGACAAGTACATTAGAATCTCCTGGAATGAAATCCTGACTGGTAAGTCCTCACCTCAGCCTGGGTCTCACCGTTCCACACTAGCTTTCCTGAAAGCAACCAGTGGCTTGTGGGTAGCCTTTCTCTACTTTAGTGCCATAGGCGAGCAAATGAATTCCCTTGGGGAAATTGAAGGGAGTCTCATTTTAACCCCGCTACTGCGATAGCCAGGTGTTCTCTGGGAGACGTGGGATGTCCAGTACAAGATGGTGATTTTGTATGTAGAAATACCCTCTGGGGGGAGAAGGAGGGGGTGTGCAAAACACTCCAAAACCTTGAAACATGTCATGAGATGCTGTACTTCATGGAGCCGAAGCTTCTTAGAATAAGCACTGCCCTCTGTAACAGACCAAGGTAGGGGGCTATCTGGTGCCGAGTAGAGTAGAAGATTCCTGTAATGCCAGCTGAACTGCATTCCACTGGCCTCTTGCCCCACGAGGATACAGAAGAGTGGCAATTGTACAGTGGGGGCTGGGGGCTGCCCTTCCAAGTGTCCCTGCTGTACGAAGGGTACTGTGTCCCAGTCTACACAACCACTGGAGTGTCTCACATGCATGCCCATAACACATGGCCTTTGGACTCTGAGGCGAGGGTACGAGGCTGTTGGCCTAGTGCCCATGACTCCAAACCTCTGCACACCTCTTGCCTTGCAGGATTCGAAATTAACTTCATGAAATCATGGACAAGTAACATGCTGGTGAACTATGACTACTCCTCAGTCATGCACTACGGCAGGTAAGCGCCCCACTGCTCAGCGCTCAGTCAGGTTAGGGGCCCTGCTCCAGAGGCTGGTGGCTTGTGCTCCAGGTGTCAGCTCTTCAGGATGTCGGAGATCACTCTTAAACGTGGAATGAGTGCAAACCAACACTACCTGTCTGAGTCTGCAGAGAGCCCAAATGCCCCCTTTAGCTGAGATGTTGGCCCAGGTGACTAGCAATGCTGCTAATTTCACTGCTATCCTAGGCTGTCTACACTTGCTAAAACTAATTTTAGTTAGTCTGAATTAGCTTAATTTGAATTAGCAAGGCCACACTGGAATGTTAGTTCAAACTAAGCAAGCACTTGCTTAATTCGAATTAGCGATCCCCATTCATTTCAATGGCTGGTTAATTTGAACTAGTTAGTTTGAATGAACCCCTTAGTTCAAATACCCTATTCGAACTTATTAGTTAGAATTAAGGAAGCCCTTAATTCGATCTAACTAAAGCCTAGTGTAGCCATGGCTTTAGTTAGTTCGAATTAAGCTTCCTTAATTTGAACTAACTGGCCAGTGTAGACATAGCCTTAGTGTATGATGAAGGCAGCCTGTGTTTGCATGGTTGTGGGTGGTACCTTCTGCTTTCAGGAACATGTGGTCCTTGGGAGAGACCCACCCCTCACTCTGACCCAAAGTACTTTCCTATTCTTGAAGGTGGCACTGAGTCTATGTAGAGGTTTCTATCAAGTGGGCAGGCTTGAAGTGCCTAGCAGATTATCCAGTTACCTTGCCTGATGCTCTGAAGCCACCTTTCACCACTCTTCTGTGTAGGACCCACACAGCTTGGGAGATCTTTGCTTCCCACCCACTGCTTGGTCTCCTGGCATATTATTCCTTAATTCTAGGTATGCCTTCAGCATGACTGGCTTGCCCACCATCACCCCCCTCTCTGATCCCTACACTGCTCTGGGGCAGCGGTGGAACCTGAGCAGGTCGGACATCGCCAGAGTCAACAAACTCTACAAATGTTCCCTGACTGGGGCAGGAGCAGGTAGGGTGGAACTGGATGTTTGCCCTGGGGAGGGGCACAGTGCATGTGAAGGGGCAAAGGGAGTTGTGCTTCCAAGTAGCTTGACCCAAACCTGTTTGGAGCAGGCCTGAAGAATGGCTTATCTCCTATGGGAACAGCTAGTTTTGGGGAGATGGTACCTTCTGAAGGGGGAGGGATGGTGCAGGAACAGAGCCCACATCACAATGAGGGGTATGGATGCACTCTGCAGGGGTGGGGGAGATAATTCTTTACAGAACAAGCCCATCCTACTGAACTAGAACTAATGGCATGCCCTGGCATTAGATTATACTGCAGCCATCCTTGGACACAACTGAGGCAATGTAAGTACATAAGTGGATCTCTCCAACTTCTGTCTCTCCAGGAAGCCCAACTAAAAGCACCATCAAAGAGAACGTAATTGACTCCATCTCAAATGAGCTGGAACCTTGCCCAACAGAAGGGGAAATCAAAGTATCCACCCCCTCTCCCATTGCAAAAGCCTCCTCTCCAGCAACCAACACCCCTGAAACAGTCCTGTCTGCCAGGGGGCCCTCTACACAAATGAGTGCACCCACCACAGGGACAGAGAAGTTCTTGGGCAGAACTGCAATGCATGATGAAGGACTAAGTGGCCTTCTGACTCCAGGACAGGGAGTTGAGTCGGTGAAATTTGCACCTACAGGACTGTCAACCCCTGGCATGACACATCTGGAGGCTTCTGGGAAAACCCCTCCAACTTATGTGGAAATGAGTACTCTAGAAGCAGAAGGGAAACTTCTGATTCCTATGGAGGAAACTTCACTCCCGGGAACTGTGTCCATTCAAGAGCCTCACTTTACTACAGTAATGCTCTCTCCAGAGAGCCAAACAAGTCCTAAAGGAGTGACACTTCACCATGGGAAGCTAGCAGAGGGACTTGGTACCACTAGAACTCCTTCAGAAACTCTTGCAGGGCTTGAATTCCCAGAATGGGTGTCTCCTACTGGAGTAGCCCCTGTGGCAAAAGGGGTTACCAGGCCAAGAGAGGTGGCTATAGTGGAGACTATGGGCATCCAAGGTATGGAACTGGCATATCACTCTACCTCTCTGGCACAGACAGGGCCCTCTCCAGCAGCTGAAGTTGGTGTGCCCATGACTCTAAATGAAACATGGGTGCTGGAGACTCAAACTGAGCTGTCCACAGCAGAGATCACCAGCTCCTCAGAGGAGAGTTCAGGGACCTCCATGCTAGTGGTGCATACAGCAGCAACTCTAGCTCTGGGGCAAACACCACCCACACAAGCAAGTGCCACCGAAACCTCACATCCAACCAGCACCAAGAAATGGACTGCTAACCTCCCCAGACTGACCAGTGCCAAATCTAGATCCACTCCAACTGGGTGGATTCCATCTGCGGAAATGGAGATGACCACTGTGGCATATGCCAGAGAGCAGACCTCTCTGCTCCCCACCATACAGAGCTGGACAAGCAGCCCAACGAAGCAGAGAAACCAGTCTGTAGCCCACCAAGCATACACTCCAGAACATGAGGAGCAAAGCACCACTGCCATTCCTGCCAGTGGCATTAAGGAGACAGAGCCCACAGTAGTGAAGCAACCTACCTCATTAACAACCTCCTCTGACGTGGCTGAGAACCACACAACATACCTGACAGAAATAGCTCAGGGGGCTACAATGAGGCATAATAAAAGCACAGCCATATCTTCCTCAAAAATTGAAACCATCTATATTGAGCCTCCTACAAAAGGTACCACCTTCATGGAGACGTACAGTGAGCTGGGATTTGTAGAAACCACAGGAATCAAAGCCAGCAGCCACGTTGGCTTTCCTAGCTTAACAAAGGAGACTCTATCAGTGACCAAAGTGAAAGATGCTGAATATGCAACAGAAGTGGAGACCCTTCCGCTGACTGGGGTCTCCGAAGCCTCTGAACTAGTTGAGTTGGGCATGCCAATAACTACAGCCAACTATAGAAATAAAGAGAGAACACATACTAGTGCATTATTTCCTCTTGGAGGACCTTCACCTACAGCAATTGGACCCATGTACACAGTACCCCCTCTGGGGGCTTCTCAGAACCTACACAATGAAGGGCCTGCAGAAGCCACAAGAAATGAAGATAGAAGCCAAGCTACCTTGCCCCCCAGAAACTCAACTGAGATGGGGGTACAAGAAGCCAGAAATGCATCTCCCAACAGAAGGAGAGAACGCACTTACACTCCTGCTTCTTTGTCAATATCCTCCACAGCAACTGAACTTGAATTCATGGAACATGTTACAAATGAAGAATCGGGCCTTGAAACTGCAGTGGCTCAAGCCAGCAGCCCAAGTGAGATGAGAATTGGAGGAGTCTCCTCTGCTTGGACTGAAGCTAAAGACCAATTTCCCTCATCAACAAAGGAGGCTGCTGTTTTTCCAGTAAGCAGTGCTACAGAAAAGGGGAATTCTACCAAGGTTATCCAGTCTCTGGAGTCTGCCAGCCTATCTGAGGTGGGGACCAAGGAACACAGAGTCCATTACAGAGTGGCTGGACTAGTCACACTTACCCCTCCAGGGTCTAGGCTAAGAACTGCATGGGGGCAATCTAAGGAAATTCCTGAGCTGACAGTTCCTGAGAAACTGACACCTGTCCATACTGAATCCACAACTAACCAGACCCAAACAGGTGTAAAAAATACCAGTTTAGCCTTGGTGGGCAAGATGCCTTTCTTACAAACTGAGTCCACCAAAGCCACATATCCTACAGAGGAACCCTCGCTGCTGCAGGCTTCACCACAGACTTTCTACCCAATTGAACTAAGACTCAAAACGTCAAGAAAGCAACAAACGCATGCAGCTATCACTTCCAGGGACAACTTGACTCCTACAGCTTCCCTTTCTGCAGGTGAACTTCTGCAACATTCTGCAAAAGATGTATCCACTCAGGCTTCTGAGATCCCCACAATGAGATCAGAGGAGGCTAAAGGAAGAACATTCCCTGTGGGAACAACTGTACAGAAAACCTACATGAAACTTTCTGCTATGGGCGTTTCAGAGAGCCAAACAACTAATGCACCTGAGCTACAAACTCCAGAAGCTTTGTTAGCTCATGCAGGAGGTGCTAGCTTTCCCAAGGTGTTGCCATCAGAAGCTGAGACTGCACCACCAGTGGGAAGTTCAGAGGCGCACACCACTCACTCCATTCTCACTTGGCAACCTATAGATGGGCCTAGAGAGCAAACAATGGCTCAGTTCCCAAAGGCTAGCACATTGCGCACAGAGCATGTTACTGAAGGAATGTCTTTGGAGGCCCCAGCTGTATCTAAGGATGTGGAAACTCTTGGAATGGAAGCTAGAGAACACAGCTCTCTATTAGAAAGAACCTTTCCTCCACTGAGTCGAGCCCCAGAAGTAACTTTTGCTCCAGAGACTTTGGCAACTAGCTCAACTGAAATGGGTGTTTGGGAAGCAATAATCCCCCCTAGACAGAGAAGCAGAGGGGTTAGTCACCCTGCTCATTCCATAGAGGAAATCTCACTGGAAACAACTGAACCCACATATAGAACAGCCTTTGTGGGGCCTCAGCACCCCACAGTCAGCCCTGGCTATCCAGACACTGCCAAAGCAATGGGGACTGAAGCTGGAAACCAGCTGAGCTTGTCAGTCTTGCGCAGCAGAACAGAGATGGGAGCCCAAGAATTCAAAGGGGAGCCCAAGAAGGAAGGAAGACAAAACCCTACGCTCCTTTCTGGGGGACAAAGAGAGTCCTTAACAGTGGAGCCATCTCT
The DNA here is from genome assembly GCA_007922175.1 of Pelusios castaneus. Lineage (NCBI taxonomy): Eukaryota > Metazoa > Chordata > Testudines > Pelomedusidae > Pelusios > Pelusios castaneus. Next base: position 13,359,640 of record ML685810.1, read on the forward strand.
CAAGAGCACCCGCAGAGGAGAAACTACAGCAACTGAGACACACTTGAGTCCTTCACAAGCTGCTTCCACCCCAGGGAGTCATGAGACCCAAACCATTGGCACCCCCAAGTCAACAGTAACAGGAGTCCCAGCCAGCCCAAAGAGAACTTTCTCTAGAAGAGAGCAAACAGCCAGTAACTCGCCAGTGAGAGATGTGGTGCATGGACAATTCCTGGAGGCTCAGACCAAAACTGTTCCCCAAGCTGTGGTGGGGCTGCAAAAAGCCAAGAGCCATGGAACACAGGGTATGCCGCTCACTCTTGTAGCGGGAACTAAAGTCACCTACATAATATCTTCTCCTGAGACAGCTGTGGCCCCAGGTACAAACCCATGCACTGCGACTGCAAATACCACAGGCGTTGATGCTGGTAAAGATACTGCTTGTGCTCTCAACACATCAACAGAGAGGAATGTGCAAGAAGCTGTAAGCAACCACGGAAAGAAAGAGGGAGTACACACCTACACTACTGCTCCCGGGGGAACATGGCCTGCAGTAAGCAAGTCAGAACATCTAGGGCATCCTCCTCCTGAGGGAACCCGTGTTCAGGAGGTGTACTCCATCAGCCCACATGGGAGAGGCACCACAAAAACTGCATCCACTGGGACCACAGCCCCAAACATCTCTAACACCAGAGAGAGAATGTCTGTTGCAAAAACAGCTACTGAAGCCATGCATTCCCCTAAGGTGATGCTGCTGCTGGAGGTTCCTGAAAATAAGACTCTTAAACCAAGAGGGGTGGCAATGAAGGAAGAAACAAGTAGCTACAGAGTGAAAGAGGATCTAGTTACTACCCACCTAGTGCCTTCAGTTACTTGGAGCACTGAGACCACTGAGCAAGTGCAGCCCACACAAGAAGGGGAACTGATGCTTCCTGAGAACTGGCCCTCGGGCCTCCCTGAACTGGGAATAGGCAAACGCACAACTCTCACAACCCAGACTGGTGAACATATGAGTCTCGTCTCAATGGGTGAGCTGCCTTCCCTGGGAGCTGAGCCCACCACACCAGTGCATCCTGCAGAGAGCGCCTCACTGCTGCAAGCTTCACCACACCAAACTTTCAGCCCTATTGAACAGAAAATCACAATGACAACCAGCCGAGAAACCCACTCAATGATCCTTCCTTGGGAAAAATATGACCAAAGCCCCATGTCCTCCAAAGGGGTGCAACCTGCAGACACGAAAGCTTCAGAACTAGTAGGAATCTCGACTGAGATTCCAACATGGAGATTAGAGGTCGTCAGTGGCTTCCAAGGAAAATCCTCCCTGCTTGCCACAGGCACAACTCAGTCTGCTGAAAAAGAGTCTCGCCGGCTATCTTCTACCAAGGTAGCACGTGCTATGGAAGCCTTGCAAGGTCAAGCCACCAGTCAAACTGAACTGGAAATTACAAATGTTTCACTAGCTCAATTGCTTGGCTCTTTAACACCTGTAGAGAGAACTAGCTTTCCAGGGGCTGAAGCAACAGAACTTGCTAGAGAAGTCCCTAGCAGTGGTACTGGGACTCAAATCACACTCCCAAATGAGACCAGGGAGCAAATTCCAACAGCAAGGACACAATTGGTGGGAAATGAAGCCACAGAACAGTCTTATTCCACCATCATGATAGCCACAAGGAAGGCTTCTGAGACCCCTAGCAGCCCAAGTGAAAGGATGTTGTATACAACCACAAGTGGCCGTGGAAAGAAAAATGGAGGGCAAGCCAATACCCATCCTCCTGTTGAAATCATGTCTTCTGCAGGAAGTGACGCAACTCTCTCTAGTCACTCCTTGTGGCCTCCCAACTATCAAACTACACTAGCTTCCACAAAGCCTCTGTCTGGCTCTCTGTCTGCTGGTGCAGGAATTCCAGCTGGAGAAATGGAACCTACACCTGGTGGCTCTTCCCTTCAGACCCAAACCACAAGCTCTGTAGCAGAGGGCAATGAAGAGAAATCCAATCTCTCTGCTTATGGAGGTGTAACTCCAGTAGATCACTGGGGCCTGAAAAATGAAACCTATGCCCCAGAATGGAACTCGGGTCTCTCAGAGGAATGGACCATCAACACCACCAAACTGACCAATGGTGATGCAGCATGGAGTCAGGGGGAGAGAACTGCCATCCGCTCTGCAGTGGGAGGAATGCCAACCCCAGGCACTAAAACACACAGCATTAAGGTGATTCAGTTGAAGCGGCCTTACCGAAAGCACCCGGGTGCCCTGGTCACAGTAGACCCAGAGATCCTACACGTTGTTGGCAAGCGGTCCTTGCTGGATGAAGTGGGAAGCCCAGTCCCACTCCATGACAGCAAGCCAGATCTTAAAGCAATTACTCCAGGTCACAGACAGACTGGTCCTGAACTGCACAGTCTCCTGCTTTCAAACCCTCTAGAAAAGCAAAGGGCAAAAGTTCTGAGGGGAGTTCAAAAGCAGAACTTCCTGGTGCCAGGGTTTCAGGTGTCCCCTGTCACTGCATTATACCCAGCTGCCAAAGAGTTCAAGAGTGTTCCTGGGTGGCTTGTTACAGGCACCTCTGTGTGTGCTCCTGGCCACAGGTGTGGGCTTTTCAGACCTAAAGAGCTGTCCTCCTTGGGTGGGAAAATGGCAACTAACCGGGCTCCAGTCCTGACTCCTGCCAAAACAGTGAGGGCAATAGCACCTTCTGGTATGGACAAACCGATTTCAGCCCCTCTTCCCAGGCAGCACTCTGGGCCTGGTGAACAGGGGCACAGAACCCACATACCACAGGCTACAGTGGTGTCTAGGCTCCCTGAATGGCAGCTCTGTGACTTTGAGAGGGACTTGTGCAGCTGGCAGCACAGTGAGACGGATGACTTTGACTGGATACTTGCTGGAGAAAGACCTGCTAGATCACCCCCCAGTGGCAGCATCTCTGGACTCCAGAACTCTCCCTCTGGGGGTAAGTACTCCTATCTGGTCTAGCATCTATCTGGGACCTGGGATCCAGGGGTGACGGCTCCCAGCCTGCTCTGCATGTGATTTGAACCAACAGGGCTTCATGGAGCCTCACACCAGGGAGTCTGTACGGGGATAAACAGCTGGCAGCCTGCTCACCAGGAGGAAAAGCAGTGACTGACTTGCCACGCTCACCTCTGACCAGCACTGCTTGGCTGGCTGTTCCCAGGGAAAGATTCCCCCTCAGTATGAGGGCTCTGGGGGACCAGTTTAGGCCTGGGAGGACTCCATGTAGCTGGTACAAGTCAAAGGCATAGTCCTTCTTTACCTCAGTACTAGGAGTCACTGCAAGAGTGGGAGCCAAGGAATGGGAAGCAAAGGGGCTCTCTTTGAGAACAGGCTTTTGTTAACCTGACTATCCTCTAACTTTAAGATTTCCTTTTTCTGAATGGAAGCCATCAGTGAGCCCACACCTTTAAAGCAGGGGGTGGTAATTAACTCCTGAGACACTTCCAGACACCCAGTGATCAAACCAGCAAAGATCTCTGAGAAGCAAAATTGACCCTTCCAATGTTCTGGATTTTCATGCATCCTAAAGAAATCCAAGGCATGACTCCCCTAAACTCTCTTCAGGTCACTGAAGAGCTAAAACATGAAGTGTCCTTAGAACAGGCAGTGCTAATGTGGACCAACACCCTCTATGGGTGTCCTCTCTACAAATGGAGGGATTTCCACACAGCATCCTATACTCTGCTCCCACAAGCCAGAAGCGAGACACCTAGAAGCCTAACCCTAAAGCCATTTGGAGAAGGATGCAAATGGTCACTTCTGGGTTACAAAACCTTAGCCATTTATATAGCTGAGTTACCAGTTCTTCTCATTCAGTTTGGCATATACAAGACACAGGCACCTTCACCCGACCTGTCTGCTTCCTACCGTGGTGGGAGTAAAGTCCCTGTATGGGAGAATGGAGGGGGTGCAGTCAGAGGAGTAGTGCACTTGATTCAACTTGACATCTTCCAACAGGCAACTACATCTCCCTGAGATCTCCTTCTACCAGACAAACTCCAGGACAGAAAACTGACCTAGTCAGCCCTGTCCTGCATGGGATTGGCTGCGTCCACTTCTGGTACAGCCCACTGGGCTCTGTCATGGGTAAGTGTGGCCTCTGGCCAGGCAGGAGAGGAGCTCAGACCGAACAGGCACATGCTCTATAAAACCTAGCAATACTGATCTTGCCTGAGGGGTGGTGTAGTAATGGATACTGAGACTGCTGGCCACAGCACTGCATGGCTTTGCTAATCAGTGTCCCAGATCTCTGGGACAGCAACTGCTTCTCCAGCACCCAAAGCCTGCAGCTACATGAGCCAGGGAGCAAAGGGGAATGGCACACATGTGACTCCTTTCCACTGTTTAGTGAAAGTGCTTGACATGTCCAGTGGCGACTGTCCAAATGCTTGCAGCTTGTACCTGAGCTACATCATAGCAATGAAGGGCTTTTAAGCAGGAAATGACTGGTCCCATGAATCAAAGTAGCACGTAGCTCTCCTTTGCAGGGACTTTAAGGATGGAACAGGAACAGTGTTTGGTTTACATGTCACTGGCATCTGATTTAGTATCGCATAGGCATTAATGGTGTGAATTCCTTCACCAGGCACCATAAACATCTATATCAAGTTTGCAGATGCCCCTGAGTGGCACAGAATCTGGACTGCCAAGGGGCAGCAGGGCACAGAATGGCATCAAGTAGGAGTGGAGGCCTCTGAGTCACGGAAGCTGCAGGTGAGAGCCCCTCTGGGTTGGCCCTAATTCTTGGCTAGTCTGCCCCTCTGTATCTGGGTTCGGGAGGGAAGAAACAGCCTCTTGGTCTCCAAAGGCTTTTCAAGATGATTCTTCCTAACTTTAAGGGGAAAGGATGTGCCCAGAGTAGACATGGGAACAAATGCCGTCTTCCCCTTGTCACCTGCATATTGTCTCCTGCAGGACAGACTCCAGAACCTAGCTAGCTACATGCTGTAAAAAAGCAACATGTAGCAGCACTGAGTTGGGCTCCTATGAGCCTGAACAGCAGCAGTTTAGTGAAATCTCTCTTCTCTTGCAGGTGATTGTGGAAGGAGTCACTGGGCCAGAAGCAGGGGCTGATGCTGGCATTGATGATCTATCTGTCTGTGCGGCTGAGTGTCAGGGAGGCTGCAAGGAGCTGATCGCCTTGTATAAAAAGCAAGATGTGCAACAAACAAAATAAAATGAATTTTAAAATGCAGAATGATGGCTTTTCCTAGGGCTGCCAAGCACCAGCACCCCGCAGAGTTTAGAACTGCCTGACTGGAGCTGGAGGATCTGCCAGCTGGGTGGGTGACCTTGGATTAGGGACGACTGGAGCGTTAGCCATCAGCTGAGTGACTGTATCTCTTCTGCTCTGGGAAGCAATGGGGGGTTGGTGTTGCTGACTGAGGGGGCAAATTATAGCTGGTTCAGCTTTTTCTAGCTCACCCTTTCACAACATGCTTCCTCCTTCACTGGGGGAAGGACAAGAGAAGAAACCCTTTTTCTTGCTGCAAATGTTTGTGGGTGGGTGGGGTATGTGTATAACACTTCTAAACTACCTTGCATCTAGGTGCACAGCTAGTCACTGAACACTGTCAAGGAGTGAACTCAAACTGACAGCTTCTGAGTCATCTCAACCAGCTGAGCTGCTGGCTTTGACTGGCTTTCTGCATGCTCAGGTCTCCAACTCCTTACCTACAAGTTCTTCACTCTCCATGTGGTGCCCATGGATTTGTAGTACACTCGGATTTCCTCTGAGCATTCATCAGCTGAGGCTGGAGCAATGTAGGTTCCAGCCCATGAAATGCATCTCTACTAGAACAACAGTAAGGGGGATAGGAAGAGGACAGCCCCTTCCTTTGGCCACCCCCTTACAATTCCACTCCATCCACAGGTGCTCTGGACAGCTCCATGGTAGTGGAACAGTTACTACAACCTGGCACAGTGAAGCTGAGGGTGGGGCAAGGGTCTCAGCAATACAGAGATTTAAAGGGTCCAAGTTAGTGTATGGGAGGCATTACCTTATCTCATCATGGCTTTCTCCTCCGAGCCAGGCCTTCAGGCAGTAATGCCGTGTACAGCTGCCAGCATAAGTGCCTCTTTTTTTTTACCCTCATCTTCTGCTAGACACAGGTTCCAGAGCTACGGGAGCTAAAACTTGGCTGGTTTCAAAACTGAGCGTGACAAATTTATGGAGGGGATTGTATGATGGGGCAGCCTAGTTTGGCAATTGACCAATGGTAGTAGGATAAGCCTGTAGCCTGAGATGGGAAGTTTGAGGGGGTGACTTCTGCATTTACAGAGAATTCTTTTTTGGGTGTTTTGCTGGTGGGTCTTGGCCCCATGCTTGGTGTTTCCTGGGCAAAGGCTCTGGGGGTCTTGACTCACTCACTGGTGCATCTCTGTATCTTGGTATTTAAACTGATTTGAGAACTCTTAATAACTTTGGTCCTAGGTTAGAGATTTATTGCAGGAGTGGGTGGATGAGGTTCTGTGGCCTGCATTGTGCTGGAGGTTAGACATATTGTTCCTGTCTGACCTTAGAGTCTGAGTCCATACTCTGTAAATTCATTGTTTGTAGGGTGACTTCTGGGTCATCTACTCCTGTCAGGACCCAGCCTGAGTTCTAATGTGTCAGTACCTAGGGGCCTGCAGGAATGTGGTGTGGGGGAGCCAAGGGTCAGAGGGGGGCAGGACTCTGGGCTGTGTGAGGGATTCCTCAGCCCTGTGGAAGGAGGTGACCCCCCCCCCCCCCTTGACAAGGACTGCACTTTTCCCAGTAGGAGAAAAGTCACTCGCAGCTTGGTTCCTCCATCTCTGTTAACCTGCTCAGTCACAGAGTCAGGCTCCAGTGTCCTCCTGCAGCTCCCTGTCACTCTCTGGCTCAGTTGCATGTTAAAACAAACACAGGGATGTATTTCTTCACAGAATGCACAGCCAGCCCATAGACTTTGTTGTCGGTGGATGGTGTGAGGGTTGAAACTATAAGTGTGTTCTCAAAGAGATTGATCTACCAATGGCTATTAGCCAAGATAGTCAGGGATGTGACCGCATGCTGTGGTGGTTCCTAAGCCTCTGACTGCCACCTGCTGGGACTGGATGGCAGGGGATGGATCTTCAGAAATGGCCTGTTCTGGTCACTCCTTCTGAAGCACCTGGCACTGACCTCTATCAGCCAGTAAATTAGATGCACCATTGCTCTGCTCTTATGCTCAGAGCACTGACAATCTGTGGAGTCTGGCCAGCACCCTGTGGAGAAGTGGCTGCATCTTGAGTCTTCCCCTCCTTAGTGTTGCTTGGGAGGGCTGCATATGTTCTGCAGGGTGAGATGACGGGGGGAGCCATTTGGCGAATGAAAAGCAATGCTGTAGGTGAGACTTGAACTCACAACCCCAGCAGCACATCACACCCTGCTGCTCTGTAAGTTCTGGGCACTAACCACTTATGCACATACTAGTGACATTCAGTCCACGTGTATGAGTGAGTCTGGGTGGTGATTGAGCCAAATAAATACATGTGGCTTCTAAACATTTTCAGTCCCTCCAGCATACAGTGGAGGAGGGTGCCCATCCAGCTCTGTATTAACTTTGATTAATGAATTCAGCTGTGAAACCATTTGAAGCAAGTAACTGGGTTTTTCCCCCCATTTGAAAAGGGGTGGAGGCAGAGAGCAGCAGTACTGTATTTTCTCCACAAGGTGGTGGTATACTACTGACAAAATGGTTTCTTTGCCTTAATATGCAATATAGGAAATGAAGTGCTGGCTATCCTACCCCAAACAAAAAAGTCTGTCAACTTCTGTCTTCATCCTCTCTGGATCATGGAAAAGCAAAGGACTTAAAAAAAAAAAAAAAAATCAAGTAATATTTTCTTGACAGTGTGAGTGGTAAGAAGGGTTCCCCCCCTCTAATGCCACTTGTGCAATACAACATTCATGTGTACTACACATGTAAGATTATCTGGAGTGACATATGTATGGTGAGCCCATATGGCTTACTAAAGAGAGCCTATGAATCTTCAAACTATGTCTACACTTGTGCAATTAGATTGACTTTGCTAAGTCGAATTAAGTCGCCTTTAAATTGACCTTGTTAATTCAACTTAACGCATCTATGCTGTAAATTTAGGTCAACTTAAAGTCAACCTTGCTAAATCAACTTAGTGTCTACACTAGATGCTTAAGTCGACTGGCAGGAGCTAGGTTGACCTGGGAGTGGTGCATGGTGGGAAGTGTGGTATGTGGTACCCGAGAGGTGCTCCCCTTTAAAAGAAGAAGGGAGCTCAGTACCTTCCCCATTGTGCCTGGCTACATGGGGGCTGAGCAGGTCATGTACAGGAGCGGGGTGGGCAGGGCTGTGTTCTGCCTTGTGGGTGGGCATGCCAGGCTCCTGCTGTGCCAGGAACCCCAGGAGGGAAGTCAGTGGGGGAGGTCTGGAGGCCATTTAATTTGGATTAGGGCTAATGCATGGCTACACTAGCTTAAGTCGACTTAATAAAGTTGATTTAAGTGTGTGTTAGAATTAAAATGAGGTGTTAGTTTGAACTAACTTTTCCTTAGTTCAATTTTAAGCAGCAGCTTAAGTCAAATTAAGGAAAGTCCAGTGTAGACATAGAGCAAATTAAGTGAACTTAAGCCTGCTTAAGTCGACTTAATTTACAAGTGTAGACGCACCCATATTGACCCAGCTTTTCTTTCTCATTCTGGTTCTGTTTGGCATTTACCCCATTGGATACAGAGTCATATGAAGGTAGGTTAACTTTCCATTATTCTAATATTCATTAGGGTACTGGTCTGCTAGAAATTGTTTATCTTCGGACTCTTGTTCCCATTTAAATTAATACAATGATATAATCTTTTTAGAGAGAGGGCAAGAATCGTCTGGTATTGCTTCAGTTTCTTCAGTCCTCCTCGCATTTGAAAGACCTACTGCTCTCAACAAGGGCCTTTTCCATCTGACTTTAAAACATTTTATTATCAGCACTCCCATCACAAAATTCAGGGTCATTCAGATATGGTCAGCAGTTGCCAACCCATTAGGAATTCATTGTGCTCTAATGCTGGTCGTTGTTTGGGAACATTTTAAAAGCCTATATTTCATCATGCAATAGAATACAGACCTGAAAAATAGACTTAGAAATGTATTTTCAAACAGCACATGAGTATTTACAGAGGTTTTTATCCTTAGCAAGTATACATTGTGCAAAGCTTGATGGTAATACCTATTTTTGCATTATGAATAATCTTGATCCATACCTTTTGACTGCCTTTCAGTGCCTGAGCCTGACCATCCTTTCTCTATCCCTAACAGGGTGGAGTAATGCACTCTAGCTGCCAACCTACTGCAAATGTATTTTTAAAACTTTGCACCTTTTTTGTAATCTTCTTCATCTGCTGCTAACCCATGGCTCTTACCACACCCCTTGTAGCATCTGCCCTTCTTCCTCTTCCCTCCCCCAACTGCTCTGTTTCCCTTTCCTTGTTACCCTCACCCACCCCTCTACAATTCTCACCAGTTCTACCTACTTCTTTCACTCCACTCTACTCCGATTTTCCCCACTCACCTTCCACCAGCATAAATCTAGGCCCTCTATTCACAGAATCGTAGAAACATAGGGTTGTAAGGGACCGCATGAGGTCATCTAATTCAACCCCCTGCTAAAAGCAGGACCATTCCCACTAAATCATCCCAGCCAGGGTATTGTCTAACCGGACCTTAAATATCTCCAAAGATGGAGATTCCACCATCTCCTTAGGTAACCCATTCCAGTGCTTCACCACCCTCCTAGTGAGCAAGCTTTTCCTAATATCCAACCTCGACCTCCCCACCTGCAACTTGAAACCCTTCCTCCTTGTTCTGTCCTCCGTTACTATTGAAAACAGTCTAGCTCCCTTTTCTTTGGAGCACCCCTTCAAGTAGTTGAAGGTTGCTATCAAATCCCCCCAGACTAAAGAAACCTAGTTCTTTCTGTCTCTCGTCATACGTCATGTGTCCCAGCCCCCTAATAATTTTTGTTGCTTTCTGCTGGACTTTTTCTAACTTGTCCATATGTTTTCTGTAGTAGGGAGCCCAAAACTGGACACAGTATTCCAGATGTGGCCTCACCAGTGCTGAATAGAGAGGAATAATCACATCCCTCGATCTGTTGGCAACACTCCTACTGAGACAGCCCAATATGCCATTGGCCTTTTTGATAACAAGAGCACACTGTTGGCTCATATCCAGCTTCCTGTCCACCATAACCTCCAGGTCCTTTTCTACAGTGCTGTTACTTAGCCCCACTGTGGGGCCCCAGCCTGTAGCAATACATGGGATTTTTCCTTCCTAAGTGCAGGACTTTGCACTTATTGAATCACATGAAATTTCTTTTGGCCCAATGCTCCAATTTGTCTAGGTCTTCCCTGAATCCTGTTCCTGCCCACCAGCATGTCTTCCATTCTCCTCAGCTTGGTGTAATCCGCGAATTTACTGAGCATGCAATCGATCCCATCATCAATGAAGATGTTGAACAGGACTGACCCCTGGGGCACTCCATTACTGGTTGCTAACTAGACATCTAGCCATTGATTCCTACCCCCTGAGACTGATGATCTAGCCAGTTTTCTATCCACCTTACGGTCCACTTGTCCAACCCATACTTCCTTAACTTGCCTACGAGAATGCTGTGGGAAACAGCAGCAAAAGCCTTGCTAAAGTTGAGTTATATCGTGTCAACGGCTCTTCCCACATCCACAAATCCAGTCATCTTATCATAGAAGGCAATCAGGTTGGTCAGGCATGGTGAATCCATGCTAACTGTTCCTGATCACTCTATTTTCCTCCAAGTGTTTTAGGATGGATTCTTTGAGGACCTGCTCCATGGTTTTTCCAGGGATTGAGGTGAGGCTGACAAGTCTAGTTCCCCGGATCCTCCTTTTTCCCTTCTTGAAGATAGGTACTATATTTGCCTTTTTCCAATCTTCCGGGACCTCCCCCGTTCACCACAAGTTTTCAAAGATAATGGTCAGCGGCTCTACAATCACATCAGCCAACTCCCTCAGCACCCTCAGATGCAGTTTATCCAGCCCCATAGACTTGTGCACATCCAACTCCTCTAAGTAGTCCCTAACCTGACCTTGTACCACTGAGGGCTGCTTCCCTTCTCTCCGTTCTGCATTACCCAGTGTAGTAGACTGGAAGCTGACCCACCCTGTGAAGACTAAAGCTAAAAAAAAAAAAAAAAAGCATTGAGGACTTCAGCCTTTTCTGCATCATTCACCACAAGGATATCTGCCCCAATCAATAAGGGACCTACACCACCCCCGATCTTCTTCTTTTTACTGACATACTTGTAGAACCCCTTCCTGTTATCCTTTACATCCCTTGCTAGCTGCAACTCCAATTTGCCCTTTGGCCTCTCTGATTTTATCCCTGCAGGCCCGAGCAATATCTTTATATGCCTCCCTAGTGATCTGTCCAAGCTTCCACTTGTAAGCTTCCCTCTTATGTTTCAGCTCACTGCAGAGTTCTTTGCTAAGCCACGCTGGGCGCCTTCTACATTTGCTATTCTTTCTGCACATTGGAATGGTATCTTCCTGTGCCCTTAGCAGGGTTTCTTTAAAATGCAGCCAGCTCTCTTGGATGCTTTCCCATTCAGATCAGCTTCCCAACGGATCCTGTCCATCAGTTCCCTGTGGAAGTCAAAATCTGCTTTTCTGAAGTCCAATGGAAGGAAGGAAAGAAGCAGAACACAAACCCTGAACTCTACCATCTCATGGTCACTGCTGCCCACGTTGCTGTTCACTTCTACTTCCCCATCAATTCTTCTCTGTTTGTGAGCAGCAGCTCGAGAGGTGCAAGGCCCCTAGTTAGTTCTTCCAGCATTTGTACCAGGAAGTTGTCCTCAACACTCTCCAAAACTTCCTAGATTGCTTGTGTACTGCTGTATTGCCCTCCCAGCAGATGTCAGGATAATTGAAATATGCTGATGCTTACTTGAGATGGAAATGGTGGCTGGGTTCCAGCACAGGGAGGATAAAGGTGAGAGAGCTTTGAAATCTAATATCTCAAGGGTTTCAAGGTTCTTGGCAGCTGGAACTCTCCCCATTCCAACAGAGTAGAGATCACATTTTGATCATTAGATATTGGATCTTAAACATGTTACTGGTGCAGAACAGAAATGTTCTTATCTTGGGCCTCAGGGTAGCATAATTTTAGGGCAAAGAAAAAAGAGTGCCCCTGGCAGCTTCAGTCAACAAGTTGTCTATTAAAAATTATTACAGGTGTTTGAAGCTGTTCAGAAGTTTGGAACATGAAGTAGTCCTGTTAAATGAATTAGTGGGTAGAGTGCTGGTGAGGTAATGAAAGGCATGTGTTAAAAGCTATAATATATGTAAATAGGTATCCCCACCAAACTTTGGGCAGGTGTGTTCTTGCTCACTTACCTAGGGGAAAAAATCTTTGTGTAAATGGCCATATGCTGTTTAAAAATACATTTCTAAATCTATTTTCCAGGGCTGTATTCTGCATCATGGCAAAATATACCTTTTAAAAATGTTGCAAGCAAGCAGTGGCCAGGCATTAGAACTCAATGAATTACTACTAATGACTTGGCAAGGACTGGTATTTTAAATCTTAATAGCTTCAGCATGTGAAAATTACATGATCTGTGTAAATCCATAAGTGACTGAAAATTGCCTACTGCTAATCCAGTACATTTGGGTTCTTTACGATTGAAATAATCCAGGATAAGATCTAAAGTAATTTATGCTCACTGGAATTGATTTAAAGGAATAGCCGTGTTAGTCTAGGTCCGCAAAACAAACAAGTTCTATGTCTATACTTGCAGCTTAGGTCAACTTAACGACACTTAAATTGACCTATACAAAGCCGTGTCCACACCGGGCGCTTATTAAGTCGACTTCAGTGCTTCCTTAAATTGACTTAACTCCCCCTCTTTAGGTCAACTTAATGCCTAAATTGATTTAAGTCTACTTAAAGCTGGTGTGGACACCCGAAGTTGACCTAATTGGCCTCCAGCCCGGTGGATGGGCTGAGGAGAAGAGAGCATAGCTTGGGAGAGATCGGGTTGGGGAGATAGGGCTCGGGGGAAGGAAGAGCCCCGTGGCTGGGGAGATGGATTGTCGGCTCCTGAGTGGTCGAGGAGCCCCAACCATGGGGAAACTGAAGCAGCTGGAGCCCTGGTGCAGTGGGGGTTCCCCCACAGCTGGGGCTCCTCTGCCACATGGGAGCCAGCAACCCATCTCCCCAGCCACAGCTCTCCTTTTCCCCCAAGCCCCGTCTCCCCAGATCCATGGCTCTCTTCTCCTGAGCCCCATCTCCCCCAGTCAGTGCTCTCCCCAGCCCGATATTCCTCAGCCACAGCTCTCCTCCATCTACCTAGCATCTGCTGGTGTGGATGCAGGCAGTCAACTGGAGTGTTCTTTGTAGATGCTCTAAGTTGACTTAACAAGGTAGACTTAACAAGGTCAACTTAGTCGATTTAACAGATTCAACTTAGCTTAACAAGTGCAGACATAGCCAAGAAGTCCCGTGGCACTTTTAAAGACTAACACATTTATTTATTGCATGAGTTTTTTGTGGGAGAAAATCCCACTTCGTCAGACACTTTGAAGACGCTTCAAAGCATCTGATGAAGTGGGATTTTCTCCTATGAAAGCTCATGCTATAAATAAATGTTAGTCTTTAAGGCTATGTCTATACTTGCACTTATAAGTCGACTTTAAGTCAACTTTGTGTGTCTACACTTTAATTTTAAGTCGACTTAAAGGGGAACTTATGAAGCCGACCTAGAGCATCCACACTGGATGCTCTACGTTGACTTTGTGGGACTAGGGGGACCTTGGGTAGGTCCACGGTGGCGGGGGGGGGCACCCCCTGTGTGCAATGGGGCAAAGGGGGACAGGGACCCTGGCAGGGCAGAGCCCTGTGTGTGATGCTGTCTGGATTTAGGGAAGCATTTATGATATTATTTTCAATGGATATCTCATAAATGCTATAATCCATAGGAACTAGGTCATGTTTGGTATCAATAGAAAGGTAGTAATTTGCTGGGAAAGATTATATAGTTTATGTCTAGGAATTCTATTTCAATTAGAAGTTAGGAATTTGATGTTATATCTATATTTTAACTTACGTTATTTTATTGAAATACCTGAGAGAGGCGGGTTTGTAAAACCATTGTCTCCTTAATGTTTAGGAATTTTCCAGGTAGAATGGTCCCAGGGAGTATCCTGATGAGCCATTAAGGACATAAAGAATACAACCATTGTGTCCTTAATGGCTCATCAGTTTACTCCCTGGGACCATATCACCTGGCAGATTCCTTAACATTAAGGAGACAATGGTTTTACACACCTGCCTCTCTCAGGTATTTCAATAAAATAACGTAAGTTAAAATATAGATATAACATCAAATTCCTAACTTCTAATTGAAATAGAATTCCTAGACATAAACTATATAATCTTTCCCAGCAAATTACTAGCTTTCTATTGATACCAAACATGACCTAGTTCCTATGGATTATAGCATTTATGAGATATTGTTTTCAATGGATATCTCATAAATGCTTCCCTAAATCCAGACAGCATCACACATAGGGCTCTGCCCTGCCCTTTGGGGGGCATGCCAGGCTTCCCTTGTGCCCCCAGCCGGCAGGGAGGGCAGTGGTGTAGTCCTGGGGTAGCCCTAAGTTGACTTAGGGCTACTCCACGTCTACACTGGCTTAATTCGACTTTAAAAAGTCGAATTAAGCCTTAAGTCTACTTAAATCTAGGTTTAATAAAGTCGACTTAATTTTCATTAAGTCGACTTTATTTTTCTTAAGTTGACTTAAGCAAAGTGTAGTGTAGACACAGGGCAAGCTTAAGTTGACTTAATTTACCAGTGTAGACGCAGCCTAAAAGTGCCACAGGACTCCTTGTTTGTCTCGGTGGAATTGAGTAACTATGTATCGGAGAAGTCGTAACTGAGGAGAAAGAAAGCTCTGGCCAATTCAGTTTCATCCCATAGCTCTTTGAAAGGACATAAGTATTACCCGTACTGAGAGAGATGTGAAGAATTTTTCAAGCTCCTGTGGAAAAATCAGTATCTCTCTCTTCAAAAAGTAGAGAAATCAAAAATGGCTTTACATACAATGGTGTCACACTTTGATATTAAAAATTGTGAGCCAATTAATGTTATCTATTCTAAAGACAAATTAACCACACTAGTATGACCTAAAATGTCAGGTTTGTAGGACAAAATTCCCATACTGCTGCATGTACCATATATTTCACC
Organism: Pelusios castaneus; assembly: GCA_007922175.1. Classification (NCBI taxonomy): domain Eukaryota; kingdom Metazoa; phylum Chordata; order Testudines; family Pelomedusidae; genus Pelusios; species Pelusios castaneus. The sequence continues at coordinate 13,374,896 of ML685810.1, forward strand.
ATCTTATTTTTAGAATTACTGTATTATTTTTAGTTCATTTTTATCCTTAAGTGCCTGTTTTGACTATGGGAGATAGTTTACAGCAGTAAAGTAGTCAGTATATTTATCAGTGAGGCATACTCTTTATTTGGTGTTGGTTCATTGGGAATCTAGTATTTTAGTAACACTGGCAGATTGTACAACTGACCACTGACTTGCTGAGCAAAGAGTGAAAATAATGTGCCCATAGTTCATCACCTTCTAAAATGAAATTCCACTGTGGCTGTGTTCAGCCTTTTTATGCTACAGTTTTTGGGAACGTTTGTGTGCGCAAAAGAGCAGTGGCAGATCACCTAGTTCTTAGTATTTTTGAATGACACTACAAATGTGACTCGCCCTGACCCCTGAAGCAAAAAGATCATTCTTTATGCCCTTTTCATCTGTGGGTTGCCGTTTGAGAGATCAGTTACTACCAACTGTGATTTTGTTGTTTGTGATTTTATTATATGGCCACTAAAAACTGGAACTAGATTGTGAACTCATTTTACCAGTCATCAATCAGATGTTAATTGCCTTCAGGTACTGTTAGCAATCTCTATTACCATTACTATTACCAATCTCTTGAGCCACTCAGTCCTCCGTGTCCATCTATCCATACTCTGTATGTACCAAATGCTTTTTGAGTTACAGTAATTAAATCAGAAGCAGAATCAAAGCTGAAAAGATATATATATTAAAGGAAGGGGTCCCATATATCCACTATTTTGGAGAGAAAGTATTTGGGCCAAAGTTTTACTGTTTGTAATTGTTGTGATAATGAGATCAAAACAACTTGTTGTCTTACTAACAACATGAATCACTGATACCAAGAGTGACTGTTGTCAGCCACTCTACTGAAATGTTTTGTAAAGCATTTCCTGGAAAGGCTAACAAAGGTGACACGCTTTGGCTATGCCTACACTTGTTCAAATAAGTCGACTTTGCTAAGTTGACTTAGTCGACTTTATCAACCTTGTTAAGTCGACTTAGCATGTCTACACTGTAAATTTAGGTCGACTTTGCCAAATCAACTTAGCGTGTCCACACTGGACGCCTAAGTCGACTTGTAGGGGCTAGGTGGACCTGGGAGTGGTGCATGGTGGGAAAGGGGGCATCTGAGAGGTGCCCCCCTTCACTGGGCATCCCTTCAAACGTGCTAGGGAACTCAGCACCTTCCCTGTTGTACCAAGGTACATGGGGGGGCTCAGCAGGACAGGGGCAGGGTACAGGAGTGAGGTGGGCAGGGCTGCGTCCTGTACTGTGGGTGGGCATGGCAGGCTCTGGCTGTGCCAGGCACCCTGGGAGGGAGGTCAGTGGGGGACCCTTTAAGTCAACTGAGGGCTACTCTGCTTAAGTCGACCTAAGGAAACTGTAGTGTAGACGCAGAGTAAATTAAGTTGACTTAAGCCTGCTTCAGTCAACTTAATTTACAAGTGTAGATGCACCCATTGAGCTTCAAGGTAGCCTACAGTGCTTCATATCCTAGAATTTTTTAAAGCATGCAACTCTTAAAGTCACCAATAGATGGTATGAAATTCACACAGTACTCACCAGGCTGTCCTTCCACTGAACAAAATCTGTTTTGCTGTTTTAGCTGTAGATTCCCAGCAGGAATGTAGGGTTGTGGCTGCTAGTCTTTGTGGCAGTAGTAGGTTGCTGTACCAGCCTCAATTAGCTGCTGTCTTCCAGGCCAAAGAGGGGTGATGTCACCATCAGATTAGTAGTAAGAAAAATTCAAGGGCATCTTGATTTCCATTGAAGAGGCTCTCTTTATAGAGAGGGAGAGGAGTAAAAGTGAAGGGGATACATATAGAAACACCTTCTTGGAAGTTGGTTTCATATGAATGTTAATATTTTAGTCTTTTACCGTACTAACAATTGGAAAGGTAACTGATATGAAAATGTTAATCATGAGAGGCCCACGTCACTGCTTCTGACCCATTGACCCCTGTAGTTCCATCTCGTAGCAGTGTTTTGTCCGCAACATTAGTGGTGAATATATCAGCCCTTAATACTGCCTATGCAGTGGTAATAAATATCTATGCCAAAATATTGCTGAGGATATGATAGTTCCGGTGAATAGGAAGCAGAGGAGAAGACAAAAATCAGGTGTAGGACTCAACAAGCTGATCAGTAAAAATCATGGAAAAAAAAAAAAAATGAGGTAGGGACTGCCCTTTGTGTGTTTATAGAGGAGCTACCACCAGGAGGATCCAACCTGAGGAGCTTGAGTGATATAAATATTATATTAAAATGTGCAAGAAGGAGCACAAAATGACATGATTGCATATCTATACTGATTTATTAATATGAAAGGAAATAGTACACTGGCTTTTTGCTTATATCTTCAAATGAGGCATGAATCATCAGGAGAAACATGTACATGCTCGTGGATTTCACAATTTTATGATCTTCCAGATAGGATCACTCTCATAATAGCTGAGTTTCTGGCTTAATTTGTATGCTGAAATACATGATAAATATCACTTGAGTTGTTGAGCACTTTTCCACCTAACTCTGATGATCTTTCCGAAACTATGGAATAAAAATAAGGTGTTTACATAGGAAAGTTGAAGCTAGAAAAAGTGAGTTATTTTGGTATTGGGGGTGGGGGAACCTTACTCAAAATTAAAAACAACAAATGTTACCCAAGAGAGATGTGAGATAGTGCAGTGGTTTCTAAGGAAGGAAGAGGCTAGTAAAGAGGAACATCAGAAGCAACATCTGACAATGAGTCCTGGGTTATATATTATATACATATATTATTAAGCCATTGATATTTGCTCTTTGATATAGTAAAAAGTTAGATAAAACATGCCTACTGAAAAAGGCCAGTTTGCATGATTTTTACATTATCTTAACCAATGGAAAATGAAAATTAAGCCCAAGATTTTCAGTATTTGGTATATTCAGAATATGAGAGACAATCACAGGACCTTTCAACCCGTAGCTGCCTAATGCAAAGAATAATCGAAATAACTGTAGCCTGCATTTTTGCAAGCTATGCCCCCACTCAATCCCAAACTGATGTGATGGACAGCACTGCTGAAATCATAGCAAGTACCCACTAAACTGCTGCCTGCTCTCTTGACTCCATGTTAGCCAGGGGGACTGACCAAGAGATTTATCAGGACAGCCAAGAACACTATGAATCAGCAGAGATGGATAATATACAGGAGGCTGGGACTCCCATACTAAAACTGCTGTGGAGGAGAGCTCTGGAAGTGCTCTGGACAGGAGCTGTGCCAGTAAATATTGTGTGCTGAATTCCAGTACTTACAGGCAAATCAAAACTACTTTTTTGGGGTATACCTTGTGCAGCAAGGTGTTGGGCAGAGCAATTAGCCTCTCTCCCACTGCTCAGCATTTAACCCTTTCCCACCTAACATGCTGTAAATGGCATCCCAGAGACTTAAAGCTTTATATTTCTATTCCTCTGCAGTATTTAATCCTACAGCCACTGGCTAACTTCTTCACATATGAACCCATCTGCTCCCTTTCCAAGTTGCTTCCTCACTCTCCCCACTCCACTCACTATGCCCTCGCCCACACTAAAATGGTATGCAGGCCAGACACTTCAACTTTTAAAAGTTCATTTCTCTGCAGTGAGAACTCCCATAACCACTGGCCACACTTTCCTCCTCCATATCCCCTCCCTTACTGAGCAGCTTCCTGCACTTTCTACTTCCCCGCTGTAGTGGGGTAGTTGCCATGCTCTGGGTTGAGAGGTTAAAAGCCCTGCAGAAGAGACAGCAGCCAATGGAAGCTGACAGCTGCAGAGCCAATCAAGGCTGAGAAGCCCTGTATATAAGTAGGCTGCAGCCCCAGCTCTTTGCAGTTTTCCCCTAACCTGCAAGGAGGAAGGGTGTTCCTGGGAACTGCCGGTTTGGCAGGAACGTAGCCCTGATATGAAGGCAACGGGTACCTGGGGAAGTGTGGATATGGCCCATGGGACCTGAGGAACTGTGTGCCAAACTGGAGTAGGGCATTGAGGCAGCGCTCAGGCAGCGTGCATGGGGTCCCTGGACCGGTTCCCACCTGCCTCCCCCAGGTTGCCAGTGGGTGGAGAGGCCACTGGTGTGTGGTGAAGGGACCGATGCTGGCCACTGCTTCAGAGTGGGCCAGACTGAGCTGGACTTTACCCCTGAAGGAGGGATGGGAAGAACTCAGCAGGAGGGCTGAGGTTCTGCAAGGACTAAAGACTGTAATAGCTGCACTGATCACTGGACTGTGTGGCCACTTGAGCAGTTCCCCAGTATCATCACCAGAAGGTGCCGGTCTGATGGGGCACATGCTGCCAACCCACCTACACTCTCTCCAGCCACTACTCACTTCCATCCTTTTCCCTTGCTGAGGATGTCAGAACCATGAGGGTTAAAACATGGAACGCGTAGCATATAAATCACCTTTATTGCAGATTAAAAAATCATTTGAAAAGGTACATTGGCTCACAGTTCCATTAGTGCGCTCAGCTTTTACTGAAGCTTACAGTTCATGAGATAAATGCCCCACATCAGGCTATGAGGGATTGCAGAATGACTGGATATTTTAAGGCACTATAATACATTTGGATATAGAAGTTTACTGAGGATTTCTATTCATTTTGCAGAGCACATTGGGCTAATCTGTAGGAGTCATAAAAGAGAACTGAAGGCAATGGGAGTGCTCAATTTTGGCACACGTATGGCAAAGCAGCTCTCACAGTAGAGCCCACATAACTTGGATAGCAGTAAGAGTGCAATAGTAGCGTAGTCCACGCCTACACCAGCTGGAGAAACATGATGCTGCGTATCTTCCTAATTTGCCCATTGCCTTTTTGAACATGACTACTCTGAATCTCCTGAGAACTTGCTTCAGGGTTATATCCTCCAGCATAAGGACAGCCTGCTAAAGTGCCCGTGCAATTACTTATCTGCCTTTGCATCCCGCATTCACTCTACGAAAGAAAAAAGGCATTTTACTTCCCTCCCTTATAGTTCTTCACCAAACAAACTTTAAAAAAATACACAGGAGCCCATAAAGCTCTTCTGCCACTCACCTCTGCCTAGAAATACAGGGAACCTATAGTATGTGGAGGATAATTAGAAAACTTCTTACCACGTTGAAGGGTACCACAGACTGGGAAGAGATGATGGGACTGGCATTCCAAAATTGTGGATGAAGAAATATTTTCTCATTGTTGTCATGGAAACGAGAAGGCGTGGAACAATAAGTAACTGTGGCATGTTTTCTGGTTTCACTTAGCACCTGCAACTATGCAAAGAGAGGCGTTATTGCCTGCTGAGAGGCTGTCTTGAAGGAAGACTAGAGACAATCTGTTCAGTGAAATATACAGTTCATCACAACAGAGGGCCCGGAAGGCAGAGCTGTGGAAGGAAGATTTCTTTGGCACTATCAAAAGATCAGAATGGAGTGCCTGGCCCTGGAGAGAGCCATGATGCAGACAATGTGATGGGGCATCTTTGGAAGCACTGCACCCCAATGTTTCAATGTCCTGTAAAATGTAGAGAAGACGCCATACTGGGATCATGATTTCAATCAACCTAATTACAACGCCTTCCCCCTGCTTTCAGGAGACAGAGAATCCTTTCCAAAGGTTCTGACTGGGACTGGGACTCAGTACCAGCGTTCTTAATCTTGCACATATATTCCTTGTATATATATTTTTTTCATTTTATTGAAGGAGCACTGTTACCTCTGTCTTTCTGGTTTAGTTTTGTTTTTCACTTGTCTGAAGAACTTAATTTGGATACAGCTCAACCCATCAATGGCATAACACCCACCACCTAATGCTATTAGTGCATCAGAAAATTAAACCAAAACACACTTCTTTGCTTACGGAGCATTCCTGAGCCCCTGCCTTCAAAGGAGAAGAATAATATATCTCTGATCTTGTTCCCTTTACCATTTGTGGTATTTTGTAGAGGAAACCTCTCTGGTTCCCCTTAAGTCTGAGAATTTCTCTAGTTCCTGCTCCCATCCATCATCCAGGAGTCCTCTCTTGGTCTCTCAGATGTTGTACAAAATAGAGCAGGTACTTATGCGAGGCACATGAGGAGACACATTGTCTTTTCATGAGGCATCACCCAGTGGCATACAAAGAGTCTCTGGCACCCAGGGCCAAGCCTACGTTGGCACCCCCTAGCCATGCAGGGCAGGAGTGTCCTGGCATCACTCCCCAGGTGCCCTGTATCTCCAGAGCAGAGGGGGGAGCGGGGCGAAATGGAGTATGTGCAAATTCAGGCTTGTGTCCGCTGCCTCCTGCTCTTACCCAGTGTGTGGTGCTCACATTGAGTGCACACTGCTCAGGCAGGTGAGCTTTGCAGGACCAGCTTTGCTCTGTACTTTGCAGGGAAGACAGTGTTAATATAGATTGCTCCTACTGGCAAATAAGTGCTTGCCCTGCTTTTGATTGTTTGTTTAAGATGCAAAGTCACATTTTAGGAGTCAGGAAATGCTTTTTCCCTCTCTTTTCTCTTCTCTGCCAGGCAGCCGTGGCCATTTCCATGGCATGCCAGGAGTAGTAACAGGTCAACTAGGGATGGGAGAGGGTGCCTCAGCCCTGCCCCTCCTCCCCAGATTCTTTAGGGCTGGAGGCAGTTTTTTCCAGCCTGAGCCCCTGCAGCAGGAGATCTGGGGAGAACCCCCACCCTAGCACGTTCCATACAGCCCTCAGTCCCCTCTCTCCCCGCCAGGTCCAGGTGTTTCATGGCTCCAACCTTCCCTTACTTACCACATTGCGATACTGAGGGAAACCCCTGCATCCCAGCCAGGCAGTTCAGGGAACTTGGACACCCTGGCTATGGCTGGGCTGGGGTCTGCTAAGTACAGCCCTAGGGGGCTGGAAGGGTGCATTGCCCTCCCTGACTCATTCAGGGCTGGAGGCAGCTTTTCAGCCTCATATCCTTCAATGAGAAGCATGGGGACAGCCCCCCTCCTGCTCCCAGGCAGTCGGTTCTGGGGAATCCGAGTCAGCCCTTATCTCCTGTTGATACTCACGCACACTCAGCTCAACTGTGAGTGACTGTCAGGCAGAAGCAGTTCACTGGGGTGATAGCCCACCTGGCACCCCCTCCTAGGCTTGCACCTGGGGGCATTGCCCCCCGGCCTCCCTTTCTCTTGTCCAAGTATCCGGTAAAGGGTGTCATAAACCAGGGAAGAAGAGGGTAAACTGGGTCTTCCAGAATGAAAGGAGGACTCATAACTCACACACTCTAGTGGTGTATATCAACACGCACTGATTAGAACTGACTGACTACTGCAGCCAGGTCATCAGAGGTGCATGGGTAAGTTTGTCTTGCTACCGTAAAATGGAAGAAGGTGCTTTTCTAAAGATGCCATCAATGCAGAACTTTTACTCTTCAGTTTTGTTTCTTGTAAACAAAACTTGTAATCTGATCAAAAAGTTAAGTTTGACATGATCTGTTTTCCATAAGCCAGTGTTGACTGGCATTAATTACATTATCTTTCTTTAATTCTTTTCTTTTACCAAATCCAACATAAGCCAGCTTCTATTTTCCCCCCATGTTTGATGTCAGGCTGACAGGACTGGTTTTACCTGGATCACCCTGTTTACTCTTCTTCAAGATTAGTCATTCTGGAAGTTCCCTCAGCACGTAAGGCATTCGGCTGTCTGAAGCACCTGTAGGCGAACACAGGTAAGCCAGCCAAGGAATACGCAGTACTTCAGAGTGCCAACATTCCAATGAGTTCTCTTCTGACCGTTGTCAGTAAAGGAGCTCCCTCCAATAGTTTGAACTGACGGTGGCTTTCACTTCCACAGTCCTGGCTTTGGAGCTGAGTGCACGTTCCTGTGATGCTTTTCCATGAATTCCACCCAACCTCTCTATTTTCTTGATCTCAGAATCTAAGCTTATCAGGGCGGGCCCCAGATGAGCAGGCATCTCAATTCTTTCTTCAGCGTTTCACAGGAATGTAGTGCAATGGAAGATTGGAGGCTGGTATAAGTCAAACAGGTCAGCACAATAGCACATGCGGCGGAATGTACTCAGAAGCTCCTGGAGCATTGACCCATGAAGAATCCATTCTAGCTGAATCCTCAGTGCACAGAAAATACATGAGCCATCAGCACTAGGTTTCAGTCTCCTTTACAGAGTCTGGATGTTCCTGCTAATGGGCCATTTGGATTTGACATGTCATATCATAGACATTTTCTGTATTGTTTCTCTTATGGAATAAACTAGAAGAATATATATATGTATGTATTCCAGCATCAGATACAGAAAACTATGAAAAGCATATGGATGCTTGAGGCTGACTCAATCTGGATGATCTGATCTCTTTACTGTTCAGGAAGGGTAGGGTCACTGTGCACCATTTCTTCACACTTATTTCCTGGAGCAAGTGGTTTTTAACTTTGTGTCAGAGAAGGTTAGGGAGGGTGTATAAAGCTATAATAGACTAAAAATATTGTTCTGTTGCATCTGTTTCATGACAGACTCTTTGCCAGGGCCAGTTTCAGGCAGGGGCTTTAGGGGCTGCAGCCCTGGGCCCTTGCCTAAAGGGGGACCCCATGGCCCTCCAAAAATCTGACCCAGCTGGCCTGAGTGGCGGACTGCTGCCGCTCACTTTCAGCATGCCTGCCCAGCCCCTGGATTGGCTAGTCTGCTTACTGCCTCTGGCCCTCTCCCTCCCTCCACCCCAGCGTCAGGCATCAGCTTGTGGCCCTCTACAGCAGCATGGCCCATGCCCCCTATTCCTCCCCACAGCAGCACCAGACCATGGCAGTCCTGGCCATGGTTCCCCCCAACTCCCTCCATAGTATCGGCTGGGGTCCCAGAGCCCCTGACCCCCCCCCCATCATGGGGAGAACAATGGGGAACACACAAGGGTGGGCAGCCCCAGCCCCCCCCTCCCAGCCTTGATTTCATCCTGCTCTTTGCAGTAGAAAAATGTTAATGTAATCATTTACTCTTTTAAAAAATCAGTTTTGTTTATCTTATTGAATGGTATGCAAATTCAGATTTGAAAGTTTTGAGGGTTTTTTTACACTTCTTTTAATCTGATCCGATCCCAAATTTGTTTTTAAAATCAAGATCAAACAGAAGTGATACAAATCAAGTTAACAATTTGGCATGTGAGATTCTGGCTCAGACCAGGGTCTATGAGCTCACTCAAAAAGGTTGGGAGCCACTGCTGTAAGCATCTGTGCTGAGCACCAGCAACCCCCGTTCGAATTACTGAGCATTCAGAAAGTCCATAGAGTCGTATTCCATCAGTATCCCAGACTCCACTGCACATAAGAGTCTTCAACAACTTTAGCAACACAATATGTCAGTTTAAAAAGCGAAGGCAGGTTTTGAGAGCATATCTAGAGTCTGAGGAGTGCTAGTCAGTTTCTATACCACCCCGGTGATACCCTCCCCCCCCTCCGAATATTGTGTTCAATTTTACCACCTCTGCACCAGAAACAGGTTGACAAATTAGAGGGCATTTAGCAAAGAGAAACAAAAAGGATGAAGGGATTGGAGACTCTAAGTTATGCTGAAATGTAAAAAATATAGAACCAATGTTTTAACTTGGCTGGCTAATTTTAACATAAGAACATAAGAACATAAGAAAGGCCGTACTGGGTCAGACCAGAGGTCCATCTAGCCCAGTATCTGTCTACCGACAGTGGCCAGTGCCCAGGTGCCCCAGAGGGAGTGAACCTAACAGGCAATGATCAAGTGATCACTCTCCTGCCATCCGTCTCCATCCTCTGATAAACAGAGGCTAGGGACACCATTCTTAACCCCTTTCTGGCTCATAGCCATTTATGGACTTAGCCACCATGAACTTATCCAGTTCCCTTTTAAATATTGTTCTAGTCCCAGCCTTCACAACCTCCTCAGGTAAGGAGTTCCACAAGTTGACTGTGCGTTGTGTGAAGAAGAACTTCCTTTTATTTGTTTTGAACCTGCTACCTATCAGTTTCATTTGGTGACCCCTGGTTCTTGTATTATGGGAGTAAGTAAACAACTTTTCCTTGTCCACTTTTTCCACATCAGTCATAATTTTATATACTTCTATCATGTCCCCCCTCAGTCTCCTCTTTTCCAAGCTGAAGAGGCCTAGCCTTTTTAATCGTTCCTCATACGAGACACTCTCCAAACCCCTAATCATTTTAGTTGCCCTTTTCTGAACCTTTTCTAGTGCTAGAATATCTTTTTTGAGATGAGGAGACCACATCTGTACACAGTATTCGAGATGTGGGCGTACCATGGATTTATATAAGGGCAATAATACATTTGCAGTCTTATTTTCTATCCCCTTTTTAATGATCCCTAACATCCTGTTTGCTTTTTTGACCGCCTCCGCACACTGTACGGACATCTTCAGAGAACTATCCACAATGACTCCAAGATCTTTTTCTTGACTCGTTGTAGCCAAATTAGCCCCCATCATATTATAGGTATAGTTGGGGTTATTTTTTCCAATGTGCATTACTTTACACTTATCCACATTAAATTTCATTTGCCATTTGGATGCCCAGTCACTTAGTTTTGTGAGATCTTTTTGAAGTTCTTCACAATCTGCTTTGGTCTTGACTATCTTGAGTAGTTTAGTATCGTCTGCAAACTTAGCTACCTCACTATTTACCCCTTTCTCCAGATCATTTATGAATAAATTGAATAGGACTGGTCCTAGGACCGACCCTTGGGGAACACCACTAGCTACCCTTTTCCAATCTGAGAATTTACCATTTACTCCTACCCTTTGTTCCCTGTCTTTTAACCAGTTCTCAATCCATGAAAGGACCTTCCCTTTTATCCCATGACAACTTAACTTACATAACAGCCTTTGGTGAGGGACCTTGTTTTAGAGATTTTAGAGATTAAAATCCATACTTAGGCATCTAAGTAAAAGCAGATTGATTTTCAAAGGTGCATACAATAGTGATGTGGTCCGTTACTGCTGGTGTGCCCCCTGGTGGCCTGGCAAAGCATTACAATTACACCTCTGTGTCACGTTCCACAGGGGTAGCCGTGTCAGTCTAGTTTAGCAAAACAAATAAGGAGTCTAGTGGCACTTTAAAAAACTAACAAATGTATTTATCGCATGCGCTTTCGTAGGAGAAAAATCCCACTTCGTCAGATGCTTATACGAAGTGGGATTTTCTCCCATGAAAGCTCATGTGATAAATCTGTTAGTCTTTAAAAGTGCCACCAGACTCCTTGTTTGTATCGCTTTCTCTGTATCCCCTCGTCGGCTTTCAGTAAATCCAGCAAGGCTTATGTATATTGGACAGTGCCCTGTCAGGGGTCTAGTTTATTTAACCCAGAATTGGAACCTTGTACAAAGAGGCCTCCACCCCAACAGCTGTAGCTGGAGGGAGCTGAATTAATGTTAGTCCACCAAACCTGCTTGATGGCTTTGGTCTTTGTTACTCCAGCTCAAGTCAGGTAACCGCAGACAAGAAATGTAGTATAGTCTTATCAACGCTCCTCCAAGTAACAACAGTTACTCAGCATATTTGAGAATCATGTTACTTTTAATAAGGTGCTTACGTACGAACAAAGGTGTTTAGCCTTAAACTCATAACCTTGACAGCTAACAGAAAGATCAGTATCGACACGTGTTTGAAAAGTGACGACTTTAAGAAGTGTTGGCCGGGTACATGGTATACCGTACACTTTAATCATTTCCCCATAGACTTCAGAGCTACAGTATGAACATATGCATTTATAGGACTTCCAGACTATGTTTAAATCAATTGTTTCCTCCTTTCATCTATATGTTTTCCAAAGCTTGGACTCCAGAAGTTATTCAGAGACATTACCATCCCTTTTGTTTTTATTTTTCATTATATATCAGCAATTGCGAAGGCAGGGCACCTGTTGATTAGGTAACTTTATACCATTCATAAATCGGACAAATACAGTAGTCACTTTTAATGCATGCTCCTTGGTAATTCTTGCAATCAACACTGTAGTATTTGGAGAGACATTTTCTTTCTTTGCTATTGTTCAGTTTCTTATTGTTTTCCTGACCTCTCCAGTATTCTTGTGCCTGTTCTCCAACCTTTATTAAGCTATTTTGTGCACGTGCCTAGGAATACAATGAGTTTGAATAAAATCTAGACATCAGAAAGAAAGGAACATGCTTCGTTTTGGAAAGCAGAGGCAAACAGCTTCCTGCATAGGAACGAAGCTATCTCCATCCTACACTTGTACTCCACATGACACAACAGTTTCCCACTATTTCAATATTTTTTTCTGTCATACCAAAATGGGTTAAATTATGAGGCAGTGGGGGCAGGATTCCAACAGACTTCAGTTTACTTGAGCTTTCAGACTCTCCTGGCTGTATCACTCTAATAAATAGCTAAAAGTGTGCTACAGGCCCTGATTCACAGAGCAACCTAGCGATATTGTACTCACAGTTGCTTCTCTCTTTGCAGCATTATAAGATTGATGAGCATGCAGCCATGCAAGCACAGTGGGAAGAGGCATCCAGAGAAACAATCAAGAAAACAACCGAACCATGTCCTAGTTGCCCCGTGTACCAGTAGAAAAAATGGCGAGTTTACTGGAGAGTGAGTAACCCTCGCAATAACCATCTTTTTAAAATTAATTTTACAGTACAGCTATTAATGTGTATATAGCTTTAAGGGACTTGCTCAAAATCAGTGGCATACGGATGGGGGTGCTGGCCTCCCCTCCTCTCTCCAGGTGTGTGTGTGTGTGTGGGGAGGGGGGGTAGGCTGTCCCCTCCCAGCAAGGGGCTAACTCTGGGGCTGCTGCCCCGGGATGGGTAAGTGCAGGGGGCATTTGCGCCCCCTCTCTAAGTACAGGATCCACCCTGGGGCAGCTGGGGGCTGGGATCCCCTGTGCCTTGCACTGGGGAGGTGGGGCTGCAAGGTGTAAGGAGGGCAGAAGGTGCCAGAGGGCCACAAATGTGGGCTTGGCCCCTAGGTGCCGGCCAAACTCCATATGCCACTGCCCAAAATCAAACAGTGAATCAGTGGAAGACCCCATGAGTCCTGAGAACTCGTTCCTTGTGCAATTACTAACCTGTGTGTATGTGAGACATCAACACTAGTGTGAGTTAAGCAGGAGGAATGAACAGACATCACTCTATGGACATGTATTATTTATCACTGTATGCAGAACTAGGATGTAACATGAAGCACTAATGTGAATTATGCCAGAGTTACTATCCTTCCCTCATAATATTTGTATTACAAACTAGACGAAGGTATTTAACACAACCTAACTTAATGGCAATATATTATTATGAGCTGGGCTAAACCTCCTTGTAGGTTAATAGTAAACCTCATGGAAATTGATGTGTGAACGCAACTTTCACTTAAAAAAATCATTGTGTGCTAGATAAAGAAGGAAACAGGATGTTCAGCCCTGATGAGAAGGCTGACAGCTGCAGAACCCTTGCCCTTGAGAAGAAGCGAGTGGATCCTATAAGCTAAAAGGGGAAAAGACTAAGATGTGCACTGGAGACCCAGTGAACTCTGACATGGAGCATGATGCTCCCTGGGCCCTGTGAAATAAGAGAGGCCCCAGTCCTGCTAGGTGCTGCCTATGGGTTCCCCTGCCCCCCATTCTTTTCCTTCATACCTTCAGTTTAACTTGTTCATTGACTAGTGACTGTTTCGTTATTTCACCTGGGACCCAGAGAGCAGAAGAAAGGGCCAAAAGGTCTCAGCTGGAGGACCGAGTGCAGGCCCTCTAGATTAAAGACACTCTTTCACAGCACCTGCTGGAATGGGAGTAATTAGACCCACAGGCATGTGCTCCCCACAAGGCTCCTAAAGGGGGCCCTCTACCATGGACAGATAGATGACAGGGTCATCAAACCTGTAACAAGGCCTGATAAAGTCTGCCCAGGAGTTTTGGATTGTGTGACTGAAAGACTTTTTGCTGAATATTGGGGTTTGTTTGTTTGTGGTTTGGGGAGGACAGGGGGAGTGAAGAAAGCAGGCAGAACACAGAACTAGAGAACAGAGAAGGAGGCAGAGGTAAAAGAGAAGAAGGCCAGTAAACACAGTGTGACCCTGGAAAAAGCTAGAGTGAGAATTTTGGGGTATGTCTACACTGGCAATTACTCCCCATCCACACTGGGCTTTCATTAAGTCTACTTAAGAAATTCCTTAAGTTGACTTAATGAAAGCTTAAGTCAACTTAGTAAGAACTGCCAGTTAGCTTGACCTAACCCTTAAATCAACTCCTTAGGTTGACTTAAGCACAGTGTAGACGTGGATTAACCCTTAAATCGACTTGATTAAGTCGATTTAAGGGCAGTTAGGTCGACTTACTAACCAGGCTAACCACTTTGTTAAGTTGACTTAATAAGGTCGACTTTAAGTCAACTTAAAGTTGACCTTATTAAGTCAACTTAACAAAGTTGACCTAACTTTTTCTAGTGTAGACATAGCCTTGGGGTCTAGTGTTGACTACAGAGGCTTGAGATTATAAATTAAGAAACTGTTCTTTGTGTTCTTGTGACTTCTGCATAGAGAGACACATTTCTTTTAAATAAACAAGATTGCATCAAAGAAAATACCAGACTTCACCAATTTCTCATTCCATCAGGATCATCTCCAGAGCCTTGAACTTTGCTTAGCTGCTCAGGTGAAAAAAAAGCAACAATATGAATTTTAATTATTGCTACTAATTGATGACACCAGTTATTCCCACAGGGCTTTACAAACAGAGAGTAAGAAATGTTGCCAACCTCAAGGAGCTTCAGATAGGAAAAGGAGTGAAGAGATTATTTAGTGAGGAAGTAGACAGAAGTAGATTTGAAGAAGGAATGAAAAAGGGAAGTTGCCCAGATGGAAAGTGGGAGACTTATCCAAGCACAAAGAGCAGCCAGAATGAAAGTACAAAATCAAGAGTGGGAGAAGGAACAGAATCTCGGTTTTAATCGACAGAAAACTTACATCATCATCTTTTCTCTACTAGATGCATGAAGAACATACTTTTAATAGTTATGGACAGTGGCTGCATATACCACTCAGATCAAGAAGAGAATAGATTTCATTGTATTGTTTTTTTCTGTGCATTACTGTAAAGAGAATTGTAACACAAAAAGGCTAGAAACAGGACAAGACTATCCTCTGTTTGTAACCCAATCCATATCAAGGGATGTGTCAGACTGCAAAATCTCCAAGCATTAGTAGCAACTTTGGAATTCTTAGATGTATTTGAACTGAGGCGTGAAGTATAAAAAGGTGCTGTGCATGCTTCATTCTCTGATAACGGGTACGGTATCTTCTAACTTCTGTGCTGGTATTTGCTGACTGCTTGCAAACCATTGTTCCAAGTGTAATGTTACCAATAATCTACAGATTTATATTTTGGTCAAGATTTTCTTAGAACAATATCAAAATGCTACTAATGTGTCTTTGAACAGCACAGCCTTGTTTAGCACATTCTGTTGTATCATGTATCAATGTAAGGAATAATTTATATTTAAAAATAAAGTGAGATCTCAGCAGAGTTCTGTACTTTATTTTGTTTTTCTTCACATTACTTTGCTGGAAAATGTAACCATTTGTCATGAAGAAATTTCTTAAATTTCTCTGCACTATATGCATGAGAAATATTCAAGCAACCCATGCAAATTAGATCTGTTCCCCTGCTGGCTGGTGAAAGCCAGCAAATAGTGTCTAGTGCTAACACAAATGATCAGTGCCTCTCTCTGAGCAGCAAACCTGTCGTTTTTCCTCAAAAAATCTGATACCTCCTCAGCAGGACTGCCTGATCTTATAACATCATCCTGTGTGCAAATCCCTCCATTGCTCCAACCCTACTTCCATTATCAGTTCAAGGACTTAGTCTTTTTCTTCAAAGACATCAATAGGTCAAGATGCAGCTCCATCTGTTCAATCCACAACCTGTCTGGACAGACTCAGTACTCTGGGATAATGAGCTTTATAAAGCACAGGACCAGCATGTGAGCTGGGAAATAAAGCATTCTGCATCAAAGGGATTCTGCTATGGACTGAGCTTCCAAAGGATATTAGCCTAATGTAGAGCTAGATCATCTTCAAGGTGTGCTGTAAGACACTCCTATTTAATAAAGCTTGCCCCACTCTAACTGGAATGATTTGTAGCATTATATTTAACACACATAAGATAGATACCACCACCACCACCCCCTGCTCCCAGGCAGTGGTTCCTAAAACTCAGAATGGGGAAGGGCAGAAGATTCCCGCAAGTCCATTAAGAACCTCATTGTACAGGTCTAAAATACAGCATTTTGGAAATTCTTAAATACTACAATGACAGGAATGAGAAGAAACCCCAAAATAAATAGAATATCATCAGACAATGCAAAAAGATCAAAGTGGAGAATGTACCTCTAGGCAGTGTCAACTCCTATTTGTTTACACTTGAGCTGCCTTTTTTCTTTCCATGGCAGTGATTTTAGATATCAGTTTTATTGAAACTAAGTCATGAGACTTTAGTCTAGCCTTTAAATGTTGATCGTTATTTCTGTTTTGTTTTTATCCTTCCCCATAGCATTTACACACATAGGATTTGTCTTCAATGATGGTGGCAAATTCACCACCATCAGATCGATCTCCCTGATTGAGTCCCTGAAGACCCGCTCAGCTGATTAGGAAGCTGACTCTGGAAGACCACCCCCACAGAAGGAGTAGCACTGAGTCAGTGGGAAGGGGTTTCCCTCCAGCTCAGGCTACTGAAGTCAGCACAGTAAGTAGAAGGCAGGCAATCGGAGAGAGAAACGCAAGGAATTTTAAGTATCTTGTGTATCTCCCTTCAATTACTGCTGAAATTGTGTGGCAGTATAAACTAGCCCTTAATCTTACACAGCTGCATGCTAAAATCAGGAAGCCCCCACACACAGGATATACGGACCTGGCAAGTGGAAACCTCACAATTAAGTTGGCCAGTAAAACTTCCATTTTTCCATTGCAGTTTGGTTGAAATCAAAAACACTTTGAGAAATGGTATCAATGTCTATGAAATTTCTTTTCTGAGGGAGGAAGAAAATCCAAGCTACCACTTGTAAATAGATCCATTTTGACATCCGAACAAAAGTTTTTTTCCTTTTGACTTTTCATTTCAAAACGTTTTTTTTTAAAGATTTTGTTGTGCAATATAAAACAGGGGAGTCAAACATGAAATGTTTTGATTTTATTTGAACAAATGTTTTGATAAATCCAAAATGAATATTTTTTTAAAATTTTATTTTGGAAAGAAATTCAAAATATGGGGGGTTCATTTGGAGGTGGACTGAAAACAAAATTAATAATCTTGAAATCCTCCACAAAGCAGAATTTTCATTCTTTACCTAGTTCTGCTTGCAGGTGATCATGAACGTGGTTATTTTGTAGAATTGTAGGTTGTCCTGAAAGAATAATTCTAGTAATTGCTTGCTCTTATGTATAAACAAGGATAGAAATACCAAGGTCTCTGTAGACATCTTAAATATCCAGTTTGTCCTAAAATATGCCACATCAGTAAGGGTAATATACTTTATCTACACCAAAAACTTCTAAATACCTAAGTTTGCATGGTCTTTGGCTCTTCTCTGTTTACAAGAGATAATAGTCAACAGAAGTTTAATCGATGTACAGTTCCAGTGTAGTAAAAGATCATAATTTTTTGTTAGAACTTTTGTTTTCAGCATTTGTTCATATTGTATATTTAGGCTTGCGTTAGCAGATTTCATTTTATAGTTTTATAGTTTCATTTTATAGTTGACATACATACCATTTGAAGTACATTGCTCCAATGACCATTGGCTACACTTTATGTATAGCCATTAAAAACAAAAACCAACCCCCCCCCCCACAATCAAAATTAGGGGCATGGAGATAAAGTTACTCAAAGTACAGGGCAATGCAAAACATGTAATTAAAAACATGGGAAACATACCAACATAATCAAAAGAATGGTCCAGATGTAAAGAAGGTCCATTCAACTTTAACTGCTAGTGCAATTTTAAGATAAATATCAGTCCATTACTAAAAATCTGTATATCTGGATGTATTAGAAGAAAATAAATTCCAAGGCTGAGAACTTCATGTTCTAGTTTGATTCAAGAGGGTTTTTTTACGTGCTTGCTTTCTGACTGGGTTATAAACTACTGAAAATAAATGTTACTGTTATGAGTCCATGTAGATCCAGGGAGCATGGGTTCCTACTTGAGCATCACTTTGAGAAAACACATGAGAGCATTCAGTCATTTCTGAGGGTCATTGCATAAGATGTATTTAGGGAAAACAGAAAGATATTGGTGTTAGAGGCAGGAGAAAGTGAGAAGTGGGGCTGATAAAACTGAGTAAATGTACAGAATAGAAAGAGTGAAAAGGCACAGAGGAGAAGAAAGTGTGAGGAAAGGTAAGAAGAGGGGAGATTATTTAAGAAAAGAGAGCAAAGGGTTAATTGTTTAATCACCATTGTCCCCCAAATGTACTTGGAACTGTCTGCATTAAAGTAAGGATTCGTGCAATAATATAATGCAGCACTGCACATTCAAAATGTATCATCTTGATGGGGGTATTTTCTTACTAAGATCCGTATTCCATTACTTGGTTTCACGCACTAAGGTACATTTTGTAATTGACATGGTCTGTTGTCAGTTGACTAGTGATAATCACACTGAATCCAGCCACAGTCATTCCCACTCTGTGGCTTGGGAAGTAATTACTACATTTCATAACAACAAATATTTGGATCAAGCCAAGGCCCAACTCTTTCCCACATTCGTTAAACTTTAACTCAACTTTACAGCCAGTAAGTTTCACTGGGATAGCACTATTCCTCAGAGTTAATATCTCAATTATAATGCATAGAGATATGCAATTATGGCCTTCTTCCAAATCCCATTGAAGTCAATGGACTTTGGATCAGCATCTCTTTATTTTATAGACTGTGAGGCCCTGTTGCCGCATGTAAGAGGTCTGTAGTAATAGGGAAGGAGGAAGAATGCGCAAAACAGCAATAAGATGGAAATGTCTCAGGAACCAGAGTCCCTGTGTAAGAGTGAGGCCATGCAACCTACCCTAAAGCTATTGTCATTGGTGGTTTTTAAGAACAAGTTAGAGACAAACGCCTGTCAGAGATGGTCTAAGTATCCTGGCCCAGTGCAGGGGGTTGAACTAGATGCCTTCTTCAGTTTCTTTCCAGCATAGGCAGTGCCTGAGGTTTTTTTGGGGGGGAGGCTATGCCTCTCCACTTTTTTCCTGCCTTAAGGGAGGGTGATGGTGGGAAGGGGGCAGAAAGGAGTCAGCAGTGGACAGGGCATTGGGAGAAGTGGTGGAGTGGAGGTGGGAAAAGCGTGAGGGTGGAGCTCTGGGGAAAAGGCGAAGAGCGGGCAGGGCCTCAAGGAAAGAGGCTGAGCAGGGGCAGGGCTACCCATGCCAGCTCTAAATTGCTGTGATTCTAGGTTCTCCAGATCACAGTCTCCTTGCTCCTGGATGGAGTCTGGAACAGTTGTTTCTGAGGAGGTCAGTTTCTGTGTCCTGATAAGTGTCTCATCTCTCTTCGTCTCTGCCCTGGCAGTTTCCATGAATTCCTTACAAGCAACAAACATAATCTTATTTTCTTGGGTTCCTTGTGTAGCAGCAGGCTTGGGATTTTGCTGAGGACAAGAGCTTTGGATGGACACAGTTTTTCACTTTGAAATTCTCTCTCTGGTTCTCCCAAACTTCAATTCCTTTTCTCCTCAGCCTTTTACTTCCTGTACCCGGAGGTGGGGGGTATCTGATTTATTCAGAAGATCTCTGGTAATCTTTCCCTGCCTCTCTTTTACACTTTGGAAAGAAGGGGTAGCCATTTTAATCTAGTTCAGCAAAACAAACAAGGAGTCCTGTGGCACTTTTAAAGACTAACAAATTTATTTATCACATGAGCTTTTGTGGGAGAAAATCCCACCTCATCAGATGCTTTAAAGATGGGGAATTTACAGAATGGGGGAAATTAAATGCAGGGAAATGTATGACACAGGATCAGGTCAGGCTGTAACAGCAAATCAGAATAGGTATTGGGATTCAAACACTGGGGAACAGCATATAGAGGAAGGTGAGGTCAAATCACCTGTTGTGATGAGAAAACCATACTCCCTGTTTAACCCTGAGGCAATGGAGTCAAATTTACATATAAGTTCCAATTCTGCAGTTTCTCTTTGAAGCTGCGATTTGTTATTCATTTGTTTGAGCACTACTATTAACAAGTCATCAATGGAGTGAGCAGGGAGATTGAAGTGTTCCCCTCTTGCTTTTTGAATGTTGTGATTTGATGAAAGCTCATGCAATAAATAAATTTGTTAGTCTTTAAGGATCCATCTACACTTACCAGTTAGGTCGACTTAAGGAGGCTTAAGTCGACCTAAACTACTCCACGTCCACACTGGCCTTTCCTTAAGTCGACTTAAGCATTTCCTTAAGTTGACTTAAGGAAAAAGTTAAGTCGACTTAATAACACCTCAATTTAGGTCAATTTAAAGCTTAAGTCGATCTTATTAGGTTGACTTAAGCCAGTGTGGATGGGGATTAGCACCTAAGTCCACCTTATTAAGTCGACTTAACACTTTAAGTCGACTTAATAAGGTTGAAAAGGGGCTATGTCTACACTAGAAAAGTTAAGTCAACTTTTGTTAAGTCAACTTAACTTTTCTAGTGTAGACATAGCCCAAAAGTGCCACAGGACTCCTTGTTTACTTTGGAAAGAAGTGACTTTTTGTTCCTCTGGCAATTGGGATCAAAACCATTGCTTCAATCAGAAGGCTTTCAGGCCATTTTCTCCTCTGGAGTCCCTGTTGTGAGACAGAGTGAAGATGAATCTTCTTGACTCTAGAGCAGCTTCACTCTATGCTGTTTATATGACTCAACTTGATTGTCAGGACTGAAATAGCAAACCCCTAGAAAATCTCATCTTAAAATCTATAGACTTTTGGTAAAAGAGACTATTCTATACAGTTGTGTTTCCTGAAGTGTGGGTTATACCCTAGTTAGTGGGGTAGGAGTCTGGACAGATCTTTTAGTTGATCTCCAGAACGTCTGCTTCTATTTTATTTTTTAAAAGTAAGTTTCTCTCTGTTACAGTCACAAAGAAAATCTTCAAAACAAGAAGTCAATTCAATTGATGCTGAGAAACTACCTGAATTTGCAAAGAGCCAGGAAAAATAACTCTGAGGTGAAAACTTTTCCATTAATGTCAGTAGATGCCAACTCAGATTCCATTAGGGATACTTTAAATGTAAGCACAGTTAACTATTTCATTGCTGATTAAAGTGTGTCAGAAAGTATCATCATGTGTTGAATCTGATCAACATTAGCATTTCCCATAATGGAGGAAGGCACCAAGAATTATCTGAAGGAAGTGGGGAAACAGAAGTGATTTCATTTCCCTGAAGGCAGATTCAGCTTTCAAAAGTTTGGGAAAACCTGAGGTAAAGGAAAACTGTTAACCCTTACGTTCCTGACCTGCTATATGACCCACCACTCTGCACTGCAATTTTCCCATCTCTAAGATGGGGATAATTATATTATACCCTTTTGTAAAGGGCTATTTAGACAAAAATCACTATATCTAACTGCTAAATATTGTTATGTTTTTATATACCTCTCAACTGTAGTTTCCACTTCATGCATCTGATGAAGTGGTTGGAGCCCACAAAAGCTTATGCCCGAAGAAATTTGTTAGTTTTTAAGGTGCCACAGGACTCTCATTGTTTTTGCTGTACACAAGCTAACATGGCTATCCCTGTGGAAATTATGGTTTTGTTATTCATTTTCAATATTATTCTAACTCACTGACCTTCTCACCCTTCCAAGATTTTCAAATATTTGGAAATCAACTTAAGTGTTCTGACAAAAATTATTTACATATTATGTGCATTTTTAGGACAATATTAAAAGCACAATTCATTACAAATACTATTTTCAGTGAACAGATGTTCAATTTGGATTAACACTGCAGTCATTCATCTTATTTTTAGACTAATTACTCTTCAAACCTGACAGAGTGGATTATTGCGTCTAACGTTTTTTTAGATTTGCTCATAACAACATTGATTTTTAACATCTATCTATCTATCTATCTATCTATCTATCTATCTATCTATCTATC
>ML685810.1:13396990-13418283 GCA_007922175.1 Pelusios castaneus
ATCTATCTATCTATCTATCTATCTATCTATCTATCTATCTATCTATCTATCTATCTATCTATCTATCTCAGACTTCCTAACTCCTTTATTACTTTAAGATTTACTATGGGAAATGATAATTAATGATATTATCCTATATGAACATATAGTATTATAGTATGTACAACTCCACTGAACTGATGGTACAAGCATAGTGGACCTCTGATGTTTGTATAATTCGATGGGTTTCTGTGGCATTACTCTGGATTATACCTATTTAAATAATGTCATTGAATCAGGCCAACTGTGTTCCTTTCTTTCCCCCAAATATTAGCATACTGATGAATGGAAAAACTACTCTTCTGTGTGTGTGGTAATGGCACAAAGCCTGTTTCAAATAAACAGAAGCCAATAAGAGTATTTCCATTGCTTCAATGGGCTTTGGATCAGGTTAATAGAGCTCCTTAATTCTAAAATAATGTTTCAAATCCAAGCAAGAGATCTAATCCAAAGCTAATTAAAATTAATGGAAAGATGCATTGGCTTCTAGACTGTCAAGACAGAATTAATAGGTTTGGCAATCATGCACCGCTATTTCCTATGCACAGTTTGTCTCAAGTGTTATCTGTTCTACACTTTTCATGAGCACTAAATTCTCATAAATATGTAATTAAAAAAATTAGTCTGGGTGGAAGTATTACAAGCTGTCCCTAATATATTGTGTATCTAAAAGAGACAACTGAATATCATACTGACATAAAGAATTGTGTGTTCTCTATTTTATAGCTACTAGTTTGTTTTATAAAATTGAATTCTTTTTTTCAAGTCCTCATCCTTCAAATTAAAACAACAGAGACTTGCTCTGGTAGTGCAATCTGGTTACAATTTAGTTGATGTTAAATGGATTATGTACCGGATGGATAATGCAACATTCAATAATAATTACTCCTATAATTATTCAATCCTACAACAACAAAGAAAATCTCTAATACTTAATTCTGGTTAATTAGCAATGAAATCTGAATAGGTGGTAGATTAAGAATTCCAAAGCTACGCTCCCTAAGGACAAACCATATCTCATACTTTAGCATAAATAATAATTTGGTGCCACGATTTTTGACTAAAATTGTGTTTATAAGTAAAGCTACCTGTTTTACAAATAGTAGAACAAATAATTCCATTTGGGAGTAACTGTGAACCTAGCCCAATATACTGTACTTTGGAAGAATATTGCAGTCATACTGGAAATACTTATTAATGAAACCATGGGAAACGAGTGGAATTATTCATTTGCATCTGTTAGAAAAGAAAAACCACAATATCTCCAGACAGATGACTTATGACTCCTTGTATATGTGCATTTTAGTACCATGGAAAGTGAAAAATCATATGAAGGCAACACATCATGTTTACAATCTTTTATGCAAGGACCTCAAAGCATTCTACTACACTGGGTAAAGTATCATTCTCATTTTGCATGTGAGAAACTGAGGCATAGAGAAATTAAGGGCCATCTGCATGGAGCTACCACTGATATTGAGTGTTCCACATGGAAGTTTGCAGTATCAGATCCTTTGTGTCTTACCGAGGGACACACAATGAGTCAGTGTCAAAGCCAGGAACAGAACCAATGTCTCCTCAGCCCCAGTATGCTGCTCAGGCTAGGCACACTGGCTTGTCTACACTTACAAAGTTAAGTCGACTTTAAATTGACTTAGAGAGTCTCCACTGGAGCCACGGCTCCCTGGGCTAGGGGAGCTGCAGCTCCTAGGGACAAGGGGAGCCCTGGCTCCCTGGCAAGCAGGGACCTATGGCTCCCCCTGAGCACAAGGGAGCTGTGTGTGGCTCTCCTGTCCCTGGGGGTGCCGCAGCTCCCTGCTTGCCGGGGAGCTGGACGTGGCTCCTGGGGAGAAGGGAGCCCCATGGGGCTCTCTGGCTGGCGCTTCAGCAGCAAGGGAAACCCCTGCCGCCCCAGCTGGGGCTCCAGCAGTGAGGGATTCCCCCGCTGCCCCAGCTGGGGCTCTAGCAGAGAGGGATTCCCCCGCTGCCCTGGCTGGGGCTGCAGCCACGTGGCTTGAGTCCTGGCCGGGGTGGCGGGGGTTTCCCTTGCCACTGCAGCCCAGGCCACAGAGCCCCATGTGGCTCCCTTCTTCCTGGGAGCTGCAGCTCCTTGTCCTGGGGAGCCATGGCTCCCTTGTCCCCTGGGGGGGTGCTAGGGCTCTCGGGGAAAAGGGAGCAGTGGCTCCCTTCTTGCTGGGAGCCCCGGCTCCCCCCCCGGGGACAAGGGAGTTGTGGCTCCTCCCGGGGACCAAGGGCTCCCCCCAAGACAAGGGAGCTAGGGCTCCCTGGCAGAAGGGCACCACGGCTCCTCCTGGGGACAAGGGAGCCGTGCATGGCTCCCCAGCAGAAGGGAGCCACACGCAACTCCCTTCTGCCGGGAAGCCGTGCGTGGCTCCCTTGTCCCCCCGCCCTAGGTCGACTTATGGAGTAAGTTGACTGAGGGCGTCCAGTGTGGATGCAGAGTAGTTTAGGTCGACTTAAGCCTCCTTAAGTCAACCTAAGCTCCCAGTGTAAGTGCACCCACTGTGTTTACATACAGGACACAAATATACAGATTCTATTGTATTGAGTACCATGTGTCTTTTATTTCTTTTCAGTCTGAAAGCCAATATGTTCTATCTCGGTGTAAATTTAAGAGAAAATGCCTCCCTTTCCTTCAATGTTTGTCCATCAACTCTCACTCTGCCTTTCTGTGTATGTGTATGCGAGTGTGCTTTTACTAGGACTGACAGGATCATCCTCTTTTGCTAGAAGATAGACAGGCCCCCAGCACAAATGGGGCTGGGGAAGTTGGATAATATAATTATTTTCCAGTTTTCAAATAAAATTTCCAGCATAGATTTTCAAATGGACTAAATTATTTTTGGGTACCCAATTTTAGACATCTTAAAATGGTCTAATTTTCAGAGGGCAGACATTCAGTATGTGTGAAAATCAGGTCCTTTTAAAGCCTCTCCACTTAGGCATACAAAGTTGAGAAAAAACAAATAATTATGTTCCCTTTTAAAAATCTGTGATTCCCTGTCTCATCAATAGCAATGATTTTTTTTTTTACTTCATCTTTGCTGGGAAAGGGGGAAGTACTGAGTTGTGAGCACAGTTTAGGTTCTTAGGTGGAGATGTGGTAAGAGCATCCATATTTATATAGTTCCATTCTAAAGCTGTGTGTTATTTAAGAATTAGTGGAGTGGCACCCATATAAAGCAGGTATGAGTTTGTCCTTTTGACTCAACAGATGTGAGGGATCATACTTAAATAATCCTGAAATTCCAAGACTACAGAACTGCTGTAGAATTCTAAATTGAGTTAGCCTTCCCATCACTGGGTATTTGATGATAGTGTCCTATCTTCTGTGTTATTGAGAGAGAATGTTACTGAGATCTCTTAAAAGTTGTTATCGCTTCTAGTTGGCGTTGTTTCCTGTGGCAACAACCTCAGCTGGTTTTTATGAGTTGGTGTAATGCAGCAAGTTACAAAAAACAAAAACATCACACTCTGGGCTGCCAGCATGAAAGGTAACTTGTGTCTGCACTTCAGTATTTTCGAAAGCACTTGAACTAACATGCATTTTGATAGCTATGAAATGATCATATGTGACCACATATATTCTCAGGCACCTTTCTTCTGGATGTTTAAGCCTATTTATTCTTTGTTTTTCTTATCACAGCTTGCTTTTTTTCCCCTCCCTCTTTTGCTTTCATTTAATGTTTCTGGAAGAGCTTGGAAAGATTTTTTCTTTAAATGTTTCCTGTCACTCTTTTATATTGTAGAAACCTTAACTCCTCTTCACCCCCATCTGTGCCATACAGTGCTCTGTGAGGCTTGAAGATCCTGCTGTAAAATCACCCAGTAGACTAGACAGAATGAGACGATCCCTCAAAACAAAAGTCAGTTTCTATGCCAATCCAGTTAGTCGTGCCAGAATTGTACTCTTTCAGAAACACAGGCTTCTGCCATCTGAGCTAATGGATTTCTCTCTAAGGGCCAGTTTTTGAAGACTCATGCCGGTGCACAGAGCGTGGGGGAAGCATGTGCAGCCCCTTACCCTCTGCCTGAGAAGCATTTCCTCTGCATAGCCAGAGAACCCATCCAAGGGTGAGGAGAGGTGGTATGCCATGCACCAACACTCCAAAAGCCCATCAGGTAGACTGGTTTCTTCAGAAAGCTCATATTAAAGGCCGCAGCATCCGGTACAATCCCATTGCACGCTGGGATACTCAAGAATAGATTGTGTCTGTTTCAGGTATAAATCCTTTATCACAGGTGAATTGGCCACCTGTGTCTGATTGAGGGCAGTTGGCAGTCTATATTGCTGGCAAAATTCAGTGGCAGTCAATGGCATCCAGTTACGCAGAGTAGTTTGTGTAACTCTTGTTGACTTTGTTATGACCTGTTAGAGCCCCATCTTCACCGTGCTGCACCAAAGGGGAAACGCATTCCTGTTGACGCAGCACTACGCCACTTGAGGGGGGTGGCTTTTATTAAATCGATTTCCAGATTGACATTACTGACTGCTCAGTCAATCTGGAAAAATCGACTTGACAGCAGCAAACTTGCTGCCATCCGTATAGACATACCTTGAGAGAGGAACAAGAGGTGGGAGGGGGAAAGTGTAGCTGGATTGAGGAGGTAGTTGTAGGTGATTTCTGCATGGAGTAAGAGAGGTGTTTGGATTATAATGTGGCTCTATGAAGGAGGGCTCTGGACCCTTGTGCAAGGAAATGAAGAGCACCTGAAGGAGTGCTTGGGGTTCCTGATTTAAGGAGACAGAAGTGTTTGAACCATGGAACTAGTGACTAGCAGAGTGAGGTACATATGGACTAAATAAATTGGATTCCTCTCCAGAAAGGTAATGTTTTAAAATAGTACATACTGGGTGGGTTTTTGAGGAGCCTCGGGAGAGAGGGAAACCGAGGTAGGGTGCTGCAGAGCCACTGCAAGCAGCTGCTTGGGAACTGGCTGCCCATTAATACTCTCCTTGGGCTCCCCAGGAGATGGAACAATTTCACAGCTGTCCTACTTGGGCCAGTAGCTAAATATAACAATTTGACCCTTTCTTTATGGCACTCATAAGACTTTTTCCCCTCTATTTTGTGGGCCAACCTCTAGGAAGTAAAATCAGTTACTCAAAGCTGATGCTTTTTGGCACAGTTGGTAGTGTGTACAAAACCAGTGCATTACAGCACCATTTATGAGGGAGCAAAGAAAAAAGTGCCAGACAGGATGTAAAAAGGGTGACACCATGGCCCTTCTGTATTCTTCATCTCCTATCCTGGGAACATAAAGGTCTTGTCTCAGTTTAAGGATTTCTGTTCTCAATTTTCCTTTGAACCTAGGCTGTGGAGAAGAAGGAAGAGGAAAATCACAAGAGGACAGAAAGAAGAAGATAGGAAAGATCTAAGGAGGAAATGGCCTTGCAGATCAGACCCCTCACCTCTTTCCTTCAGCCACATGGATTTGACTTAATCTAGCTGCTCTTGTCTTTAGGTAAGTGCTAGACTAGTTGGTGGCTGTGCTGCTGATGGTTCACAGCCTGCCATGCAACCAGATCCCTCATTGCCTTCTCTGCTGCTTCTTTCCTGCTATCTTCTCTCCTACCCCTGACCACAGCTAAATGTGAGTATCCTCTGGGATTGTGGGGCCCCTTATATCCTCCTCCTTTCCCATTGCAGTGTACGGGTCATGGATTTTCTTTCATCACTCTTTCTGGGGCCATATATTGTGGTATTATGAGCATTTCTTCTCTTAATTTTAGGGAGGGGATTCTATTTTTGTACTACATTCAGGTCTTTTTAATAATAATAATAATAATAAAATAATGGAGAAATGATTCTTCACCAGCACATAAAATATTCACTAGGACATCACCTATCTTATGTTTAGGCTTTTGTCACCAGAGAAATTAACAGTAACAGACTACCACTCATCTCTCAGTGCCTCAGCTCCCCATCTGTAAAATGAAGATAAGAGTGGGATTTTCAAAGGGACTGAGTGTTGCGACCTAATTGCTGGGAATTTTACCATTGACTTTAATGGGAGCAGACTTGGACCAACTGTGAGCATTTTTGAGAATCCCACCTACCTTTACCCAGGAAGTCCCTGGAAGAGCTGGCACTTCTAATTTCCTGCATCTCAGTTTGAGGCTTTAGCCACTTACTTGACCTTCTTTCCCTCTCTTACTTTAGGATAAAATATGACATACCATTGACTAACATGAGTGCACCACTGAAAGACTTTCTAATTTACAGACAACTGTTACATACCTGTTCTCAGTTGGCACTTGTTTATATTGTCTTCATGGTTAAAAGCTATGCCCATACTCTGAAGTTCTTGCCCCATTTAGCTTGAGTGATGAGTGAAGAATTCAGGATAGTTCTGTATATTTTTAATATTTAAAACAGCAGTAGACAAACAGAATTCAGATACTTTTTTCACTGTTGTCCATGGTTCTCAGAATGAGGGATGCCGATATTTCCTGCCCACAGACATTTTCTCCAATTAATGGTGGGCTCATATTCCTTGTCTATAAAATAGATAGCACCTGCCTACTTCACAGGAGTCCTATGAGGCTTACTTAATGGTTTTAAACTTATTATATAGAACAGAAGTAAAAATCCCAGTAATAGGAGCACACAACTGAGGTTGCTTTTGTTTAGATTCCCAGACTAATTTAAACCAGAAAGAACTCTGTACTATTTTCTTCCCAAGGCAAGGAGATCATGATATGGTAAATGAAGCTGGAAAACAAAATTGTATCCAAAGTTCATAAGCTGAAGTGTTGAAAAAAAAAGACATTCCGGTCACCCACATCAAAATTTTTGCTGTGGTCAATGCTCAATAAGTAATTGAGTTCATTTGCTGCACAAAGGCAAAAAGACTGTGGTGTATAGATTAAAATGATTTGATTGATTGGGGATGAAACTGTTTTGATCTGAGTTGGTAAGTTCTAGCAATGACCTTACTAAATCTAAATCTTTGCCAAAATGTTAATGTCAGGATTCATTTAGCACAGATAAGGGCATGCATGAGCTGCAATCACTAGGGTCTTTATAATATTTCAAAAGTACAGGGATCAAAGCTGCTGTGAATGATTCAGGTAAGGGCATTTTCTGGAAAGCAAATAGAGCTTTTAAAACAGGATCAGTAATAAGCCTTTTTATGGAAAGATCTCTTCCACTGTAATAGCAGTGTCTAAATATTGTGTCCCCCAGAGAAAAGAGATGACATTTTCAATGGATTTGCAGCAAACCAAGTAGTGGTGTTTCATTCTGGTTCTTCTTTGTATAAATGTTGCAATACCTATCTTTAAACAAAAATATTAAAGCCAGCTCTTCACTAGAAAATGTTTGTATAGATATGCTGACAAACTGTCCTACTGTAGGCGCAGCTAATACCAGCAAAGAAATGCTTCTGCTGCTAGCATGTTCGTGTAGTCCAGGAAGGTCTCATTCCCATGCCCATGTTTCTTTTGGGGTGCAGTTCTAGTTTTCAACATAAAATTGGTGAAAAATATCAAAACAAAAAGCAGTTCTTCTGCCCACCATGGGCCACAGCTCCTGGAGTCTTTCCCCTTGTCCAGGAGTTAAAGTAAGGGGGAACGCACTGGAACACAGTTCTGGGGCCCACAAATTTGAGGGTCCAGAGTTCCAGGGCCCCTAAAAATAGAAAAATCTGGCGGAACGCATGTTCTGCCCTGCCCTGGCTGCTGGCAGGTCCTACGCCCCACCGTTGTTAATCACAATACTTATTGTGTTATGCAGTGTTTGCTAGTTTGTGACAATAATTGCTATAGACATAAACACCATATAAAATTATAAATATTTTTATGGAGCGATAACTGATGCATGTGGTACTGAGAAGTGGTTGCAAATGCCTACCTGGGCTGGGGCCGCACATGCATGAAGGGGGCCCAGACAATACAGGTAGGGGGCCCGGAGATTAGGAGGGTTCCGGGGCCCATCAAATTATACTTTAACCACTGCCCTTGTCTCTCTCAATGCAGAAAGAGAATGCACCCTTGCCTTCAAGCCCTAAGCTTCATGGCCTATTGCAGGACTAAAAATAGTGTGAATGTTGTGGGTCAAGTGGCAGCTTGGGCTCTCCGGCCCATCCAGCCCTCTGGGTTGGAACTTAGAGGCCCAGGGAAGGGAAGTGTGGTGAAGCAGGCAGGAGAAGATAAGAAGAGCAGGTGTGGAGTGAAGCTGAGGTGGAAACACTGAGGGTGAGGGATTAGAATTTACTGCCCAGAGCACAGGGCAAAGAACGTCAGAACTTTCTCCAGTTGACTGGAATGTCCAGAGCTCCCAGCTTTGGCTACTTCTGCTCTTAGCAGATGGAATCTCAGGCTGGTGTTCTCTGCAGTTCTTCCCCAGGGCTGTACAGTGGAGGGCAGGGGAAGTGAGGCCTTTGTGTTCCCAAGGTGGTGGTGGGGTGTCCATTGCACACTTCTTGTTCCAGAGAAGGCATAGTTCTGGCTTGGCCCTATTTTGACCCTTTTTGCTGAGCCCCTGCTTTGGCTGCTTCTGGTCCTGCCAGATAATATAACTTACCCGCCTTTCTAAAGTCCATTGAGAACCTCAGGGGAATATAAGTGCAAAAGGGTAGCTGTTGTGTTATACAGACTTCACCAGAAGTTTCCCCTTGTCTTTGTTTCACTAAAATAATGACTGCTGAATCTCACATCCAAAGCCCAAGCTGAATTCTATTTTGGCTGAATTCTGCATGAGACCTCCCCCTGCCCTCATGCCTGTTGGCAGGTTGTGAAATGTTTACTTGACCTCTGTATTTATTACGAAGACTTAAGTCTGAACTGTCCGAAGTCCTTGGAACAAGAAAGCTGCTTGGGCTACTGAAGTGTTCACTTTCGCTAGGTACATATGCCAGAAAACTTCATAAGAGTTAGTCCTGCAAGAAGAGGCCAGCAGTGTTATGGCCTCACAGAAACTGACTAACGTGATACAAGTATTGCCACATGGGGGACAAATGTTTAAACATGAGTCTTCAACCTAGTGGAGAATGGTATAATGCAATCCAGTGGTCGAAAGTTGAAACGAGACAAATTCAGGTTGGAAATAAGGAGTACGTTTTTAACAGTGAGCAAAATTAACCACTGGAACAATTTACCATGGGTCATGGTGGATTCTCTGTCACAGATCTTTTTAAAAGATAAGTTTTAGGAATTATTTGGGGGAAGATCTATGCCTTGTGCTGTACAGAAGGGCAGACTAGATGATCACTATGGTTGGTCCCCTCTGGTTTTGGAATCTATGGGTATGTCAACACTGCCAGTGGCATCATAATTTGTTGCAGATTTTCTCCTGCAATTTTCCAGTAACAACATAAGGCAAAGAAACACTGTCATGAAGATGGCAGGGAGGGAAGCCTGGAAAAGCTCTCGGTACAATGGCAGGCAAAAAGCAGAATTTGCTATGGGCAGTGCTCTGTGGATATGAATGATTTGCACAGCGCATAGATGCTACAGTGATAGGTGATACAGAAAAAACCCAGAGATTAGTACATTAGAAGCCTCACTAAGGATCTGCTTCACTGATGAGGGTTCTTGGAAAACTGAAATGGAAACATGCCATGAAGCAAAAGAGATGCACTTGCGCAGTCTGATTAGCTTTCTGTTTTATTTTTTAAATAATGAATAAAATGGAGCATTAAGCTGTTCACAAATTCAGTTTTTTATTTCTCATATAAAATGGAAATGAGGGCAAATCTGAAGTGTAACAGTCTGTCAGCACATGACCCACTGCAGTGTACGTCCTGGTGGTGGTATTGGGGAATGTAACTCAAGTGGTCCTCCTGCAGGTGATCAGTGCTCTGCCATCCCACTTGCCAGACTCCTGTCTGACACCCCTTCTGGGGCCTTAGCCCTCCAGCTAAGCCCCCCTTCCAGCTTGCTTCTCTCCTGGCCACTAATTAAAAGAGTCAATGGCCAGCAAGCCTGTGCTGCTCCTGGTACCCATGCCGCTCCTGGCAAACTGGGGAAGCAGAGAGGGACCCAGGCACATCCACTTCTCTGAGCCCTAGCCCAGGAACCCTAAATGCCTCCAGTGAGGCCTCTGCCTCCCTCTAGTCACTCCACAACAGTCCACGTAGACTACCTGGGCCACTTTCGCTGAAGCCCCCAGTTTCTCGTAGTCTCTCACTGGCCTGGAGTCCAGCTGCCATCTGCTCCTGGCTCCCTGCCACTGGACCACTGCTCTGGCCACTCCCACCACAGTCTGTTCCCTTCAGAATTCCTGGCTCCTGGTCAGCTCCCACTGCAGTCCACACACTCAGAGCTCTCCAGGGTGCTGGCTCCTTCAGCCAGCCTGCTAGGGAGAAGACCTTCTCCCTACAGCTCCTGTGCCCTGCTGCCTCCCTTCTTATACAGGGCACTTGCTTCTGATTGGCTCTGCAGCACAGCCACCCTATTGGCTGCTGCTTCCAGGCCCAGTTAATCCCTTGCGTGCCTTTGTGGGGCAACCGCACCGCTACAGGAAGGATAAAGTGAAAATAAACATTCAGAGCCCAGTTCTGTCTGGAGATTTACAGATATGACAACCTTTGACTTTGCATTGCTGAGGGAAAATTAGATCTATGTTACTTTATTTAAAATTCATGGGCAATGAAATCTGCACTAACATCCTCTCCATTAAGCAATCCCTTATCTTAAGCAACCATTTTAGGATATCCTCAAGCTATATTCTATTCAGCCATTATCTAAAGACAGCCTATCTCAGATACCAAGATATTGACTGGTCACTTGGGTGGACACTTAGGCCACAAGCCACTATATTTAAAAATTGTGATTGTTGAAATAGCCTGATGAGAATCTGATTAGGAATTGGCCTTCTGCACTTTGCACAGCTTGGGAGAGGAGACCACAAACATTGTTTTTCAGTCGCTTCTCTGGCCCCTTGATTCTGAGGTTGCCATGTGCCAGGCAAGTCCCAAGTTGTTGGCATGTGACTCCACATGAGATGAGAATGTCTATTTATAAATAAGTTCCAAAATTTGCAGTAGTGTTAATTTGCTCAGTCATGTTGACAGGTACAGTTTTGCACAGTTAAACATTTTAAAAAGTATTCTTTTATTCTTTTTTAATGCATGAATGTACAATGGTGATTGGCCTGGTATAAAATCTAGAGAGAGAGAGACAGGCATCTGAGGTAAAACTTTCTGAAAGAACCAGGTGACTTAGGAGCCTACCTCCAATTTTCAAAAATGACTGGGCTTCGGTATAAATTGAAAGTCAATTTGCCTAAGCCCCCCTTGAAAACGGGCTGTAAGCTCCTAAATCACTTGGGCTCCATTGAAAATTTTATCCATCATTCATTTTGAAAGGAATGGTTTAAATTACCCTATATGGAAAAGTCCTATAGATTCTAATGGGGTTAAACTGATTAGGTTATATAAACATATAGTAGGGTGCTGTAGAAATTATTCTAAAAAACAGTACAGCTTAAAAGATTATGACCTTTTTAACATATAAAATTCTATAGCAGAGCTATAATTCTCGGGTTTTTTTCTATAAGAAGAGTTCACAAAATCTGCAAAAAAGTAATCATTTTCCACAGGACATTTTCATAAGACTCAATAATAGTAAAGCACTGCATATTGGCAGACAA
Source organism: Pelusios castaneus (assembly GCA_007922175.1). Lineage (NCBI taxonomy): Eukaryota > Metazoa > Chordata > Testudines > Pelomedusidae > Pelusios > Pelusios castaneus. The sequence continues at coordinate 13,408,648 of ML685810.1, forward strand.
TGAAAGAATATTTAACTCTCATTTCAAACACCCTGTAACATTTTTAGCAAATTGTTTAGTGAACTATCCAGCAGCAAATGTCAGCATCATCAGGTAAGTGACTTTCAGGCATCCTCTTTGCAGAGAGTAAAGCCTGTTTAGAGATCATTCCACCAGAATCTGATTTAATGTTTCTACAGCTCTGAAGACTTTCATGCTCCCAGAGCAAACATAATATTAAGCCTTATCATTTAAGCCAGGGGTTGGCAACCCCTGGCATGCATGCCAAACCTGGTACACGCACCTAGTCTAAGTGGCACGCGATGCCGCTCCCACTCTCCCCACTGGCCCCACCCTGCAGAGGGTTCTCGGGCCACAAGAGCCGCATGCATGCTACGGCTCCTGTCCCCTGATGCCCACCCATACCCCCCACTTGGGAGCGCAGCCAGCAGGGGACTGGAGCCCAGTGTGCAGGGGCAGGGCCAGCAGGGAGAAGGAGTCCCTATCCCCACTCCTGGCACCTGCTGAGGGTGTGGTGGGCGGGGCTGGCAAAGATTGTTGACCTGTGAAGCAAAGATCCTTTGCAATTCCTTGCAGTCTTTTCTTTCAGTGGAGGGAAAAAAGCTAATAGAAAAATAATAACACAACAAATGAAATTTAAAGGAAAACGTACGTAATGTTACCCAGCCTGTGGTTCAGATAATGAATTGTGACTACTCTGATTCTGCATTTCAGTCTGTGTGAGCAGAGTGCTGCGGTGCCCAGATGGATCAGTACTGAATAATTCACAGTGCAGGATTGGGACCGTGGCCATGGTTCTTTTATAAGATATTATGTGGCAAGAGGCATTCTTTAACAATGACCTGAGAAATGTGGGCTAAATCACAGAACTGGGAAACAGGAGCCTTTAAATTCTACGCTTGGCTCCAATAGTGACTCCCTCTGTGGTCTTGAACAAGTCTTAACCAGGGTATACCTATGCAGAGCTTATTGCAGTATTGGGGCACGTATCTTTCGAACATCAGCTTTTTGCCACAAACTGGGGAGCCAGAACTCTCAAATATTTTATAAAGATTATTTTTATAATGGCAAAAGTGTGGGTATTTTTTTTAAAAAAATACCTCTCCTCCTTTACTAAAAAATCACTGAACCATTTTTGCTCAAACTTTCCTAAAAACATCTCTCTTGGGCAGCAAATAGAAGAAGAAAATTTCAGCTTGAAAGGTGAAAGTTTTATAGAATTATAAGCTACTGAAAACAGGCAAGTTATAATGGAAAAGCTTAGGTGGCTTTAACTATCAGTCACTGTTTACTCCAGCATAATATACAACTTTCCCTAACAATAATCAGAGCCACCCTGTCTACAGGACAATATCCTGACCCTGACACAAATAGGGGCATTATCAGTTTCTGTATTGGAGCATGCAGGAAATTATTAACTAGGGTGATAAGACAGGCTCATGCGCTCTGCCCTGCCACTGGCTCAGGTTACCTCTGCATACTTCTGTCTCTGCCAGCAGGGAATGCTTTGAATTGTGACTGAGATGGGCAACATCTAAGGATTTATATGAGCCAAATAAGCAGATGAGTTAATGGAAAACCGGTATTTATAAAATATATTTTGGATTTTATTATGCATCTGCATTAGTTGACAGTTCATTTTCCTCTTCTTTGTGCTTGGTCAATGTCAAGTTCACGTAATGGCTGGTATTTGTAATGAGAAACTGACTCAGCACTGCCTATAAATGTTACATTGTGTTGGCCAGCCAGAACAGTGGGGATTTGGGAGCCAAGTGTGACCCCACAGACTCTGGCAAACGACTGGGGATCTGATTCTGCCTCCTTCATTTGCAGTGAGTGGCACCATTCTCCACAACTACGCCCAGTGATTTCCATTTGGCTAACTGCAGAGGAAGATACTACACAACACAAGAGTAGGGGGCAGAGTTAGGTCCTGGACTAGTCGTATTATTAGTATTAGATTGTGTCATTTAAGTGACAGGTCCATATGGGGCTGATACACAGCTGCCTCCACATCAGGATGGGCACCAGGTTGGTTGTACATCAAGTAGGTGCAATTTCTCTTGATGGTCTGTATGTGTGCATGAATGCGTGTGCACCCCTCGCCCCCATAACCTGTTCCCTTGGTAAGTTTCATGCTCCCTTTTTGGCTCCTTGCTCCCCAAGGGCTGATGCAGGAGCAAACAGCCTGTGTGAGTCCCAGGGCAGAGACTGCTGCGAGGTGCGGCACCCGTGTAACTGTGCCAGTTGTGGTGAAAAGGTAGGCCTCTTGCTTTCCTCTGCATGGCTGTGCCTGCATGCAGTCCAGCCCTCAGGACTTGACAGAAGGAGTAATGGTTCAGTGAGAGGGCTGAGAAAAATTGTTTAGCTTGCTGGAAATGGTTGAATGAATGTAGAAAAATGAACCGAAATGAAGATGAACCAGCCCCTCTCCCCTGTCTCTCCAGCATTCTGCTGCAAACAGGTCCCTCTGCTCCTCTCATCTCATCTCATGTCCTGCTCTCCCTCACTGTCAAGACCAGAAGACAGTAAGTAAGCTAACACTGCTGCGAGTCTTTTCCATTCTGACTCCTCAGCCTCCCTTTTTCAGTTCCTTATAACATTAGGCCTTCCCTGCTGTTTCTAGGATTTGTGGGGAGCAGCTGCTCACAGGATCGTGCCTTTGCTCCATCCCCACTTCAGCTAAACATGGTTCACCCAAAGCTGCAGCACCTGAATGGTTCTGATTGATTGCTGCTGTGGGCCCTATAGGAGGGAGCAGAGCAGACCCTGGGACCTTTCCTTTTCCTCCTTTCATTAATTCTAGGGCCTTTCTGGCCCTTTTGTCTAGCACTTGGTATAAGAATCTGTAAAAGAATGGAAGTCTTGAAGAGGTTTTTAATAGGAGGACCAGTGGAAACCTGAAGCTTTTAATGCTCTGTACAAAGAAATACATTTTAAAGTGTAACAGTGACATTTCAAGACAGTCTTCTACAAGTGTCAAAACAGAAGCAGTAGAACATATTCCATTTTCACAGTATTATACAAGACCCACCTGCCATAAACAATCACATGCTTGGACTTCATTTGAACAAAACTATTCCATTTACTTTTTGCAGAAACACTTTTGTAAGTGACACAACATATTTCATCTTTACGTCAGGGAAACCGAGCAACAGAAGGGCTAAAATGCCCAGCAGCAATGTTAACTGGGAGACCACAAACTTTACAACACCTTCTTTGAGTTGTGTCAGATGGGGAGAGGTGAAGTTCACCCTCCAAACAAGTGCGAGATACAATAGGATAAAACAACCACACAAGATCCCAGAACCCCCAAACCCATTTCTCTATGTAATTTTAAAGTCACACCTTCAGCAGCAAAGCAGCTTTGAACCTTGTTTTAGTAAGTTCCTTAAGGCATTCAGATCGCAAAGATATATGGACATGAACATGGGGCCTGAACCTGGCAATCCCTTACTCACACGAATAGCTCTTACTCAAACATACAGTATCAATAATTTAAGTAGTCCCTGTGTCCCATCAGGAGGGGACAGCATGGGTTTCAGCATGGGCTAGCAATGTGAGTATATACATATACAGGTCATGCTGAAACATACATTGCCAGACCTTTATGGCTATGTTTAGTGCACTAATGCAGGAATATTTCTAAAAGCTACAAATCATGCTTCTGGTTGTGGTGTGAAAGTAGCCTGTGTGTCTGGCTAAACAAGGGGACTGGGATGAGATGGGAAGAGACAGTAACGGAGCAGCAGGAACAGTGTGTACGCAATGGAGCAGAGGGGTTCAAGCTTGGGGGAATAGGTTGAAGAGTCTGTAGACCCTGGAATGAAACTCCAGGTTCCTGTATGTCTTCATATTTTTCTGTTATTAGAAAAGGCTAAGAAACTCTCTGGCAGTGTGTTTCTCATCCTCTCCAGTACTGCTTTCCATAGAGATTGACAACTTCTTATTACTTTCAATTATTCCATTTGTTCAAAGTGAATCTAAAGGTCCTAAACTTGCTCATGGCTCAGATTGGGCACAGATGCCACTTGATGAAGTTTTAATTTTTTTCTTGTTTGCTTTTCTAAAGAGGAAATTACACACACAACTATGTTAACGGCCCAAGATGAAGGTTGGAAAATCAAATGCACAAAAGTAAAGAAATTCCTAACGGTTAGGGTGATTAACCACTGAAATTCTTTGCCTACAGACTGTAGAATTTCCACCATTGGAAGTTTTTAAGAGCAGGTTAGACAAACACCTGTCAGGGATGGTTTAAGGTGGTACTAGGTCCTGCCATGAGTGCAGGGGACTAGACTCAATGACCTCTCTTGGTCCCATCCAGTTCCTATGATTCTATGCCACGTAAGCCGCCACTATCTTGCCCAAAGTGATTTACAGTAATTTAGACAGCAGGTTGAATACAACATTAATGAATGCTATTTCTGCTTAACTAATACGATGTAATCAGCTGGTCCATGAATACTTAAGAAAGAATGTTCTTAATTACTCTATTTTTATCTGCCTGAGTGCCAGACACAGCGGTTCCAGTGATCATTAGTGTCAATGTTTAAATTCTGAGGGCTGCAACATTAGTCACTGCATTTTGCCTCATTTACATTTGCGACTTTCAGCCCTCTGCAGTTAACTTTTTGTCTTCCATTTGCTGTTATTATCCAGTTTAAAAGCTTTAGTTTATGAATTATTTTATAAATACTGATTTTCATGCTTCTGAAATGACAGATAATCAGGCTGTGGACATAATTTCAGAATATTAGGAGCTGAAAAAACAGCAACAATGGTTTAGGTGACTATAAAACAAGCTTTCAGGAGGCATTTGGGGAGGAAAATTCACGTTTCTTATGGGATTATCTGTCTCCAGTTCATTAGTTTATATAGCAATTTGACTGTCCAAACCCCATTTTATAGTTAAGAGTATATATCTTATAAAGGAACATTTTATACACAAAATCTGTGACTTCTTCCTTCCATTAAGTAGGTTACATTACTGAAGAGTCTGCAGGCCCCATTGTACTAAACACTGTCCAACCCCATAGCAAAGGACTGTGCCAGCCTTCAAGAATTTACAATCAAGGTTATGGAAACTTTTCTATAGAGCTATGTATCTTCACTTAAATTACAGGGCCAGAAGGCAGATTACGAGCCCCCAACAGTAGTAGGTCTTCAGGGGCTACACAAGTGCAAGCCTCTTACAAGTCCTGCTCCAAGGATTTTTAGCCTGATGGCAAACCCCAAAAAGAGCGTGAGGCTACCCCAGCAAGAAGTTGGGCCTAGCCAGCTATTGAGATATGACTCAGCACATTTCCCCAGCAGCTGCTGCTGGCTGTAAAATAAAGCTGTCCCCTCTAGGTGGAAATATAGAGGATGTGACTGTGTTATCCTGGCCAGTCTCTACCTGGGGAGTGAATAACCCCCCTTGCTGCAGCAGCCTTGCAGATGCAGGGAGATGTGGTTGGAACCTTGTGCCTGGCTGTGGGGATATTTGTGGCCAGGAACAGAAATACGGCCCTAACCCTGCACACTGAGCTGTGCACAGGAAGGCCCCTGTGCCCACATGGGAGTCTTAATGGTATCAGTGGGACATCACATGGGTGTAGGGACTGGGGCTTGATTATGGATTATAATTATACAATCAGTACTGATATATATGATTAGTTTTATGCATTTACCCCCTTGCCTTACCTGAATGTCAGATATGTATCTTGCATTTTAATTGTCAGGAAAAGTGAGTAGGCAATTCTATGCCTGCCAAGTTATATAGTTCCATCTCCAGCAAAACCTGCAATATCACCGCTGTGGCTGTTGCAAATCTTGTAACAACATTAGAGGGTGCTGGAGATTTTCTGCCACAGGTTATTGGAACTCTGATTGCCTTGTTAACATAAATATTGATTTGTTTGCTTGTTTTGTTCCCTAATTAAAAAAGAGGACAGGGAATGGTGAGAAGACGACAGGGAAGATGAGCCGTTTCCTGTGTGTAAACAAACCTAGGCCGTGTTACTCATGTCTCAAATGCGACTACTCATTGTGGGTGGGCAGGAGAGAGTTGTGTCAGGGGCGTAAACATCAGCTGGTGTTGAGACACTGATTCTAATAAAATGAGATTGCTCAATGCTATAGATTTACTCCATTTAGAGAAGTGACTCTTGATTTGTGTTAACACTCCTTTGAGACAGTGGGTTTAGCTGACAGGAATAACAATACTTGGGTCCTGATTTTTCCATCGTTTGCTCCAGTGTGAATCAGAAGTAACTCCTTTGAAGTCAGTAGAGTCGCACTTATGTAAACAGGTGTTTGAAGAAAGTTATGTCCTGATCAAAGTCCCCTAGAAACAGTAACTAATTAATTGATTTGTTCACTGATTGTGCAGTGTCCTGAATTTTCTGTGCCAGGAATTTTTATTCAGCTGGGAAATGAAGAGCACGAAATACCATTAGCTACATAATTCAGGTTGAAAAAATTCAATATCATGAGGCTTGTAAGAATAACGAAGTGTTACTAATATGGGAGTGACTATGCCAATCAGATCAGATACTACAACTAATATGAGAATAGCTATGTTAAAGTCTGTGTTAAGCCTCTAAGCATGTTCATGCGTTAACTAGATTTTTCAGAGGTGTGAGTTAAATTCATGTGCAATTAATCAAAGTGCTGCCTTCTCTCCTGGCAAAGCCTCTTACTAACATTGAAAGGGTTGGACTCAATGATACCTGAAACCATGTCTGGTAGGGTACAGAGGGGTACCATCTTAGTTTATTTTAGCAAAACAAACAAGGAGTTCTGTGGCACTTTTAAATACTAACAAATTTATTTTTCGCATGAGTTTTTGTGGGCACAGTCCCATTTCATCAGATGAATGAAATGGAAAATATAACGTTAGCTGAAAATACATAGATACAGGGAAGGGTGGTGTGACAGGCTGCTCCCCAGATCTGGTCTGGTGTGACGCTGTGACCCCCTTGAACCTCACTCCTGAACCCCAATTCACCCCATTCTGCTAGGAGACCATTCACGCCTGAGTCAGTCCACACCAGCCACTAGCGTGTAATTGGTCCCAGGCAGTGGGTGTAAATCCACTAGCCACACAAGCGTTGGTTTCCAAGAGAGCACCCCCAGCCCCAGATCCCACTCTGGGAGCTACTGTCTTACAGGGATTGGGACCCAATCCCAGTCACCATAGTCTCAAATCCATCCACTTAACAAAGAAGTGGATTGTGCCCAGCCTTCCACATCCACACCCTCTAAAGATCACACAGCCTTAGACAAAACAAATACTAGTTTATTGATCAGAGTATGATTTCAAGTGAGAACATGGCCAATCAAGACAGAATCATACTATAAATAAGTCGGGAGTGACCACCATTAAATAAAAGGTATAAACCGCATACTACTCTAACATCTCTACCTAAACTGACCTCATAATCCAAGATTATGCCAAGGTATTCGGCTGTTCAGTGTTTCACAGCCATTCTCTGCCTATTACAAGGCAGAGCCCAGATCTTGCTTGAAGTTGGTGTCTTCTCAGGCCAAAGCCTGCAGCTTCTCTCAGGCCATGTACACACTATAGACTTGTCCCGCAATAAAGTTGTTGCGGGAAGCAGGCATTATTACTGGAACGCTTTGCCCCGTCCACACAGCACTTCTTGTAATGAAAAGGAGCGTTCACATGCATATTTGAATTTTCGTTACAAGGAGCAGTGCATGGTGGGCACCTATCCCATCATGCACTGCTGCAGCCAGCCTTTCGGCTGGCAGCAGCGAGGCCCCAGGCGCTGGGAGTGCCGGCTTCTCGGCAGCAGTGGCGCCCCAGCCATGGGGAACCCCCCATGGCAGAGGGGCTCCAGCCGCTGGGAGCGCCGGCTTCTTGGCGGCAAAGGAGCCCCAGCCACGGGGAACCTCCGCGGCAGTGGGACTCTCGCTTCTGGGACTGCTGACTTCCTGGGGGCAGCTGAGCCCCAGCCACGGGGAACCTCAGCGGCAGCGGGGCTCTAGCCCCCGGTAGTGCTGGCTTCTTGGCGGCAGAGGATCCCCAGCTGCGGGGACCACCGCGGCAGCAGGGCTCCAGCTGCCAGGAGTGCCAGCTTCCTGGGGGCAGCTGAGCCCCAGCCATGGGGAACCTCTGCAGCAATGGAGCTCAAGCCACACAGGAGCTGGCAACCCGGGCGGCTTGAGGGAATCCCCACAGCAGTGGGGCTCTAGTGGCTTGAGCCCTGCTGCCGTGGGGGTTCCCCTGCTGCTGGAGCCCCGCTGCCATGGGGTTTCCCCCATGACTGGGGCTCCTCTGCCATGGGGGAACAGGCAACCCTGGGCTGCTTGAGCCCAACTGCTGCCTGGGTTGCCAGCTCCTGGTCGCAGCTCTCACCGCGGGGGAGCCGGGAACCTGGTCGGTTGGAGAGGGGCAGCCCCCGGGGTGGCTGGCTCCCCAGCAGCCACCAGGGTTCCTGGAGCCCCAGTGGCTGGAGGTCCGCTGCCATCCAGGACCAGGAAGTCCATTACTTTTCAATTTCACTGCTCTGCTAGAGCAGTGAAATTGACATGTATGACAGCTCCAGTGTCCCAGAGTGGCCTAGACTGGCATTCTGGGACATTTCTGGAGGCTGTCAAAAGAGCAAGGAGCGTACACACTGTCAGCTGTTCCGCGGTAAGCCTAACCACGCTCATTTATGTGGTTTACCTGTTGCACGGCAAGAGGGCTGTTGCCGTGCAACAAGCAACATTTGTGTGGGTACGCTCACAGCGTTACTGCGTGGTAAGGAGCCTTGCCACATGATAACACTGTAGTGTGTACATGGCCTCAGTCTCTGTCTTTTTTTTTACAAACTGCTGACAGCCCCTCCCACTCTGTCCAGCTGTGTGATTCTCTTTACTTCTACCTGAACCAGGGATGGCATTAGCATTCTCTTTGACGTGTAATTTTCCAACCTCTCTGCTGGAGATAGACCTGAAAGTCTCAACCCTGTAACATGCTTCACATCTGTACATACACGTTGCTGTAGGAAACATGGCACCATAGTAATTATGTAGAATATGTTGTGAGCATTCACAAAGGAACCTGGCATACCGTATTTGGCATCAAATCACACAACCACATTGCAAAACTGAACAGAAAAGTCACACAGATCATGCTCTAGGGGTGCACGGATGTGCATTGAAAAGGAATTTTAAGATGGCGTTTGTCTTGCTCACCTTAAATCAACATTAAACATGCAAGACTGCCTGTCTCCTTTGGTCTGAGGCCCTTAACCATTTGAAATGTTTTCTTTCACATGCATGACTACCTCCCCTTTGGTGTGATAAACAGTCAAGGCTGTAAAGCAATATAAATTGTGATAAGAAAAGGGAGTCTTTAGAAACTAACTGTGAAAAATGTTATCTGTGAAGATGAACATCCTATATGTCTGTCACCAATTAATGCATGCATGTTATTTCTGTTAGAACAAAGAGTTTGTTTGAACTATCTTGTTCTTTTCTTTCATCTCTGTATGTAAATGACTGAATCTAAGAAGACAAATTCCAAAGGGGTAGCCGTGTTAGTCTATTGTAGAAAGACAACAGAGTCCTGTGGCACTTTTAAAGACTAACAGATTTATTTATCGCATGAGCTTTCGTGGGAGAAAATCCCACTTCGTCAGA
>ML685810.1:13423283-13438126 GCA_007922175.1 Pelusios castaneus
TGTAATCAATAGAATTGTTTTTAAAATAATCAGCATGTATGAGAAAAATCAGATTGTGATTTGCATTACCCCTAAAAAACATATGCTAAATCATCAAGTATCTTTTCGAAGAGTACCAGAAACAACGGGAGAAATCCTGCCATCAACATCATCAAAATCTCAGTAACTTCAGTGGGGCAGGATTTCACCTGAAATGTGGATATTCACTTTATAGGTTTCATGTCATAATTTACTTCATGGGGATATGATTTCACATCAGAAGAATAAATGCAGTAATCTATTTATCATATATATACTGGAAAAACATCACACCAACCTAAGGATATAAAGGGATGGGAAAACTCAGTACATTAATCAGGAATACTAGCACTGAATGCAATGAAATCCCGGGCTTGTCCACATGGAAAATTGATGGGGAAGTTAGTGTGAAATAATTAGGATTTGAATTTAAAATGCAGTTGCAATTCCACATTAATTCCCTTTGTGAAAATTCTTATTTTCAGTTGGGGCCTTGTTTACATGGTGAGGTAAATGTGCAATGTTGGGGTGTTACTTCTAAAGCACACTAACAAGTTTCACACTAATTGGTCCATGCAGATCAGGGGTGTCAAACTCATTTGCTATGGCGGGCCAGATATGACTTAAATGTACTTCAAGTGGGCTGTACACACCATAAATCTAAATACTAGGGCACTCTCAAGGCATCATGGGGCGCTGTGTATGCGAGATTGCAGTCCATGATACCACATGCTCTTTCTCCCTCTGTTAGGAAGACAGTGTGGTCTCACAGAGCACAGTCACAGGCTGGATGGAAGATGGGCCATATGTTTGACAGCCCTGATGTAGATCCTGCTAGTGTGCATTAAAATTTCCCTAGTGCACTTTAACAAAGTGCAACAGTTAAAGAACACTAGGGCTATGTCTACACTTGCTAAAATTAGTTCAAATTAGTTAGTTTGAACTAACTAATTCAAACTAATTTTAGTTAGTTCGAATTAGCTTAATTCGAACTAGAAAAAGTTAGTTCAAACTAAGCAAGTGCCATTCATGGCACTTGCTTAGTTCGAATTAGCGATCCCCATTCATTTCAATGGCCGGTTAGTTCGAACTAAGAACTTAGTTCAAATTAACATGGCCACATTGGCTAATTCGAACTAGTTAGTTCGAATTAAAGCCTTACTTCTGAAGCCCTATTCAAACTTATTAGTTCAAATTAAGGAAGCCCTTAATTCGAACTAACTAAAGCCTAGTGTAGCCATGGCTTTAGTTAGTTCGAATTAAGCCTCCTTAATTCGAACTAACTTGCCAGTGTAGACATAGCCTAGGATACTTTTAATGCACAGCAGCAGGATCTACGTGGAGCATTCAATGCACAACACATTAGTGTTCTATAAAATCACACTCCTGTAGTGCACATTAGCATACCCCGTAGACATGACCTCCAAAGTGCCTTTGTCTGCTTTAGCTTAATCTTCCATAGTGGATTAACCACCACTGCACAGAGGCACTATGCCGCGCTGCAGTACAGCTATTCTGCACGAGCAACGCTACCTGCAGACAAACCCTCAGGAACTTGACACAATGTTTTGAAAAGCAGCTGTGGCAAAGAAATTAATCAGGTGATAACAGATGCCCCTTTTTAGTGCCTCGGTGACTGCTAAATGTAACCCTACTGGATGCACCTGGCTTAGTATTCCTGTTCTGTGGTGTGTAGTTGCTGGTGAGTATCTGCTTACGGTTGAGAATAGTCCACTCCTCACTTACAGACAGTCCCACCACCCCAACTTAAGCAAATAAGCCAGGCACTTATCCCTGTGGCAGGCCCCATTGCCAAATGTGCCCACATAGCTACACAAGTGATACCATCATGGGACCTAACCAGGTCAGCCATTCCATCAGGGGCTCATTCAGCTGCTCATCTACCATTGTGATTTATGCCATCATGTGTCAACAATGCCTCTCTGCTGTATACGTGGGCCAAACTCAACTGTCTCTGTGTAAAAGAATAAATGGACACAAATCAGAGATCAAGAATGGTTACATTCAAAAACCAGTAGGCATAGGTGGTCTTAGCAGGGGCGTATCGTGGGCATTTGCCCAGGGCCCCGCAGGGGAATGCCCTCCCCATACTGCAGTCCCGCAAGAGGGTGGAGGCAGTGAGATCAGGGGGTGGCAGCTGGTGGGGGGCTGGGGGGACCTGGCAGGGGCGCCGGTGAGGCGACAGGGATGGGGGGCCTATCAAGGCTGAGGGGAGGTGGGGTTTTTGCTGGGGGGACTGGAGGGCTGGCAAGATTCTTAGGAAGGCCGGGGGGGGGGTGGAGTCAAGGATGGCATATCTCCATGCGTTGTGGAGCGGCCCCATCCTTGCCTTGGGCCCTGGAATCCATAAGACCACCCCTGCCAGTAGGGGAACATTTCAGTCTACCTGGACATTTTGTAAAAAACATGCTAGTCACAATACTTCAGCAAAAGATCTTCAAAAACATATTGGAATGTAAAACTGCAGAATTGGAATTCACATGCAAACTAGATACCTTAACACTGGGTTTAAATAAAACTCTTAACTGGCTGGGTAAAAATGTTATTTCCCATCTATCAACCTTCTCAGCTCCTACCTCTCTATTCCACTGTTTGAATACAAACATCTTATTTACTTTAAAGACATAGGCTAGCATTCTATTCCTCTAAATCTGTTTGAATTAGCCTTGTGGCCCACCTGTGACAGGATGCTGTTGGGGAATTTTGTGGGGGTACCTTCTAGGAAAAACAGAAGGGATTACCCACCCTGATAGGCTCGTTCTCCAGCTGAGACCAAATAGACAGAGACCGAGGGCGTGTGATCAAGCTTTATTCAGCTGAATGGCAGTCTGATACTTAGAGTAAACTCCAAGGCAGAGCGCCCCGCTCATTGCTTTCTTACACTTCTTATAGTTCTTAGATTCACAACAGAGTTCTGTGGCACTTTTAAAGACTAACAGATTTATTTATCGCATGAGCTTTCGTGGGAGAAAATCCCACTTCGTCAGACGCATCTGACGAAGTGGGATTTTCTCCCACGAAAGCTCATGCGATTAATAAATCTGTTAGTCTTTAAAAGTGCCACAAGACTCTGTTGTCCTAAGACAATATATGCATCTATAAGAATTGTGGTGCAACTAATGCTAGCAATGATACCTTGGGAACGTAACCTCAGTCCGGATTGATAATTACTTCTACACCACGCTGAGTATCAGTTGCAAAAGAAAAAAATTAGGAGACCAAGAGCCAAATACTCACTCATCTTGTTAACACGAGAGCAAACCCATTGAGTTCCATGTGCTTACTTAAGTGTGACTGAGAGGAAAACCTGGCTTCAGATGCCTCTGATTTCTCTGTATATTCCTTACTTAGATACAGTTGCTTTTTACTAAGATCCAAAATCATGCTATATTTTTCTTATGTCTTTAAAATTTTGGTCTGTGTGCTTATGTTACTAATCACATTTTGAAACTTGCAGGAAAAGTGAGACTATGTGCTCTGCATCAAAGAGCATGTACAATCTTGAGTAATACTTCATGTATGGGTAGAGGTTGGAATTCAACCACTAGCTCCTTGGGAAGAGCACATTGTAAAGTATCAGAGAGGTAGCCATGTTATTCTATTTCAGTAAAACAAACAAGGAGTCTTCTTGTATTTTAAAGACAAACATTTATTTATCACATAACCTTTCAAGGGTATAATCCCACTTCCTCAGATCATGAAATGGAAACAGCAGTACATTAGGGGTGTGTGTGTGTGTGTGTGTGTGTGTGTGTGTGTGTGTATATATATATATATATATATATATATATATATATATATGTAGAGAAGGGTGAGTCACAAGGTCAATTCAAACAGTTCCAGCGGGGTAGTCTGTTTCAGCAAGCCAAACAAGTTCGTTTGATTTAAACAGTGTGGATAAGGGTTTCAAGAACAATAGATGCGAAGGTAAGATTGTTAAGAGTGCAAATGACCTTTTGTGGTTTGTTAGCCATTCTAAGTCTCTGTTCAGACCCAATGGGATGGTGTCAGGTTTGCATATGTATTCCTGCTCTGCAGATTCGCGTTCAGGTCTGGTTTTGAAGTTTTTTGCTGAAGTGCTATAACTCTCATGTCTGTTACAGAATGTCCAGGGAGGTTGAAATGTTCTCCTACTGGTTTTTGAATGTTACCGTTCTTGATGTCTGATTTGTGTCCATTTATTCTTTTGCGCAGAGACAGTCCAGTCTGGCCAATGTAAGGCAGAGTGGTATTGTTCACACATGATGGCATAGATCACATTAGTAGATGTGCAGGTGGCTGAGCCCCTGATAGAGTGATTGATTTGGTTTGGACTGGAACACAGAAAAAATATTCCAGTTGGCTGGTGGGTTGGATTTCCTTTTATGAATGTCCAGCTCAGCTAAAACATGTCCATCTTTTTAATAATAACTACTAGTGGAACGAAGGATGTAATTTGTAAAGTCATGTATGTAAAACATGTTTGAGAACTGGAATGCATGTAACAGACTGCAAATCTGAGTGATAATTCAACCTGATTCTGAACAAAAAGAGGGTAAAGAATGGTCTATCATGGTTTTAGCTGGTTTTGCAGCTTCATACAGACTCAAACATTTGGAGTTTCAGAGTCATGTTTGGGATTAGAGTTTATGTAGAGTTGTGTTGAGAGTTTTGTGCTTGGAGACTTGTGTTGTTTTGTGCGGATGGCAGTTGGGCCAAGCGATCCACCATCTGTGTAATTTCCCTCATGCAACCAATGAAAACATTGCATGTAAATTAGCTCTATGGTGAGATTGGTGATTAGTTGAGTTCTGTCTGATATCACAATAGTCTAAGACTCTAGGCATGGCCTAAATACATGCCTTACTGTAGTTGTACTCCTCCCAGGAGTAAAGTCAAAATGGCTGAGAACTTAAAAAAATGGATGGTAACAGACTGTAAAACCCAGTGATGATTCAGCCTGCTGATATTCTGAACAACAAGAGCTCTCTGCCAACCGTGTGTCTCCTTCCATTGCTTCACACTGATGAAATATACATTCCAGGCTTCAAAGGAACACTGAGAGTTCCTGGAATCTTACTACAGAGATGCTTTCCATCCATAGATGTTTAAGTGTTTCAGAGAGAAGCTGAAAAGGATTGTATTTTACAGGTGTGGAAACTGAGGCACAGAGAGTGAAGTTACTTGCCCAGTGTACTCAGAGCAGCCTAGAGGAAGTCGGTAAGCTTCTTGATTCCCAATACAGTGCCTTATCCACCAACCCACATTTCTTTCTATTACCGTATTTAGTATTTCCCAGGCTACTAGATGTAGAATTCAATTCTTGTCAGCAATCATATTGCTTTGTATCACAACTACACAGGCCTATTCAGAAACAAATAAGTACCTGGCTGGGACTTCTCTTTGAACTGTATGCTGCAAAGAGCAGGCATGCCCATACAACTAGCCTGGCTTTTAGCTGAAAGGGAAAAAGTCATTGGAGAGAAGCTGGAGTAATTGGATAATCTGTTTCTCTCTCATCTCTGATGAAGGGCACCTGATTTCAGAGTGGGGGCTCTCCTACCCGATCACATGCCTGAAATGTTGGATGTTTCCCCAATTGCAGTTGTGAAGGATAAGGTAACATATTGGTGGGAGCTTCCTCCTCATCTGTCACCTAAGATCACTGTTCTTCAGGAACAGAGAGACTCTTCAGGTATTGCCTGTTCTCTTTTCTATGGCTTATGCTCATAACTCATGAAGGTGCTTTCAAATGGGAGACAGTCTTCAGGTCTCTTTTTAGATTACTTTCAATGGGGGGCGGGAGGGACATACCACCTGCTGAGCTATGAGGGAGGAATTGAGTATGCTAGGATCTCCAGTGTTTTCAAGCAAGTGATAACTCAGTACCTACTTTCTGCTCTAATGGTGGAGGTATTGCATAAGGATTTTTATAAGCTGTTGTCAGACTGAAGCATCTCTTTGGAATATAAGGCAAGCTTTTCAGTTGGGGAGGATCAAAGAACTTCTAAGGTGTTGCTTCCACTGAGGTCATTTGTGTTTGTACAAGGCCCTTAAATAGAGTGGGGGGAGGAAGGGGAAGGGGAGAATACTTATGTGGAGTAACTATTGTCCATTGGTCATGTAATATACTGAGAAATTTAAAGTGATATGACATGTTGTGGAGTCATAGTAAGGTAGGGATCCTGTCACAGGTAACTGATGACAGTCATATGGCTGGCTGGCCGGCTCCTACTTGGGGAAGAAGGGTGCAGTCTCACATGATGTGGACTGGATTTACCGCTTGACATTAGAGACAAGGTAGAACACCATGCAGTGTGCCCTGATGGGGCTTTCTCACTTTGCAGGACACCATATCAGCCTTCCCAGCTCTGCCACTGAGGTCAGTATAATGAAATCATGCACTCCCGCCAAGGCAATTACTGTATTATAGACACTTGCTATTGTACTCTACCTCTCCCTTTCCCTTAGTGCTAATAACATAACACCTTCAGCATCAAGAACACTCCTGTCTGCCATTTGAGTTAAAGGAGAATTTCCCCCTAGCTAGTACGTCCCTTACCCTTTATTGTGGGTCAGCACCAAGAGAGCAACGTCAGCACACACCAACAGCATGTAGCATTAGGATACACTGGAGGCTTGTTTTAGGCACCATAAAACACTGATTAACAACTGGAATGTCATGATCTTAAGGAGGAAGGGTGCTAGAAAGAGCACTGTCTGCTTGAATTTCATTGATTGGCTGAGATATATTTCCACTGTTTCCACATAAGGAAACCCTCATCTCATGGGTGGCAGGTCCCTTTTTGGGGGGTAAAAGCCCAGTCTTTTTGTGATGAACAAGCCCCTCTCTGCTTGCCTGTAAGTAGGTGACACTTAAGCAGCTAATTGGCTAACAATTAAAAGCACCTGTAATGAGTACCTGGCCCATGTAAAATCTCTATTTTAAAAGGCTAACAGAACTCCTAGTGAACAGAGAAGGTGAACTGTCAAGGAAAGAAACTCAGAGAGGAGCCTTCCAGATAGTTGCTGGAGGCCCAGCCAGCAGGGAGCTGTATGCTGTCTGAGAAAAAGAGCTGCAGCTGGTAGGAAGCGCCTGGCTCCAGGTAAGATTGAATGTTTAAAGGGGCTGGATGTGGAACTGATAAACTAAGATGACATCTGCCTTTCTGCTTACAAAGAATGTGTGAAGGCCTATCTTCCATTTGCTGAACTTTCTGTTTAAAAAATTAGACCTCCAGGGGGAAGTGCTGTTTGATAAAAGTCTTGCTGAACTTAGCGGTGACCCCCAATGGAGAAATTAAGGGAGGGCTACCACAGTGCTGCTCTGCTGCCTGCCAGGAGTCTTTAAGGAGAGCTCATAGCTTTTACACCTTGTAATATCATTTGGGAACAGCATTTCAGGCATCTCCTGAAGTCCCTGTTTGTGGAAACCCAATCTGCAGCTGGAATTCCTGACCCTGAGGGTGTTGTGGGGCCCTTCCCAAATATGTCTTTTGACACAGATGCACTAATCTGGTGCTTGGTGGGCTTGAACCCATGCTTAACTTGCTACATGGCATGAGGGTAACACTGAAAGGTTCTGTGACCCCACCCCCGCCAAATGTCTCTCCTGCTGCCATGCTGGAAGGTGAGCACTTCAGAAGCTGCCAACTCACTTTATTTTCTCAGGGTGTGTACACACTTCAGCCTTATCATGTGGTAAGGAGCTTTACCGCGCGATGAGGCTGAGAGTGTACACACTACAATGTTGCTTGTTGCGCAGCAACAACCCTCTTGCTGCGCAACAGGTAAACCACATAAATGAGTGTGGTTAGGCTTACCACGGAACAGCTGTTCCACGGTAGAGCCAGTGTGTATGCTCTTTTCATAATTGACAGCCTCCGGAAATGTCCCAGAGTGCCAATCGAGGCTGCTCTGGGACACCGGAGTTGTCATACTTGTCAATTTCACTGCTCTAGCAGAGCAGTGAAATTGACAAATAGCGGAGCTCCTGCCACAGGAGCTACACTGCAGCAGGAGCCACCAGGAACCCTGGTGGCTCCTGGGGACTGGCCATCTGGGCTGGCAGCTCCTGAGTGGGAGCCCCCAAGCCTGGGCGGCAGTAAGCAGTGCTGAAGCCCGGGCAGGTGGCTCTCTCTCAGGAGCCGCCAGCCTGGGGCCAGGACTCTTGGCAGCTGGAGTCCTGCTGCCCTGGAGGTTCAGGGCAGCGGGGCTCCAGCCATCGAGAGCGCGGCCCCAGGGAAGCCCCACGGGAGCAGGGCTCAAGCTGCCAGTGGCTTTGGATCCCTGGCCCTGGGAAAGCCCGGCTGCCACAGAGCTTCTCCAGGGCTGGGGCTCCACTGCCGCTTGTGGCTTGAGCCCCGCTCCTGAGGGAAGAGACCCCCCCCCCATGGGGCTCTAGTGGGGCAGGGCAGCCCCAGGGAACCCCACCCCCCATCCCTCCCCGGGCTGCCCTACAGCCCTGTGGAGGAGGTGGGGGTGGAAGCAGCCCCGCTGCCAATCCAAAGGCTGACTGCGGCAATGCATGGTGGGATAGGGGCCCACCATGCACTGCTCCTTGTAACGAAAATTCAAAGGAGCGTGTGAATGCTCCTTTTTTCATTACAAGGAGTGCTGTTTGGATGGAGGAAAGCATTAGTTATAACACTTGCTTGTCCCGCAACAACTTTATTGCGGGACAAGCCTGTAGTGTGAACATAGCCTCAGTCTTTGGCTCTTCAGAAAAGAAATGTGGGACTATTGGGGACAATGGAGCTGAAGTGAAGCGGAATTATTGGGTTTGACAGGGATGGAAAGACTCTATAGAGGGTCTCTTCTGGAAAATAAGATTTCAAGGAAGTGGCTTTCAAAGGATCTGAATTTGGAGAAAGAACAAAAACCCTGTATTGTCAGAGTAGGGCATGTGATTAGAAGGCTAAACACCTGGATTTTCTTCCTGTCACTGACTTGCTATTTCACCTGGGGCAAATCACTTCAGCTCTGTGCTTGTTTACTCACTCCCCCGCCCATCCGCCATCTGATTAGATGGTCTTCAGCTGTGTCCACGCTGCACCTAACACAATTTACTAGAATACAAAATAATTGAAAGCCTCCCCACACTCTCAAAGCGATCTGCTCCTCTCCCCTGTCCCACCCTCCCCCCTGGATCTCTGGAGACATCATGGGATAGGAAGCCAGTGCTGTTCAGGTTGTTGCTTCCCATTTCTACATGGCAAGAGTGAGTTGTGCACAGAGGATCACATCTGTATGCAGATCCTGTGTGATGTTCTGGTCTTTGAATCATTTGGTTGACATTGAAGCCTATGTGACTTTGGCTGTCTAATACAATATGAAGGGTGTGGTTGGACTGTGAAGTCTAAAATAGATATTGAAACCGTCTCTTGAATTTCCACAAAGCCACATATTTCTAATCTAGTACCAGCAGGGGCCTTCTTAGAAAAAGTAAAATCGGTGCTGCCAAACCTGCAGCTGGATTTGGGGTGGAGGAGGGTGGGGGAAATGTGAAGTTTTACTGCAGAAGTTCCAGTGCTACATTGTGTTGAATCTGAGCTGTCTAATGCTGGCTTACAGTTCTATTGGCACAATTACTTGAGTGCTTTGGGATTCAGTGTCTCTTCTCCCTACCTCACCCCCAAATCACCTCATAAATGTAGCTGGGACATATTAGTCCTCCTTTTTCCCAGCAACCTGGTATCTAGTGTTCCCCTAAATATTTCCAAAAATACATGGACCATTTCTTGACCATTATATTTTCTCTTACTTTCCTCCACTTCCCCATCCCCGCCTTCTATCGTAACAAGAGCTCATCTTGCAGTTGGTGTGTCACAGAAGTTCGGGACAAGTGGAATGTGTCACACACTGAAATTTGGGCCTTCTAATTGTGCTCTAAGGGACTACTCCAATTTAAATATCAAGGCTCTATTATCCATCTTCTCAAATTAAAAGTGGTTTTAGTAAAATGTAAAACCCAATCCAAGATCATGATCTAGCAAAATAATTTCTGGACATTCATCTCTGAAACTGAGCTGGGTGAGTACTGGGAGTATTATGATAGTTGGGTGGGTAGTAAAGCAGCTGCAACCGTCAGTTAGGCTTTACCTGGCATTCAAAAGTCTTCTGTGTAGGTGCACTCCAGACTTCCGATGATAAATTTTCCTTGGAATCCATTAGACCTGTGACTTGGTTTGATGCGTGCATTCTTCTATCTTTCCATCTGCCTGTCAGAGATGGAAGTATATTGTGCAATATATGTTGAAAACTGTTTAAGATCTTTCTTCTTATTGTTGTTGGGTTTTTTTTTTAAAAAAAAAAACCCCACAAGATATAGGTATTTTATTATTCCTTCTGTGTGTTTTTTTTTTTTTTTTTTTTTTAATTTCTCAACTGCATCATAGAAAAATATTATTACATGAAGAAAGTTAGTAACGTTAACTGACTGAAGGAGTGTAAGACAATATCAGGGATAAATATCAAAGTACTTAATTTGCAGAGTTGTCTTATGTGATATTCTAACGGTCTGTCTTGGACATGTTCTAGCAGAGGCAGTAGTTGGTGTTAATGAAATTTGCAGTCAGTATTCAATCACGAATACTCAATAAATCCAAACGTTTGATGGAAAACTTACAGGGACTGTATTTTTTTTTTTTTTTTTCTTCAACCCATTTCATATTGAACTAACTTATTTTCTTTATAATCACTAGAACCATAGTGTCAATTTGAGCCCCATTACAAATAACATCTAGTTCTTCTTCAAGCGCTGCTCACATCCATTCAGATGTAGGTGTATATGTGCCACAGTGCATGGTCCTCTGGAAACCCTTTTTGCCCTAGCCTATCCCTGTAGGGTCAGCGGCCACCACCCCTTGGACTTCTGCACTCTGCCCTCCCTTCCGTTCCTTCTTTCCACCTGAGTGATGGTCTGGAATGCCCTTGCTCCTTGCGATCTTGCATGTGCCTGTTCTCGTCTCTCTGCAATTCAGTTAGTTTAGTGTGGAGTGAGTTGTCCATTCTAGTTAGCCAGAGCTAGAGTAGTTCTGCTCTGATCAAGCCGGACCAGACCCAACTTGGTTTTTCAACCATGCCGGGCTTCAAGCCATGCGCTGACTATGGGAAGCAACCCACACGATCAATGCTTTAAGTGTCTGGGTGAAGGGCACCGAATAGGTAAGTGTCATATATGCTGCTCCTTCAAACCCAGAATACAGAAGGAGAGCGAGAGAGCTGCCTCCAAGCCATCCTCACGGAGGCAGCTCTGAGACCCGCATTGTCATCGCCGCGTTCACTCTCAGTACTGTCACCGGCGCGGCACCACTCTCCCTCGGCGCCGAAGAAACACTGCGCTGCTTGGGATGGAGTGCCGGCACCAGCTACTTCAAAGGCCACAGAAAAGGGACCCAGCCAGTGATCCCCACCCTCGGCACGACCTAAGGGTCAGCAGTCCCTGGCCGGGCAGTGGGGTCTGACGCCCCCAGTCCCATCGACGCTGGAGGCCTTTGAGGCAGCAAAGGCCCTGTTGGCACTGCCGACCCCACTGATGACATCGAGGGGGAAGCCCTCCATGGCCTCCTTGGCGTGGAAGCATCCATTCCAAGGCGCGGACACCCCCGCACCACCACCCACTTCCAAGTGGGCCACTCCTTCAGACACCATTGAGTCTCGGCACTGAAGATCATTGCTCTGGGAGCAGCCACGCTCCGCATCAGCATGCAGCTCATCGGCCGCTCCTCCCCTCTGGTAGCAGAGAAGGCTGCAGCCTCGTCACCAGAGAAACCAGACACTAGAGGTGCAAAGAGGTCCTCGTTGCTGACGGAGACTCGACCATCGAGCAAATGGCTCTGGGACTTCTTAGCACTGAGAGATTGGCAGCGATCCTGAATCTGTCGGCACCGATGTAGCACCCTCTTCTCTATTGCTTTGTCGACCTTGCCCAAGAGCTCCGGCACCAGAGGCCGAGATCGTGAGGGCGATCCCTGGCACCACCGACATTCGAGGAGGGGCATGCCCCCAAGTGGCACCCCAGCATTGGCACCGCTTCCTCCTCCGGTGCAGGCCACCCAGGGCTGGCCTACTCACTGGGCTTACTTGGACCCTTAGACCGCCCTGGCTAGGGGTTCCTCTTCCCAGGGCTCATCCTGAGAGCAACCCTTCGGGTCTGGTTGGGTTTCCTCAATGGACTGGGACTTGGAGGCAGACTCAGACTTGGGCAAAGGCCTGTTGGGATCATTCCAGGAGGGTGCCCTCCCTTACTCCTCCTCTTCCCCAGATGAGGCGCTCTACCAGAGAACCCTCCCCAGTGGAAGACCCAAGGTTTCATCAGGACCTCCTAAGAAGGATGGCGTCCAACCTGGGGCTTCAAGTGGAGGTCAAGAGGGAGGACCTCGACCTCTCCTCTTTGACATCAGGGACTCCGCTCGCCCTGCAAGGGTAGCCCTACTGCTCCACAAGGGAGTCTTAAAAATAGCATGGGCACACTGGCAGACTCTGTCCTCCGTCCTCCCAGTGTAAAAGGATGCAGAGAGGAAGTACCATGTCCCTGTGGACAAATCTGGGTGCCTCTTCACTCACTCCACGCTGGGCTCCCTGGTGGTTGATGCTGTTAATCAACAAGAGAGGCAGGGCCATCCCGCATCCACACCAAAGAACAAAGATGCAAAGCAGATGGACTTGTTTGGGAGAAAATTTTATTCGACCATAGCCTTACAGCTGTGCATTGCCAATCAACAGGCCTTAATGGGGAGGTATAATCTGAACCTCTGGGACTCTCTCCAGTGGGTCCAGAGCCGCCTCCTGGCAGACCAGGTGGTGGACTTCGAGACACTCCTGGATGAAGGCCCCATGACCCAATGGGACTTTAACCTGTTGCTTAACACATTGACGGGGCCCCTGTATGAGCCACTAGAATCTTGTTCCCTCCTAGTCCTCTTGTGGAAAGTTTTTCCTTTCTAGTGGCCATCACCTTGGCCAGAAGGGTATTTGAACTAAGGTTGCTAGCCTGGGAACTCCCCTACACAGTGTTCTTCAAAGACCAGATACAATTGAGGCCTCATTCAGCCTCTCTACCGAAGGTGGTGTCCCCTTTCCACATCAGCCAATGCATTTTTCTCCCTGTATTCTTCCCGGAACCCCATATCACGGAGAACCAAAGGAGATGGCATACCTTGGATGTCAGACGGGCCCTCTCAATCTACATTGACAGGACAAGGGCATTCTAAAAGACAACACAGCTCTTTGTGGCGGTTGCAGAGCATATGAGAGGACAAGCAGTCACACAAGCATATCTCCTCCTGGATAACGAGCTGCATCGAGGAATGCTACCGTTACGCAAAAGTCTCCCTGCCTGGCCCAGTCAGAGCGCACTCCACGAGGGCGCAGGCCTTGGTGGCACCCTTCCTAGCACAAGTCCCAATCCAGAAGATCTGCAGGGCAGCAACCTGGTCCTCTGTGTACACATTAACCTCGTGCTATGCCATTGTGCAGCAAGCAAAAGATGATGCGGCATTTTTAAAGGCTAACAAATTTATTTATCGCATGAGCTTACAGGGGAGAAAATCTCACTTTGTCAGACGCTTTGAAGATGGGGAACTCACAGAATGGGAGGAAATTAAATGCAGGAAAGTGTATGATACAGGATCAGGTCAGGCTGTAACAGCAAATCAAAGTAGATGTTGAGATTCAAACACTGGGGAGCAACATATAGATAGAGAAAGGTGAGGTCAAATCACCTGTTGTAATGAGAAAAAAAAATCCATAGTCCCTGTTTAACCCTGAGGCAACCGAGTCAAATTTACATATAAATTCCAGTTCTGCAGTTTCTATTTGAATTTATGATTTGTTATCCATTTGTTTAAGCACCGCTATTAACAAGTCATCAAGGGAGCGAGCAGAGAGATTGAAGTGTTCCCCTATTGGTTTTCGAATGTTGTGATTTCTAATCAGACTTGTGTCCATTTATTCTTTTGCATAGAGACTGTCCTGTGTGTCCAATATATAAGGTAGGGGGGCAATTCCAGCACATGATAGCATAAATCACATTGGTGGACCCTTGTGCAAGACAGCCAAAGGGTCAACTTTTGAACAGATTTTTCATTTATGAGGGTTTAAGTGGGCTGAAAGTGTCACCTGGAGCTTGTCCTAGCCCCCTGCACTGAATGAACTGCACACACAGTTTTTGTTTTTTAAAACAAGATAGCAAAGATGTTGGGTAGCATATTCTTGCAATCACTTTCAGCAGATGCCTTTCAAATATAAAATCTATCTCTAAGCTTCAGCCCAGCTAAAAGAACTTCTAGGCCCAAAGAACAGTAGGAAACTTGAACCTTTATCTTGCTTACCCCTGAATGATCCCCATTGTAAAACAGTAGCCTTTTAAAGAGTGGTCATGATCTCAGGGTGCCAAATATTGCCCTATCCAGTCCCCCTGCCTGCTTCAACCCCATAAAAATGCTGAGCTCCATGCTCTTTGCACACACCTTTCCCCTCCTGTCTACCTACTTTACTGTTTTCCATTCCTTCCCCCTAACTCAGGCCTTTTCCCTGAAACCACAGCATTTGCTGTTCCACTCCCCACATTCCTGGCATTGCCACACAGCTCTGAACAATGAGATGGATTTAATTGGTCCTTTTCAGAAACATGTGAAGCTACTTTACATATGACTGCTTCATTTAAAAAACAACTCAGGTGGCTGCTTTCAATCCTTATTTATATTGTTGTAAGGACTAACAGATTTATTTATCGCATGAGCTTTCGTGGGAGAAAATCCCACTTCGCCAGACGCTTTGAAGATAGGAAAGTTACAGAGTGGGAGGAAATTAAATTTTAATTT
>ML685810.1:13438526-13503724 GCA_007922175.1 Pelusios castaneus
ATCTTCAAAGCGTCTGGCGAAGTGGGATTTTTCTCCCACGAAAGCTCATGCGATAAATAAATCTGTTAGTCTTTAAAAGTGCCACAGGACTCTGTTGTCTATATTGTTGTAGTTCCTAGGAGCCCTGTTATGGACTAGGACATCATTGGTGCCTTCAAGCACGTCTTGCTGTATTCAGATATGTGCAAGCATGCACACCCTTCTTACTACAGAATGAGGATTAGCAGACAGGGTGTCAAAACAAACAGCAACATCCCTCTGCATTATTAACTGTGGGTCTAAGTCATATACAAAGAGCAATGTGTTGCGGGCAACAACCTGGGAAGAGTTTACTCCACTGTTTTACTTCTGAAAGGGTCAAAAGGTTTTAGTAATAACTATTTCTGGAACTCATTTTGCTCCCCCCCCCCCGCTTATGTCAGCTGGGATGCTGTCAGCATGATTTTAATGGACTGACTTTTTAAAAAAATTCCAGTTTGTGAAGGAGCACTCTTTAATTTCTTTTTAAAAAGTATAAGGGTTTTCCTCCTCCCTTGTTAAAATGTTGGTAAAGCTCTTTCAGCAAAGGATGAACTGACGATAAAGGGGAATTGAGCAAAGTGGCCCTACGCACAAAGGCCCCAGCTGAGGAAAAGATCCCTGAATTGGTGATCTCAGGGCTTGACTCTCTGTCCTTCTAGCTGAACTGGATCAGGAACTAAGAGAACAAATAGAGACAGTTCTTCCAGTAAACTCTTCCCATTATAGTTATTTTGACATCTATTAGGCTATGCTTTCTGGAGGAGACGCTGTGGGATGAATCGCATAGATGCTTGTTAACCACAAACGAGAACAACACCACATGAAGACTTCCTGTAACTTGCTGGGTGTGTATATAGAAGCATCACTAGATGGAACACTTCCCTGTACCGCAGTCACCCTTGCTTTCATTCAGCGGTACTTTAAACAGGTTTTAAGATATTTATTTCTTGTTTAAATAAAAGCTTATTTTGGTCCGGTACTGATGCTGTTTTATTCCAGCCTGACTGTATTCTCAGCAACTGGTTCTCGTTTACAAGTTCCAAAGGAGTAGCTGTATTAATCTAGGTCAGAAATAAATTTGTTAATCTTTAAAAGTGCCACAGAACTCCTTGTTTGTTTTTGCTGGTTCTTGTTTGTGTGACTCAATTTCAGGTAACAGCAGCTATGGCAATGTGCAGTGTCCTGTAAGATGTCTGGTCGTTCTTGTGTGGAAAAACAGCCCTTCGGACTGTGGTGCTGTTGACTTCCTTACAATTTAGACACTCACCTGGGCTGTGGGAGACTCTGGTTTAATTCTCCCCTCTGCTCGGATCTCCCACATTCCAGAGGAGTGCACTAACCACTGAATAGGACGTTTTAGAAGGAGGTACTTTCTCCATTGGAGGCTTTTGAATAGGACCCAATTATAACAGACCAGGCCCCACAGGCAAGGGGTGTGTGTGTTCCCTCCCTTGCAGGTTTTCCCCCACCCCCACTTTTCTTTACCTGATTGTGCTGGCCTGAGATGGGAGATAAATGTCTGGGTGCTTAGAGTGAGGCAGAGGTGCATGTGCCTATAGGCAGGAATTTAGGCATATATGGAGCTTTTACAGTGAAATATTTAGGTGGCAGCTAAGCAGGGCTAAAAATTATTTCCTGAAGCCCTCCTCCCCATAACTGGGGGCTCCAGGCTTTAGCCTGGTGGGGGGGGTGCCCCCCACTTGTGGTGCTGAAGCCCAGAATCCCCATACAGGAGGCTCTGGGGCTTCAATGGGTTTGACAGTATTTACCAGAACTCTGCACTGGTGGTCTCTAGCTGAATTTAAGTCCTGCAGCTACGTGTGGGTTTTATGGTGCCCAGCAACGGGACTTAAGAGCCTAAACCACATATTTAGGTGTTTTGGTGTGTGCAAGTCCATCCATGTGCAGCAAAGCACTTTAGACCCATGCTTAGGTATAATCATGTGCTTTGCCTTATAGCATTGACTTGGGTGATACTTGTAAGCATAGCAGGTACAAAATGCTCAGGCAGAAATGTGATCTCAGGTTGAGTATGTCCCATTAATGTAGTTCAGAGCCCAGGGAAAAAGTGCAGTTTGACTAAATTTGCTGCTGGGAACTCTAAAATTCTGTTCCTAGGTCTCTGCCCCATCTCATGTGATTAATCTCCCTCTGCCTCTGTCATGGGCTGGCTGGTAGTTTACTAAGGGGAGTCAGCTCAGCTTTGCCTGTAATGTGGCAGTTAACCCCAGCTGCCCCTGATCTAGTGACTCAGTGATCCCCATCTGTGACAGGATCAAGGCAGATTACACAGAGGAAAGAGAATGCAATTAGAGAGACCTGAGTGAAGGAGCTCTCACTCTTGGAGAAGGTAGGCTGAAATAGAGAGAATGTGAGGGTGGTAGTGATGGGGGGGAAATGCAGTGATTACAACCTACTAGAAAGAAAGACCTCCACGCTAAAGGAGCCAAGAAGGAACTCCAAACAGGAGTAGGGGTGAAGAGCAAGGAACTTCAGCATACTTTGAGAGGAGCAGAAGGCTTTTCTCTTTGGATTTCTGTAAACCTTGAAGGGAACAGAAGTGGAAAGATGGGACCTAGCTTGCTGACTAGACCACTGAAGATGTATCCAGAAACAGGTCATTGCAGGGCCTAAGAAGTGATCAGTGAGGGAACTGGAGGCTGCATCATGCTTGTATGCCTGGAGGCATTACAGCAGTGAGGAGAACTGCTTACCCACTTTTCAGATGGGAAGGAGAGGCTGTATGTACTCATCTTCCCAGAGTGTTGGGAGGCTCATTAGTTAGCATCGGTTTGGGAGTTTTGAAACTGACGCTTTAGGTATCAATATGTCTTGGTAGCAGCTCCTCCTCCCAAAAGGGAATTGTCCCTGCAGTAGCAAAGCAGTGTGCACATGCTTCCTGTCTTCTGTGGATCTGTAGCTGCGTACGGGGACTAAAGGAACGTGTAGAAGAGCTGTACACAGAAGAGGTGTCTGAACTGTCTAGCTTCAGAGCAAAACTAGATCTTTGTGGTCATGGGGAAGGAGAAGTGCAGAGTATGACTGCTATTTATGGTCCAGAACTTGTAGCCTCTTAATCAAATGAGTAGACCTTATGTGTATATTCTTACTGAAATCAATGGGATTACTCATTTAGACAAGTGTTTGCCAGGTTGGGTCCTATATTTGTCTCGTACCAAAATGGAAGTGCCCATCCGAAAGCATGCTTTAGTTTCTCCCAATTAATTTGAGCATTGACAGAAAGAAGGGCTTCTTGGCAGCTATTTTATTTTAATGTCTTCTGAGAATGTATTGATTTGAGCCTTTGTTTTAAAGAGGCTGCTATGGCTTTCAGTCATGACATGAGTTGTAAGAACATTGTCAAAAATAAATCTCTCACTCAGAATTATGGGCCTGGTCTTCTCACTTACCCAGTGTTCACTGTGGGTGACTACTGAAAACAATGGGGTAATACTCTTTTTTTCGCAGGGCTTCATTATCACTGAGTGTTTAAACAAACAAACAAAAAACAATATCCTTGCCTGTGTTGAAAACTCTCTCTCTGTGATTATTAAAGTTTTCCTTGCACTATTTAGGCCTTTTACTTAGACTGTTTCCCGGGCTATAAGAAGTGCCCAAAGTCTATCATTTTTGTTTATGGTTACTTTTACTCTTGTGCACTAATTCAGTGCTGCAGTGTTTGAGTTGCAGATACTGCAGGAGAATGTTTGAACAACATTCAAACTAATCCTTGAGTTTAATTTTTTTACTGAAATTAGATTTCTGTAATTCTCTAAGCTTTTTGTAGCTTTTTTTAAAAAAAAAAGTCTATCCAAGCCACCCTTTGTCCTTATGATCAAGTTCTAGTGCTAGTTAAAATAACTATTTTTATTAAGCTTTATATTTAATGTATTAAATGCTTTGCAAACTTGAATTTTGTGACAAACCAGAGAGAGAATGACTTTCAAATATAACACTGTCTTCATCAATTATAGAAATACATTTTATGTTTTATCAGTGGTTACTTTAATCCTACCAAGTTTAGCATAAAAGGCTTTCTGTATGGCATGTGTTTGAACCTAAATGTAACATGTCTAAGTTTACCACCAAAAACAATAAATCAGTAGACTAATGGTATGGCTTTTCTTTTAATCAGCTACCCTTAATAGTTGGTTTTTGTTAATCACATGTCAAACATGATTTTTCCAGATCTCCATTATACCAGGCTGTCTTCATTTTCTATTATGGGTTTCTTGTTTTGATCCAGAATCTGACTGATCTTTGGAATTGCATTAGATTAGAAGGATTCTGTGACATGGAATTAAACAGACTATTCTAGTACAAAAGGCATTTAATCAGTTATAATGAAAGATCCTATAATAAACCTAATTTCTAGGGTTTGTCAGTGTACAACATGCATTGATAGCTTTCCCATGCAATTGAAATCCAGTGCCTACTTTCTATGTATGTCTGACTTTAAGCACCTTAGTAGTCTACAGGTGGACTGAAAAAGTTGGTCTGAATCAGGTGATGAGATTCCTGTCGCTTACACCATACACTTCTTTACTTCTGGCCAAACTATATAAAATTACACTGACGAAAAAACACCAGTTGTATCCAGAGATTTGTAAGATTAAGGTTGCTTCATGAATGGTAACTATCTAATCCTGCTCTCATGTAAAAACAAACTTGAGCATTGACCACACTAAAATATGCAATTTCAAAACTGAATTTTTAACATTATAAATGTGTGAGGATAAGGAGGCAAGTGTCTTCTGGCCTTATTGATAGTGTCTGCCATGTGCAACTGATACAGTAGATCTATGCCATGTTGTCACTGGAGCGGTGTCTACTTTAACTTGTCTTTAGGCAATAGACAGCGTAGCAAGCAAAAGGAAACACATTTTTGTTACCCAACGGGCATGCCTTTTGCGCTAAGACTGGGATTGATACCTTTTTAGTTCATGTCTCATAGGTCACCAGCAGTTACAAGATTTGGGTGTTGGGAGGTTTTAATTGTTCTTTTCTAGCTAATTTTTTTTCTCTTCCCCCCCCCCCCCCCCCAAGGTCCTTCCTTAAAACCTGGATGAATCACTTCCTTGTTGTTTCCTTGTTGCTTCACAGTGGTGTCAGTCTGATGCATTCTGAAACAGATGAGCCATTACGCAGAGTATCAGGTTCACATTGATTTGGATCTAGATTCTTTACTACAGAACTAATAATGGTCTATTTCTGTTTAGACATGGTCGGATCAAGTCCTGGGAGGGCCTGGGGCTGCCCACCCTTGTGGGCCCCTGATTGCCCCCTCCCCCCCATGCTGGAGGGCGGGGTCAGGGGCTTCGAGGTCCCAGCTGGTGCTGCGGAGGGGATTGGATGGGCTGCAGGTGGGGATGGGCTGTGCTGCTGTGAGGGGTGGGGGGGCTGCAGGCTGAGTCTCCTACTGGAGGTGTGGGTGGGGGACACCGGCAGGCTGAGCAGCAGCACCTCATACTCAGGCTGGCTGGGCTAGATTTTTGAGGGGCTGTGCGCCCCCCCCCCTTAGGCTGCGGCCAGGGGCTGCAGCAGCCACTAAAGCCTCTGCCTTATTCCAGCCCTGTGTTTAGGAGCTCTAATCTGGTTCAGTGTCCCAGTGTGCTAGGTACTGTACAAAATAAAACATCTGTTTATGCCTCGAAGAATTTGGCAGTCCAAATGAAAATGCTGTGAGATGATCAGATCGCAGTGTGTAACTTCCTTAAAATTAGAAGATCCAGGAGCAGATTTAATTAAGGAGAAAATTTCCAGATAAAACATACCACAGCTAGGCCTATGAATTACTGTTTTGGAGGAGGAGATCAGCGCAGCACAATGAACGCTAGTAGGGAAAAGATTGGTTCTTTTCTATTAGTCTGAAATTTTTGTGGTGTGGTTCCCCCCGTCCCCCCCGGTTTAAAGTGACTTTTGACTTTTTTAAAATAAATGAGATGGACATTTTTTTTTTAATGAAAGGTTCAGTGACATTCCAGCACAGTGAAACACGATGGGTCAGATGTTACCGAAATCAACAGAGCCCAGAAAATTCTGGTCTTAGTTAGATCAAACAAAGACCTGAATTCAGCCTTATGAACATGGGCCACCATTGCACTCTTTATTCAGGCAAAACTCCCACTGGCATCAACGGGAGTTTTGTTTGAGTAAACACTACTGAATCAGATCGTTCATGTCTGAGTATTAATATTTACACTGTTTCCTGTGGTATCTTGTGCTCAGCAAGAATTGTGAAATCATGCAGCAATTGAGCATGATCTGTATACTTAATACTGTAATAAATATGGTCTCTATCCAAAATCAGTAGTTCCCTCACTGAGTTCAAAGGACAGGCCAACAAAACTGTTCCTAGAACTGATACTCTGCTTCCTGCAAGAGCAGGACTGAGCACAGTTGGGAAAGAAAATAAAAATGATACATTGAGTTTCATTTGAATACAACAGAAAACAGCAAGTGTTGGTTATTTGCTGCTTTGCTCACTATATATAATCTCAAAAAAAAAAGAGAAAAAAAAAAAAAAGGAAAACCATTGTATTTTCTTTTGCAGTGTGGCAGAAAACTCAACTACCTACTTTAATAATGGAAAGGGGAAATATAATGAAAGCATGATTACTTAAAATCAATTACAATCATAAGTAACTTATACAAAATGCAAATTTACTTGGATTTTGTTGGTAACTCTGCAATTATGCTCTAAATAGCATGATAGCATTAGCTACAGTGATGACCACAGCTGACTGAATTCAGATTTTTTTTTGTATATTTAAAAAACTAGAATAATGCTTCCAATCAGACAAACAGTATGCTTTCTGCCCACACAGTCTTAATATTCAGTCTTTATTATTTTTAGGGTCACCAGGGCTGGTATATGTATAAATACTGTTCAGAGCTATAACCTTTCATTGATGATATCTTGACACCTGGCGGAACTGAGTTCCAAACTGCAAGACTCATAGGCTCTATGAAAAATTTTGGGGTGAAGTGCACAAAGGTACTAAGGTAATTGAGTAGACCAGGAGTGTCAAATATGTGGGCCATGAACCTCTTCCATCCAGCCCCCTGACTGTGCTCTGAGGAACCATGCTCTCTCCCTAACAGAGAAAGAGTGGTCTTGCATACCCAGCGCTCCATGGTCCCATGAGAGTGTCAGGTCTCATGACATGGTCCAGGAGACCACACTCTCTCCCTAATATAGCCCACTTGAAGTACATTTAAGTCAAATCTGGCCTGCCACAGCCAAGTGAGTTTGACATCCCTGGCAGTAGGCAAATCCTGATTGGGACAGAGATCTGAATGATATAGAATGTTAGTCCTGTAAATGGGCCTGGTATGCCTTGAACGCCTATATAAAGTGGCTGTGCAGAAAAGGATGGTACGTCAGGACACACTGATTGGTAAACCCTTATGGGCTAGTCTTGAATTAGCAATTTAAAAATGGAGCCCTAGTGTAGATGTTGTTTTTGTAGAGGGAGACAGGGCTTCGAAAGCAAAATGTTACTCATGCAGATGTGTGTAGTGCCATTCCCTGGCAGAGACAAAGAAAGTGAGTGGTGGATGCATCCTATTTCAGGGTGCCTTGCAAGTCTTTATTAAAACGGTTGCCCTGGAGGATGGAGCCTACAGTTTTTTCTTTGTTTTGACTTTCTTGACACTATGGGCCTGATCACAAAGGTAAAAGTTTTTTTTAAATATAATTAGCTATACAGAATGCTTATCTCAAACATTTCATACTGTCAGTTAGGATCTGATTCAGCAAAGCATTTGAGCATGTTTTACTCTGAGTACTTGAGTAATTCCATCCCTATCCAGCAAAGCACTTAATCTCTGTATTTAGTGGGATTTAGTCACATGCTGAAGTGTTTACACCAAATTGCTTGAAGATGTGACTTTCATTTTCAGTGTCTCTGTAAATATTTGTAGCCAGGCCTTTCTCTTGAGAATAGAACAATGTATATGTAAATGAAACTTAGTAGGAAAGCACTCACTAGCAAGAAGTATCCATGTCTACAAATTATTTCCATTTTCTAAAAGTTGATCTTTTTGCTTGGTTTTGCAGACTGTCTCCTGAATTCCTGGATTTTTCTCTCTTAACAAACCATGGACATCATTGGTTTTCTGAAGTCTCAGTTCATTTGCCACCTTCTTATCTGCTACATATTTATAGTGTCGGGACTGATAATTAACTTCATTCAACTCTTCACACTTGTCCTCTGGCCAATCAACAAGCAGCTTTTCAGGAAGATCAATTGTGGGCTGGCTTACTGCATTTCAAGCCGTAAGAATTTTTTTTCAAGTTTTTATTTCCATATTGATAGATAGTAAGAATGCAAATAAAGTTAAGATTATGTATCATAATCCCTACATATTGCTGTGAGACTGTACCTGTATTGGTTAAAGTATGTGGGGTTTTTGTCAATGTGCTTCTCTCTCTCTCTCTCTCTTTAATCTGTTCATATTGGATCATTGGATCGTTCTCTTGACACAAGATAATGCACATATTAGCTTCTTAGGATGAGCATCACATTTGCTTGGCTAAAAAGGTAAATATTGACCAAGGAATGATAGAATTTAATATTTACAGCAACATAATGTCACTATATAAAATTACATACATTCTAAATGGTTTTCATCCAGCATATCTGCTAATCTCTTCATGGACACATGACTGTGTTTGTGTTCCAGTTTTCAGCAGTGCGGGCATGAGGAGATGATAAATAATACTGGCTCACTTGATTTTTACAATACTAACTCATAACTGGTTTGAAACAATCACTCTTATTCATTAAATAAATATCCAGTTTTAGACTACCAAATCTATGCACAGTATTTATGTAATGTATATAATCCTAATACAAACTAGGCTAGGGTGCTATTCAAGAGCCAAATGGGAGTTTTGTTTTGAATAAGGACACCTTGATTTTTGGCCTAGTATTTTTGGAGAAAACAATGTTCAGAATATTACTAAGAAAAGGTCATATGGCCAGATTCTGCCATTCTTTCTTGTGCTCAGTGCTGCCTTGCAGCACATCTGGTTCCTCTATTATCAGTGGGTCTAATTGTATATAGTAAAATAGCACTCCCTGAAGATAAGAGTGGCAGCATTTGGTTCTCAAGTCTCTATTACTGTTCAATACTGGTAAAGTGTTCAGGCATGTTTCAATTTAAAAAAAAAAAAAAAAAAAAGACTATGATGTCACAGGTGTAAATCAGGAACCACTCCACAGAAGTGAGAAGAATTGTAGTGTAAAAAAGATTGTGATCAGAATCAGCCTGAAAGCTTAATTGTAAAGGAGAAAACAATGTAATCTGTTTTCAGTAGCATAGCAGCATATGGACTTTGGAATACTAATGTGTTCCCAACTGTTGCTCTTTCTAAAATTATTGGGCTAAATCCTTAAGTACATGTTCAGTTTTTACTTTGGTCCATGCTCAGCTAAAACTTCTCTGGACTTCAGTGAGCAAGGATTTGGCCCATTGTTGATAGACCATATGGTGCCATAAATGTGTGTGTGTGGTGTTTTTTTGTTTTTTTGTTTTTTTTTTTTTTTAATATGCTCCTGAATCATGTTGTCGGACAGGTTTGTTGGCTTTCAGGAGTTCTTGTAAAAGCTCATGCCTTGTGAAATACATGAAAGACAGCAGAAGACTCTTCATGTGCTATGTTTGCTCACAGCTGAGCCAGTCACATAGTCCCTAAATGTCAGGGACTCAGCACAGTTCTGGGAGAGAGAATATCCTAATTCTATCAGAAAAGTGCCTTAACTTGGGGTTCATCTATCCAGTACTAAGAACTGGAGACAGGAAAAGGTCAAGTCAGAAAGCCCAAGTGAACGCCTTCCACGATGTTAATTTATTTCCCCTTGCTAGGATGGATCTTCACCCCTGGCTCTGGAGCCTTTACGTTATATTCAGCCCTTTGTTTGGGCTCCCAGATAAACCTCAAGAAGATGACAGGGCTTGTCTCTTTACCTGTGGCTAGTAGGGGGACCTGGGCCTGCCCACTACTCTGGGCTCCACCCTTGGGATCCTATATACAACAGCCGTGCGATGATTTCAATCAGTCCTTCACTATAACTTCTCTGGGGCTCTTCCGATGGGTTCCTCTATCTCTAGTCCTGTATCAGGGCCAGTGTCTCTGTAAATTCAGCCAGCCATGAACTCTGTCTGATTGCCAAGGTCCTTTGGCCAGAGAGGAGCACCTGGCACTCCGCTGGTCCCAGCTGGGAACGGAACTGTTGAGGCCAGAGCCAGGCAGCTCCTTTTTATCAGGGCCAGCAGGCCCTGATTGGCTATTCAGTAGCCTTTGGGGAAGACCGGGTCTCTAACATACAAAATGGATGCCCTGGAGAATTCTCTCTAGGCAAGGGGGAAGGTGGATCCTTCAAATTCTCTATTCCTCTCAGCTTGCTGCTGCTTTGGGTAGGACTGCAGGAACCCCCAGCCGGGACCACAAAAGCTGAATACATCTTGCCTTGTTAGATTTCAAAGAAGCCTCCATTTGTATAGCGGGCACAAGTTTTGTCACGTGGTGTGTTTGTACTCTGTTTGTATCAGTAAATGGAGTGTTTCGCATGCAGCTGCTATGCACTTGTGCGCACAAGTGACTCTGTGTCTAGAGCCAGATCCTGGCCTGGGCTCAGTTCCAGTGATGCCAAGTAGTACTAAAGCCAGCATAGCTGGCTACGGGAGAAGTCCCCCTGCATAGCGTAATCTTTGTGTGGTTGTGATGGCACCATAGCAGCTCCTCTGCCACCCTCATTCATGACTGTTACTGCAGGTCCTGAAATCTAGTGTACCTTGTTGGTGGATGTGGATATTGACTACTAATTGATGTCTTGGAGTCCATTGGTTAAAGCACTGGTTCCCAACCTTTTTGGCTTGAGGGCCACAGATATATTTTTTACAACTCTGAAGGGCCACCAATTTCCACCATCAGCCACCCCACTGCAGTGAGACAAAAGGAGTTCAGTGAGGAGACAGCCTCCTTGCTGACCTCTCATTCCCCTGACTGCAGCAGGTAAACCACGTGTCCTGTAGCCCTGTGCACTTTACCTGCGTCCTTAAGCAGTGGCTCCTTTCTGCAGCCAAGGGGATGGGCGGGGAATATTCCCTCCCTCTGACCTCAGCAACTCTGGATCCAGGCAGACCACTTTGCCGTTCTCCCTGCTATAGCCAGGGTGAGGGGAACACTGATCTCTTATCCCCTTGGCTGCAGCAAGGAGCCTTCACCAGTCTCCTAGCCCCATGGCAATGTACTCCACCTGGGTTCTGAAGCAGCAAATTCCTTCTACAGCAAGCAGGAGGGGAGCCTCAGGCCACTTTGAAAACCCCACGCAGGACACATTTGGCCTGGGGGCTACAGGTTGGGAACCACTGGGTTAAAGAGTCTATCTTCTGAGGGCTTAAGCCACCTTCATTACACTGGGATAATTTCTCCTGCTTCTCTCCCCCCCCCCCCCCCCCCCGGCTACTCAGAAGGCCACCAGAAGTTGAGAATCATCATAGATTAGAGCAACTCTCATGCTTCTCTAGTTTATAGGGGCTAGGCTAGCACCTGGATGCACTTGGCATCCAGAACAGTAGTCATAGGGTTACCATCTGGCCAGAATTTGATGGGTATGTTTTTGGTTTTTAGTGGATTTGCTAACTGCCAAAAAAACCTGCTTGGATTTTTACCAGGGTCTAAAGATTTGCTTTATTATCACAATACATTGGGCTATCTAATATTAAAAGGTTGGGTCCTACTAAAAATGCTGCAGTGTTCCCATTTCCACAGTTTAGGTGATAACGAATCAAAACTGTTGAAAATACAGCAGCTGTCTGCCCACCAACACACAAGGATGCCACGGGTGTGTGAGAGAGGGGGGTTTGAGTCATGCGAGAGAGAGGAAA
Organism: Pelusios castaneus; assembly: GCA_007922175.1. NCBI lineage: Eukaryota > Metazoa > Chordata > Testudines > Pelomedusidae > Pelusios > Pelusios castaneus. Next base: position 13,450,446 of record ML685810.1, read on the forward strand.
TGTGCAATGTTGGGCAATTCAGTCAATCTTATTTATGTTCTCTCCAGATGCTTTAAGTGACTGAAGGAGAGGGGGCTGCCGAGTTGCCTTATGGTTGTGGTGGGCTTTCCTTTTGAGGAAAAAGATGTCATTATCCCCCTTTTTCTTTTGCACTTCAGAGGTGGTAACCCAAAGAGGCCACTGTTGCACACTGCGCTCAGTTATGCAAAGCGCTGCTCAGCCACTGTTGCACATCTGGCCCAGAACCTTGACTTGGTTGAAAGAGGTCTTGTTTTGAAATTTTGTTCATTCATGCCCAGAGCAAATTAGGTATAGGGTGAAAACTGTGTGTGCTGTTGGTGTGGTTTGGGGGGAGAGGGGTGTGTGTGTCCCTTCCCCCCCCCCCCTTCAGTGCAGCAGTAAATCAAGCCTGGAATGAGTCATCTGCTTGGTGTTTGAACAAGGAGTGAATGTATTAGGTTTTTAAAAAAACTGTATTTGAAAGAAACTGTGCTAAATTAATGAGTAAATATTGATGTTTTTAAAAACATATGCCGTAAAGAACTTTGGTCTACTGATGCACTAAAACAGCACAGGCTGGGTCACTCTATCAGTATATCTGACTGAAGTCCTTGATAGGTTCTGCTTGCAGGATCAGACCCTCAGTTTATGCCTGGAGAAAGTAAAGAGTGTACTTTTAAACAGTGATTTATGACAGCATGAGTCAGTCAGCCAACAGTGAAACAGAGCAGTCAGACTTAGCATAACTCCAGAGCAAAGTGAAGGCAGCCTGGCACATTCCTTTAGATCAGGGGTCCTCAAACTGCGGCCCGCGGGCCGGATACGGCCCGCCAAGGTCATTTACCCGCCCCCCCGCCCCTGCTGCGGCCGCGGGCAGTGCTGCGTCCAGTTCCCCCAGGGCGGAACAGGCAGGCTGAGGGCTGGGGGCGTGCGCGCGCCTGCCTGCTTGCCCCATGTGGCCGTGGCCGGGGAAGGCTCCCGGGCTCCCACCCGCCGGCTGCCTCGACTTCCCAGCCCGGGGCCAGGATCGGCTCCGCTCCGCCAACAGCCTCGGCCTCCCGGCACAGGGCCAGGATTGGTCTCCGGTGCCGGGGTCTGCTCTGCTCTCCCGGGGCCGCGTTCGGGTCCGCACCGCCAGCGGCCTAGGCTTCTTTCTTTCTTTCTTTCTTTCTTTTCTCGGCTTCTTTCTTCTCTCCTTCCTTTTTGTTCCCTCCTTTCTCTTCTTTGCCTTCCTTCCTTCTTTCTCTGCCTTCCTGCCTTTTTCTTTCTCTGCCTTTCTTTGCTTCCTGCCTTTTTCTTTCTCTTCCTTCTTTTTTTAAAAAGCTTTTAAAAAATTAATTTTAAATAAAAACCTTTCTAAAAATTAAATTTTAATTCAAAATTCATTCAAATTAAATTAAACACCATTAATTAATTCTATTTACAATCACTTTAACTTCAATTAATGCCTATAATTTCTGTCGTGTGAATTTGCACAAAAATTTTATTCAGAAAAAGTTTTGCACACGGCTTGAAAATTTTGCACACAAGCCGCCAAACCTAGAGGGAACATTGGTTACTAGTTGCCTACACAACAGCAGGCCAGGAGGCTAAAATCGGTCAGTCCCACACTCTGGGCCTGGCCGGAGCCCCACAGCACCAACAAAAAGTGTGTGGATTCATTATCGCCTGCCACCCAATACCCAGAAACACAGGCCAGCAGCAGACGGGATAGCTACGCGTTCATGTTTTTTTCAAACTATAGTATGGCCCCCCAACAGTCTGAGGGACCATGAACTGGCCTCCTGTTTAAAAAGTTTGAGGACCCCTGCTTTAGATCAAGCAAACCCTTACCTTTTGATTCCAAAGGGGTAGCCGTGTTAGTCTATTGTAGAAAGACAACAGAGTCCTGTGGCACTTTTAAAGACTAACAGTAAAACAGTAAAGGTAAATAAATCTGTTAGTCTTTAAAAGTGCCACAGGACTCTGTTGTCTTACCTTTTGATGTTGAAGATAGAGGTAATGACTTCATAAAATTCAGGGAATGAGTGTTTCATCTTCATGAGAACTTTTGTACTGTCAAAGTCACAAAGGATATTAGATTTTGTTATGCCTTATTTTCTGCTTTGCGCATATAGTATTCTCATTCTTCCTTTTCCAGCATCTGATGTTATGGGAACTTATCTTCCCTTGTTTTCTCATTATCATTAAGTAGTGCTGGCTTCTCAAAATAGTCCATGAATTTGTGTGTCATCCTGATTCTAATCTCTCCTGCAGTGGAATGAAGCGATCAGACTCAGACTTTTTATATGTGCCATGTAAATTTCAAAAGATTACTGGCTTACTTTTAGTATCCCCATCCTCCAAACAAAAAGTTGTGGATGGCAGCTATGTGAGTTTCCTTACATTGCTTGACCACTGAATCTAATGCCCTGGCCCTAGATGAACTAATGCAAGAAAGTCTTTATTGACCAGTTTTTAAAAAATGCAGTCAAATGCTGAGGGGGAGGGACGACAATCAGAGCTGCAGTTTAATTTTGATTCTAACTCCAGTGAACAGACGTAATTTTGCAGATAATGTAGCCTTGGTCTGCACTTACCTGGAAATTTGGCAACCGTCAATGGGCGTTTCGCAAGCTACTCAGAATAGCTTGTGTAATTCCCATTGCCTTCCTAACTCTGCTTCTGTGCAGTGTCTTCATTCTGCTGCACCGACCAGAGATGCAATGCTATGCTGCTTGAAGGTATGGTTTTTAATACGTTGACATCCAGATCTATTAAGCGGTCAGAGAGGCCCGCTCAATGGATCTGAGAAGATCAATCCGATGATGGTGAATTTGCCACCGTCAGTGAAGGTGTGCCTTTGGTGTGAGCATCAATGGTTGGCATGCAGTAGCCTATCCCTTTGCAAATGAGTGGTCAAATGCTGACGTGGGTATGGAAAAATGAGTTTAATCTGAATTTTGTCCTGGTTTGTCTGCACCACACCCCCTTGGCTTACGAGGCTGCGAGAGCAGAGGGTGTTCATCTGCTTGGCAGAGCTGCATGTGGAAGTTTGTACACTGCTAGCCTGCATTAGTCTGGGCTCAAGCCCAGTAGCTGGCTAGTCGCTTACTGCAATAGGTACTATGTTCAGTCCCAAATGAAACAAACACAAAAAATACTAGTACAAAATCTTTGTTCCTGAGCTAAGAACACTTTTATGCCAGTAAGTTTTTAGCTTCAAATGAGTGTCTACCAATTTGCTTCAAATCTCTAAGTCCTCTTTTTAAAATGACAACTCTGCTGAAACCCTCCTCCGTACTGAACTGCTGGGTGTTGTGATGAAATTAAACATTGCAAAGTTCAACAACGTGTTCTTAAAATAAGTGTGCTTAAAAAGGGTGTTGGAACATAAATCTGGCAAAACACCAGATTTTTATAAAACTACAGTGGGACAGATTGTGCTCAGCTTCTGCACAGAAGCTGGGGGGGGGGGGGAGGGAGAGGGGGGCGCTCCAGAAGTCCCTCTCCTGGAGTGTGTGGTGCATTGGAAGCCTGGGTGGTGGGGGACAGTCTCAGCACTCAATTGTAGAAGGACTGTTTCCTGTCTCTAGTCTTGGGGGCTGCAACCCATCACAAAGGGGAGGTTGCAGAGCCTGGACCCCTCCTGCACTGGTCTGTGGAGCTGGCCTAGGGTCATGTGGGGTGCAATCTGGTCCCTTCCAAGATATGGTGTAGCTTGGGTATCCCCGCAGACTGCTAGAGAGCTGGGGGAGGGAATTATATTGGTGATTGTTCTTGCGGTGCCTAACAGTCGCAGTCCTATCTAATATTAGCCCCTTCCCTGCCTTCAGCAAGCGAGAGACTTCCTTCTTCTTCTCCCTGACACCGCTCAGTTCCTTTGGGCTGCAGCAGCCCTTACTTTGCCTTGCTCAGTCCCAGAGTTCTGCTGAAACATTCCTCTAGAGAGTGTCCAGCCCTCTGGCCACTGGATACATACAGAAAAAACAGGTCTGCTGTCCCCAAGGGGTCAGTGTGCACACCAGCTTGTTTGATTTTACTGAAGATCAACTGCTTATAGAATACCACAGCACAGAGATGAAAGAACACAAGAACAGTAAAAATAATCATCAATTATAAAAAACAAATATTTAAGAGATACAGAATAAGGATAATGAAAAGAGAAAGGTTACATAAAACCAGTGCTTTTTTTGTGATGGTACTCAGGGGTACTGAGTACCGGCACCTTTTGGCATAGACATGCGTCCCTAGCTCCTGCCGCTGCCACCTGTGGCCCCAGGTCCTTGGCTGAGTATCGGCACCTTTTGGGGGTTTTTTAAAACAAAAAAATCACTGCATAAAACACAAAATCATAACATGATTCCTAGAGACTAGACTAGATGAAACAGGCTAACGTTCAGTCCTAAATACATTTCTCGTGCAAATGTCCTTTCCGTATTTCAACCAGGGTAGGTTGTGATTCTGTTGTCATGAATGTAATAGCACTGCCGATTTAATTACTTCCTAGGTGTGGAAAAAAGGAGTATCTTCCTGGCCTTCTCTTATCTTCTCCAAAGGTCGTTGCTTGTTTTTTTTCCTCAGTCAGGAAGACCCCTGTAATGTGCTGCTTCCTTGTTGACTTAATGTTCCCCATCCATCCTGTCCCCCCCACACCCTGACTTTGTATGTGAAGAACTCCCTCTTTTGTTAACATTATAAAACTCAATAATTCATGCACCAAGGGAGATAAGAGCCTGGTAGAAAGCTGGTTTTCACCTCTACCTTGACACAGACTTCATAACATACTGAAAACATGTTCCTAGAGAGAAGTTCTTACATAGTATCTGTACATGCATTTCACAATGATATTAATGACCATTATGTCCTGGCTGTCATTAAGATCTCATTTGAGCTGCTTTGTTGGATCCAGAATGTCTGTACTGGCCCCAGACAATTCTTGTAAACCCCTTTACCAGTTGGCTTTGAGACTTTCTTAGGGTGGCAGAGCTGTGATTGAGGTGGCATAGCTCCCAGTATGGACAGATTTTGAAGTGGCCCTTTAGAATGTTGCTGTGCTACAGAGAGATTTCTCTTTGCATTCAAAACTAGTCTGCTAGAATGTGCCTCTTGGGATGGGATAAACCATTTCCTTAAGGAACCAGTTAGTGCAGTGTGGAGGGACTTCAGTGGGATGTAGGCTTTGTGTGGGCCCTTTGCTTGGGGAAGAATTACTCATTCATTTTACTGGTGTCTGGATCGGGTTGAAGTTTACCCTACCTAAGGACAATGCTGCCTCACAGTGGATGCATATGGCTTTCAAAAGGAAACTGAAGAATAAAAGGAGTGGTATGGTTGTGTGAACAAATGCTTAGCTTCAAAATGTCTTGGTTCCTAGTCTGACTTTATAAATAAATTAATGCAGTGCTAAATAATTGTTGTTTTCAAAGGGATATTATTGCACCTCAGGGTAAAGTTACTTTGCAAATTACAATGGACCAATAACTGTTTGGCGGACATGAGATATGTGTGTGGGAGGGGTTGTTCCTTATCCCCTTATTTGGTGAAGGGAGCAGAACTGAAATGGAAAACAATGGATCCACAAACCCAGCTGTTACCTGCCATAAGATGACCCCACACCTCTGCCTTTATTCCAGGGCATTCTGAACTCTGCTCTGTTACACTTAAGGCATGTGGAGCCTTTGCACAGATGCACTGCATCCTGCTTCCCTCACTCAGTGGAAGGAACAGAACTAGCTCTGCCTAGCAAGGGGCCTTCTGTGCAGAAGGTTGGGCAGGATTTGCACCTATGTCCATACAGTAACTTGTACTCTTTCCTTTCTGACAAACAAGGAGTCCTGTGGCCCTTTTCAAGGCTAACAAATTTATTTATTACATGAGCTTTAAAAAGGCCACAGGACTCCTTGTTTGTTTGGCTGACCTAGACTAACATGGCTACCCCTCTGGAACTTTCCTTTCTGTGGATTTTAATTTTCTGTGACCCCGAACAGCCCCTTTATGCCAACTAGCAAAGGGCACGCTCAGTGCTGTTTGTTTAGCCAAATGATGTCTTGTATGCCATCATATTAATAACTGGTATATACCGGTCATGAATATAATTGCATAAAGAAGAATGTATGCCAGCAATATGTTCACAAAACACATTGTGCAGGCGTGTGGCTGTGATGAACAAGATTTTCTGAGACAGAAGACTTTTTTTTTTTTTTTTTTTTTGCTGTTTGCCCATGATGTCACCATTGTAAATCGAGTAAAGTGATGCTGACGACAAAATAAGTACATTTGCACCTAAGGTAAACAAAGTAATCAAACCAACAGAAGGAGCAAATTCTGGCATCTGCACACCAGGAGAGGAACTTTGGGTTTACTTTTTGAAGACAATGGACTTTGGGTAATATAAGAGAAGCAAAAGACATTCTAGTTAGTTATTTATCACTCTTTGGGAACAGAAGGGACTGCACTCTCTCAGGCTATGTCTACACCTGGAAATTTAAGTCGACTTAGTGGGTCTACACTTAAATTTTAAGTCAACTTTGGGGGGGAATTTACAAAGTCGACCTAGAGCATCCACACTGGACACCTAGGTCGACTTCTAGGGGCTAGGGGGACCTAGGGTAGGTCCACAGGGGCAGAGGGGGCACCCCTTGCCCAGTGCCAGGGGGCTCAGCCTTTGCCCCATTGTACATAGGTACAATGGGGCAAAGGGGGACAGGTACCCGGGCACAGCATAGGGGCAGGGTGGGCAGGGCTTTGCCCTGCCCTTTGGGGGGCATGCCAGGCTCCCCCTGTGCCAGCCCCCAGCAGGGAGGGCATTGGTGCAGTCCTGGGGTAGCCCTAAGTCGACTTAGGGCTACCCCATGTCTACACTAGCTAAGTCGACTCTAGGGAGTCGACTTAAGCCCCAAGTCGAACTAAATCTAGATTTAATAAAGTCGACTTAATTTTCCTTAAGTCGACTGAAGGGAAGTGTAGTGTAGACGCAGGGTAAATTAAGCTTAAGTTGACTTAATTTACAAGTGTAGACGCAGCCTCATTGCCTCACAATCACTGTTGTATTTTCCCTTCATGGAGGAGTTTGGCAACTGAAACTAATAGAAGAGGCTTTTACTGACATGGGCTTAATGACAAGAAAAGTAGGCAATTGTCTGATCTCCAGTAGTTGTGAAAACCCTTAAGTATTATTTGTTTAGGAGCCATTTTCCAAAATGAATGGCTTAAGCAGTTAGAAATGTAGTTCTGTTAGCAAAGGCTGAGTTCTGATAGAGGCCTGGTCATACCAACAATTCACTTCCCTTTCCCCAAACTGCTTACTGTGTGATAATGGTATTGTGCTTCTGATCCTTGTTGGTAAAGGAGCAAATGGCTGACTTAACAATGAAAGGAAAGCAGGAAGTGTAATGCCCTGATATCCATCTCATTTGCATGGCTTTTGCTGAAATCCTGCCTCAGTGAATTTATGGAAAGTTTTCATTCATTGCAGTGAGCCCACTTTCACTCTTTGATTATTCATTCTCAAAGCATGAGATGCACCTGTTTACTGATACAAACAGAATTCATTTTCCTGCTGGGGTTTCCCTTACATAGTCTTCATTCCTTATTTATAATTTCAGGTAAATAACTTTCTCATCAAGATTTCTGTAGAGCTGGACAAAATTTTTCTAACCATTTTTTTTATTTGAGTGGGGGCAGCTCTTATTTAAAAAAGAAACACTATTTTTAAAAGTTTTTCATAAGTAATACAAAGAGTTGGGTTTTTATCAAAATTCTTTACTTACTGAAAACCACGTGTTTAATAAGTGAAAAATTATGCTTTTGATTTTAAAATGCATGGTGTTTTTAAAACAAAACAATGGATTTGTTTCAAACTTTTAAATTGTCTCCATTTTGTAACTTTGGAATTCTTTGTTGATTAACACTTGTTCTTTTCTACTGACCTATTTACTTATTTTTTAGATCTGTGGAACATATCGCCTCATAAGCCTTTGTATAATAACAAACTTGCCAATATGTTCCTGAAGGGTACTCAGTAAATATGTGTGTTTGCCACATAAAAAGAACATCTACTTCTATTGCCAGCTGCCTTGTGATGATACAGGGTCATCAGAGATGTCCAGCTACTGTGAATCCACTATTTACCAGTTCAAACCAGCAAATGACCCATGCTTCAGGGGACGATTGAAAAGAAAACCTGGGTCTCTGCCAGTCTGCGCTGCTTCTGTTCACAGCACTAGCACAGAGCATGTAAGGAAAGGTGGGGCAAGTGAAAATGGGTGATGTACCCATCTTTCTGCCCACTTGAGGACAATGTGCACCCCGAGCATAAAGGCTGCATTGTGACATGCAGTGGAGAGGTAGACTTCTTGTGCACCCATACAAAGGGTTGTGAGAGTCTAATAGTTGGTGTGTGGTGTCCCATGCTCCTCTCTTGGCAATGTCTTCTGCAGGGCTCTTATCAAAATCATGTGGGAAGTAATTCTCCTATTGCTACAGCATAGCTCTAACTCATTGGTTACTGTTCATATGACACTCATGTGAACAGTGAAGTTTCTGGACTCTTCCCCACCCCATTCATCTAGCCCTGAGGAAAAGAGGTTGGTTGGTGGCAGTAACTCTACTGAACCTGCTTATGACCTCCAGGATGAGACTCCATGCTGTAACTGAATGTAGATACTCAGGGCCGTGTTGTCCCTGTCTCTGAAGAATGTTGCAGCAGGGAATAAAAACCTCTTCTTAGACTAGGACTCAACAAATTTCCTTTCAATCTAGGAGCCAGCCCAAAAATTAAGGAACCAGACAAATGCCAGGGAGCGGACCCAGGAGCAGCCCCTTTTCCCGTGGCACGTCAGGAGCAGTGAGAAGTGGATCGTGCTGCAGGGTCCTCTCCCCGCCACTCCTGAAATAAACGAAGTTGCTCCTGACTCCTCTCCCCAGCAGGTCAGTGGTAGGGAGCAGACTCAGGAGCAGCCCCTTTCCCTGTGGCATGTCTATGGCAGCAAGTGGTGGACCCTGCTGCAGAGTCAGCTCCCCACCGCTTTTTTAGGAACACTAAGACAACACAGCATAAGAAATTCCTTCCAGTGTGACTGTCTACTGGTAGATGGTTCCTACACCAACTCCCTCCAGCACTAATACAGTGGGGTATATAAATAGTTAACATTCCTTTTATCTCATGGTGCTAGAGGAGGGAAGGGCATATTTGAACCTAATTATTACCATATTTTAGTTTTTCCTGTTTGCATCTATTCTGCATCTGAGCAGTTTTTAGTTGGAATCTCACTACTGTGTATTTTACTTTGGGAAAGTTACGATGTAAACAAGCGGTCTCTCTTCCATATGTGGCTAGCGTACTTTGTGGTTTTATAGTTAGAATCAAAAGTCTAGGAATAAATATGCAATACTCAGGAGAGAGTCTGAGGAATAAATATATTTTACTGTGCTAGTTGTGAGAATGTGGAGGGTAATCACAGAAACATAACTTTTGGCTGTCACCGGTGCAGAAGTTTACCTGGGTTTTAGAAAGCTAGGCAGGGTTATAGCCAGAAGGAATTTTACACTGGCTTTTGTTAAAATGTTTTGCTGCATGCTGTGATTTCCTTCTCGCTAGGAGGCTTTTTTTCCCCCCCTATACCTTCTTCTAATGCTGCATTTTACAATAAAAAATAGCATTTCCAGCCTCTTTTTTTTTTTTTTTTTTTTTTTTGTGGTTGTGCTGAGGTCTTATCTAAGCAATGTCATTTTATAATACCATGCACTCAGCTGAAGCTAGAAAACTAGCTTTAGAGCAAACTTAAATGGTCTCTTTGAGTTTGAAGGAACAAAATTGTAACGGATCCTTACCTCAAGGGTCTTTCTGACCTTGTTTCTTGATGGTATTACCTCCACACAGACAAATGACAGAGGAAGAGAAATTTTAACCCAGCTGTATTCAGAAAAGTGCTTTCTTTGTTTTGAGTTCAGACACCTCTTCAGAGCTTGATCACAGATTGCTCCTCCCAGGCTGTCTATTTAATCAATGAAGTATTGTGTCTGACAGATATCAGTGGGTATTCTTTATTATTGTCTGAACATAAGCCCCTTCTGTGTATTGGCACCGAGATCTGATCGAGACAAAAGGTCACTGTCTTTGTGTGGATGCAGAAATCTGTCACTAGCTTGTAGTTAAATATGCTGTTCCCATTTTAAGTATGAATGAACTTGTGTGTACTGTCGCACATGGAATCTGATTGATTTCCAGACAAATTTTAGTTCAGCTAAGGTTGAGGTTGATGGTATATTACACTTTGAATGGCAACACAACACTAAAGATATTTTAAATTCCCTAAATGCTAGCAATTCAATGAAGTCATAGTTAACATCTCAGTGACCAACCATAGCTCTGTCCTGCCCAACTTCAATCTAAATGAATACATGATACATGCTATAGCTATGCACCCATTGTCACACGATGCTTAAGTGTTCCTGGATGACTGAATTTCCTGACTAAGGTCTCTAGTTGTTGGCTAGAAATGTCCATCATCAACTGAGTGCTGTGGTAGATATAGTGTGTCTTGCAATATCCTGGAAAAACCTATATTGAATTAAGGTTTGGAATTCACTGTATTAAATGCAAAGGTCTTGTATTGTTGTGGATCTGGATATATTGAATAATGTCGCAGACAAGAAATGGGTTTTTGGGACAATTCATGTGAAGTGAGTTTCCTGGGAACTATCTAGTAAGTGATAAATGCAAATTCCTCACTCACCTGTTGCATCAGGCCAAGGTCAAAGGCCCAAGCAGTATAAAAAAGAGACTGAAAATTTATTGGTGGTGCTGTTCTGAGCTAAGGCTGTTCTGAACTTGTAATACAGGACTCGACAAAATTGGCACCAAGCTTCAAAGGAAGGTGCCTAGTTGAGTTGCCCCTCACTGCTGAAAAACTGCAGCAGCGGTGCAGACCCCTTGCCGCTGAAATGCTGCTGAATCCTACTCATGTTGGTAAAGGCACCGATGGTTTTATTTTTGGCTGCCAGAGGGCGCTCCTCTGCTGCATTTTTGCAGCAGAGGTAGGCACCAGGCTACAAATGCTGGTGACCGCAGCAATCTGGTGCCTGGAGTTTGTCGAGCCCTGTTGTAATCACACAAAAACCCCTTGATGAGGTTTGAAGGATTGACTCCTGCCAGAGCCCTTGTGAGAGTTGAAGTTGATGTGTGGCAAGTTTATTAACATGCACATAGCTTTTTATTGTCTTTAATGCTTTCATCTTCAGAATAAATGTGCTTGCTTAAAGAGATGTGTGGGAACTGTGGCTGCTGGCAACCATATTGCTCATAGCCTTCAATGAGGAAGTAAAGTGCTGATGTTGGGCTGTTTTGGGTAGTCTGGTTTGCTGGGAATATCTCTCTGTAGGCAGAGAACTGTGCAGCCTGGAAGAACCCTGGTCAGGAAGGATATATGGCTCTCTGCCCAAGAGAGCTAATGACTGAAGAGCCAGGAGCCTAGATTGGAAGACCTTGCTCGATCATGGAGAGGGAATACAGGTGCAGTTGTCCAGAACTATGTTAGAGGCTCTAAGATTGTCAGCTGATAGCCCAAAGTCTGGGCAAGCACAATGATGGGAAATACACTGGAGGCATCCCAAGCACATTAGGTCACACTGCATGGCCTAGTGACTTGACCTGAAGGAGCTGGTAACTGCATGCTACTTGACATGGAAAGAACTTGCCAAGCAGAGCTTACACATGTCTCATAACTGAGTGTGTCACAAGACCCCAGGAAAGCCTCCACTGGGGTATGTGGACTATTCCAGGATTTTGCTTGTATTGTGCAGAGAATAGATGGACTAATGGTGGATCTCTTGGGCTGAATCTGAATGGTAAACTCTTTGAATCATAGCAAGAGGGTGCACGGAGGAGATTCAATCCACTGACCCACTTCAGAATGGAGAAGGGGAGTGGTTGTGTTTCTGGAGTGTATATGAAAAGTAAGATGCTAAATGTTTTTGTTCTTCCTTTATATTAGGAGGATTGAGTGTGTAGCCTATATGTAGTGAGTAGGGTTCATCAATTGGTATGTAGGGAGGTGGTGGTCTGTGGCCTGTGTTTTCACACTCTTACACATCACTGTCATGCTGTTTGTACAGGATATACCTTCTGAGGTACCATTTGAAAACTAATAGCATACCTATCTGTAACAATATTGCGAAATGTGTGTGACAGTGCTGTGTGTGGAAGTATGGATAGTTGCTCATATGCATTAAAGTCTGACCAGGGGAAGTTTTCAAGACAAAGCACAGAGGCCAACAGCTCAAACCAAAAATCAATCGGCTGTTCATTTTTATTGGAGATAGCCATTAAAGCACAATTACACTGTAAGATGGCTGCAGGGAGCATCACATTAGAACATACCGAGGGACCCTTTAATCAAGATGGAGTCACACTTCCTCTTCAGGGGAGACAGGAAACTAAACATCAGAGGATGAACTTAACTCTTGGAACAAAAACAACAGAGTCTTGTGGCACTTTTAAAGACTAACAGATTTATTTATCGCATGAACTTTCGTGGGAGAAAATTCCACTTCGTCAGACGCTTTAAAGATGGGAAACTTAGGCCTTGTACACACTACAAAGTTATTGCGCGATAAAGCCCTTTAATGCGCAATAACAAACAGAGCGTACACACACAACTTACAGTTATTCCGCGTTAAGTCCCTTCTTTTTGCGCAAAATGTAAACCACCTAAACGAGCGTGGTTGCTGCTAACGCGGAATAGTTGTTGCGCGATTGCCAGTGTGTGTACGCTTATCGCGCAATGTGAATATAACGGAAATGGCCCACAATTCAAATTCCATCCCTTCTGCACTTCCGCCTGTACTCTATCGTCGTGACGTCATTTTTCCCGACCTCCTCCTCTGTCCCGCGAATTTTTGAATTCACCACTCTCCCTTCTGCCTCGCTGTTCGGTGCTGCTGCCTCTGTGTGCTTCGCTCGCAATGTCGTCGCGCCGCAGCAAACGAGCTCCAGCCTGGACAGCAGCAGAGGTGATGGACTTGATCGGCATCTGGGGAGAGTCCGCCGTGCAGTCACAGTTACGTGGCAGCCGGAGGAATTTTGACATTTTCGGTCAAATATCCAAAGCCATGACCGAAAAGGGGTACGAGCGAGACACCCTGCAGTGCCGGGCAAAGGTGAAGGAGCTGCGGATAACATTTCACAGAGCCAGAGAGGCTAACCGGCGCTCTGGCTCCGCGCCAGCAACGTGCAAGTACTATAAGGAGCTGGAGGCGATCCTGGGCGGCGATCCCACAACCACCCCGAACTGCACGGTAGACACCTCGGAGACTGCACCCCAAACAGAGAAGGAAGCAGAAGGCGACGAGGCAATTGTGGACGAGGAATCAGAAGAAGAAGACTACGAGGACGGAGAGAACGGAGCCACTGACCCGGGGAGCCAGGAGTTATTTTCCACCCAGCCAGAAACAAGCTCCACTGATTCCTTCTCCACGCCTACCCAGGAATCATCAGAAGGCAGCTCTGGTAAGTCCCGTTCGCAATGTCCTCTATTCTAGGTGCTACAGCTCAGCGTAGACATGGTTTTTTTGCAAGGGGTTTTTGTTTTCGGTGTCCTCAGTTCTGTTCCTTACAGAACTGTAAAGGTGTTACTAGCATTACTTAAAAAGGTCATCGATGTATGCCTCGATTTCCAAGTAGTCGTTCCCTTTCAACTCACTGAACGCGTCATCCAAATATTTCCAGAGTCTTCTCTTGAGATTACATGGTAGAGCATTCCTTTGCACTCCACCATTCAGGGACACTCTTCCTTTCAGACTCGCAAGCACTCCTGCGGGCAACATTGCTGCGCACAGTCCTGCAGCGTAAGGTCCCGGCTTGAAGTCGGCAACATGAAGGAGATGCATTCTCGCTTGCAGAGGCACTCTAAGCAGTGTGAGATCTGCCTCTATTTCAGCCATCTCGGGCACGGGATCAGAACTTGGTGTGGCAATAGTCAACTCTCCGTTGTACTAGCTCTGCAACCCGTACCAAGCTTTGGGAAATCTGTTACCGCCCCCCCATAGGTCCCCTCTTGTGTATTGAAGGAATGTGTGGGGAGAACAACATCATTTGCTCCTGACCGTGGCGAGAACAATAGCGGCATTCTACATTTTTCATATCTGAACAGGAATGACCTTCGGTGGACAGTCTACAGCTGCAGCTGAGCGTCTGAGGAGGATAAGGCGGAGGCCTCGCAGGAGCAAGGAAGACGTCTTCCAGGAGCTCATGCAGTTCCATGAGGCTTCTGCGAGGGAGACAAGGCAATGGAGGAGGCAGTGCAGGCAGGACAGGAGACAGAGCAGTGCGAGGAGAGAGCAGCAGAAGGATGCCCTGATAGGCATCATGCAGGAGCAGACCAACCTCCTCAAGACCATGGTCGGTCTGCTACAGGCTCGCACCCCCCATCATCAGCCTCATATGCCTTTCAGTGCATCCACGCCACATTCCCCCCCCAGACAGTTTTTAGACCACCATGGACATCCATGGTGTAACCCTAACAGAACCCCTCCCCCAACATATGTAGTTGAGTCCCGCACCTACACCCACCTTTAGTCCCTACTCCCCTCAAACCCGAGTTTTGATCAATGTTAATTAAATAAAGTTGAATCCTTGTTAAACTTAATCAGACTTTCTTTATTTGTTTCATTAATTTTACATTAACGGTTTTTGATTCAATGAATGTTTACAGGGGAAAAACACAAAATTTCTAAAGCTTAATTTTTAACAGTTGAAACATATAGGAAATGGTTAGTAACTATATTCAAAGGTACAATTTTAACCAACAGTACTAAAATGGGTTTTTAACGCATCCCTTATGCGAACTGCCCTTAGCTGCGCCCCCCGGATACCCCTCGTGTCTGGTTGCTGGTAGGCATTTTCCAGACGTTGTGCCTCAGTGGTCCAAGAGTTCCTGAATCTCTCCCCCCGGCTTTCACATATATTGTGAAGAACACAGCAAGCCGAAATAACTAATGGGATCCTGTCCTCGTGGAGATCTAGCCTGCCATACAGCGCTCTCCAGCGCGCTTTTAAACGGCCAAAGGCACACTCCACAACCATTCTGCATCTACTTAACCGGTAATTGAAACGCTCCTTGTCAGGATCCAACTTCCCGGTGTACGGCTTCATGAGCCATGGCATCAGTGGGTAGGCGGGGTCCCCAAGTATCACCACTGGCATCTCTACACCGCCCACAATTATTTTCTCGTCTGGAAAAAATGTGCCAGCATGTAGCCTTCTGAATAGTCCAGAGTTTCTAAAGATGCGTGCATCGTGCACCTTTCCAGACCAGCCAGCATTAATGTCCATAAAGCGACCACGGTGGTCCACCAGTGCCTGTAGAACCATCGAAAAGTATCCTTTCCTGTTGATGTATTCAGAGGCAAGGTGGTCGGGAGCGAGAATAGGGATGTGAGTCCCATCTATTGCACCCCCACAGTTCGGGAAGCCCAACTCATTAAATCCTGCGATGATCTCCCTCACGTTTCCCGGGGTCACCATCCTCCTGAGCAGAATACGGTTGATGGCTCTGCATACTTGTGACAGTGCCACTCCAACGGTCGAGCGTCCAACCCCAAACTGGTTTGCGACCGAGCGGTAGCAGTCTGGAGTCGCCAGTTTCCAAAGTGCGATAGCCACACGCTTCTCCACGGTCATGGCGGGTCTCATCCTCGTGACCTTGCATCGAAGGGCAGGGGCAAGCTCCTGGCATAGCTCCATAAATGTGGCTTTCCGCATTCTAAAGTTCTGTTGCCACTGATCATCATCCCACAGCTGAAGGACGATTCGTTCCCACCAGTCTGTGCTCGTCTGCCGGGACCAAACACGGCGGTTCAGGCTGTGTTGCTGGTCCGCGAAACTGATCAGAATGTCCGTTTGGTTTTCAATGCTGTCATCATCCGAGACCGAGTCATCCGTGTCATGCTCCGAATCATAGCCAAAGGCAAACCGCAACAGAATCTGGGCTGTGTTCACAATGCTGAAGGCAGCATTCAAGATCACAGCTGAATCCATGTCGATTCTGAAAAGGCAGTGCCGAGAAGAAGGTTGCTTCAATTTGAAATTCGCGCTCGTTGCTATTGGCAACCGCTGGGTAGCGTCAGTAGCGGAATGCACCACGGGAGATGATACTGGGGACTCTGGGATACGTACCCACAATCCCCTTCGCTTTCCTGGAGGACTGCGCTCAGAAGGGGGGGGGCTTTGTTCCGTTAGAGCAAGCATAGTGTGTACGCGATCTCGCGCAACAACAGCCACGGGAGAATTAATGCGGAAGAGGATTATTGCGCGTTAAAAATGGTAGTGTGTACATAGCCTTACTCTGTTGTTTTTCTACACTAGACTAACTCGGCTACCCCTTTGAATCTTGGAACAAAGGCAGACTAAGATACAAGGATACATAGAAAGGCTTTGGATTTTCCTTCACCTAAGGAGACCTAGTGCTTTGGATACTCTGGAGATAAAGTTAGCTAGCAATTGCTGGGAAAGGAAGATTGGTGAGGAAACCATCATGAATAAAGACTGTAGCTTGTTAAATTAGGTGTTGGAATGTATATTTTTATTTTTGTTTGTAATTATTTCTATCTTTAGTCCTTCAACTTGGTACCACTTAACCTATGGTCTTTTTCTTAATAAACGAGTTTATAGTAAAAATAAACCAAACACAGTGTTATGCTTGACGTGAAGGGGATGTTTACCCCAGATATGGTAATAAGTTCTTATGTACTGTACTGATTTTTTTTGTAAGTTCATGCTCTTTTAATCTTCTGTCTTTATATGGCAGTGGGGCAGCGCCTAGTAGAGAAACATCTCTGAGTGTGCGGGCTTGAGTTTGCTGACTTTTTAAAAATTTTATTTATTTATTTATTTATTTTTTAAATTGCTAAGCAAGATTTGGGCTGGGAGTTAGCACCAGCTCACAGCTGTGAGTGTTCCCAGCAGCATGTTACATCCATCCATAGTGAATGGATGGTTCACCAGTTGATTTGTAGGGAGAGTGGTGGCCTCAGACCTGCTGCGTAGCAGCCTCTGACCTACAGAGTTTGTACAAAGATGTGGATGCTACAACCTTAATTGTTAATGTCCTGGATTTCTGGTGGTGGTCATTCTGAAGACCACTTTTCTGTTAAGGGTTGTAAATTCCACTATCCTTATGGGCTCAAAGCAGGAAAGGGCCAACAGAGTTCTGTACCAGTCCAAGTCCAGAGCTGTTGTGTGGGTCTGAGTGGAAATTTTGTTCCCAGCTAGTAACTTGACCTAACCTGTGGTATAAATCCACAATCTGCTGCTGGAGGCAGGGTGGGCTGGGGCTTGACAGGGACTTTTCCCTGCATTCCTGCCATTGAGCTGCTGTGCATTTTTGAGCAAGTCACTTCATCTCCTTGTGCCTCTGTTTCCCCTTCTATTCTTTGTCTTGTCTGTTCACAATGCAAGCTCTGTGTGAGATGGTTCCTTTTCGTGGCTGGCTGTGTATGGGCAGTGCCTAGCACAGCTGGCCCCTACTCTTGGTTGGAGCTAGGCGTTACTAAAACACAGTGAGATGTTAGCTGGGGAGAGGTGATTTAGGGAGCTACTTTATCTTAAAAGGACAGTGCGTACTGTCACTTGACTTCTCTGTAAGCAGCTGGAAGGTCATTACCAATCCTTCCATTTTATGCCTCATTAACTCTTTAACAAGAATTCACATCTAGGCCTTCAGGGACAGTTGTGAATGACTTGGGAGGCAGGAACTGTGTGCTTGATTGCTATCTTTACCAACAGGTCACATTACCATTTGGAAGAGACTGGCTAGTGCAAGTGCTGCTAAAGGTTTGCTGAGGTATTGCTAAATTCTGTGGAGGTGGAGGTGAGGGGAGGCTTCAGATGTAGGATCAATATGTCCTGTGTGCTGCTCTGTTATATAATTAATTCCCCAGAGGGATCTAAAAGGTATTACACATCCAGTGTGCTACTGTAGGTCTGTGTATAGTATAGCTTCATGTACTTGTGAGGCTGAGGAAGCAAAGCCATTCTCCTATAATAGAGCGAAAGAACTGATCTGTAAAATGGGCCTGTAAGGTGGGAGAGGGCAAAAAAATAAAAATGCAGTCAAACTTTTTAGACCGAGCTTATAGCTGTTTGTTTAATGCACAGCTGATGTCATCAAGGCAACACATTTTACGTGGGGCAATGGCTACAAAATGTATGTCTGCACTACAATGGCCTGGGCTTTTGTGACTGCAGCTAAGGAGCTCTCTAACTGAGGTGTAGACACTGGGCTGCTGCCCAGCTCTAAGACCCTCTCACTTGACAGGGTCCTAGAGCCCAGCCTCTAGCCCAAGCCCAAATATTTGTATGGCAATTAAACAGCCACTTAGCCTGAGCCCCCACGGAGCCAGGGTCAGCTGGCATGCACCAGCTGTGGGTGTCTGACTGTGGCATAGACAAGCCTAAAGAGGAACAAACTCTGGTTCGCCCAGTGCTGTAGTTATGATGGAGATACTGTCGGTGTAACCCTCCATTTTCAGCCATGTATACGTCAGGCTTGCTCTCCCAGTCAACATGTCAGTTTACTTTTTGAATATTGTGGAAAAGAGATTCGTTCAGCCAGATTGAATGATCACAAAAGAATGGGGAAAACCGCTGGTATTTTTCAAGTTCCAAAGGGGTAGCCGTGTTAGTATAGTTCAGCAAAGCAAACAAGGAGTCTTCGTGGCACTTTAAAGACTAACAAATTTATTTTTCACAGGAGCGAACTCCCTCTTTTTCAGGTGACAGTGTGGAGAATCTGACGACGTGGGACTTTGCTCACAAAAGCTCATGAGAAAAATAAATTTGTTAGTCCTTAAAATGCCTCAAGACTTCTTGTTTTTGGTATTTTTCAGTACAGGACAACACTGCTTTTAGTAGAAATGGATACGAGTCTGGATCTGGATGTGAACTTCCCTAGAGTTCAGGAATGTTTGCATTTGGGATTTTGCATCTGCTCACTGAAGAAAAAAGGCCATAATAGTCAGGGATGGATCCAAGCTTCCCAGAAACTCAGGATCTTTTCATATAAGTGGACAAAGACAATGAATAACTTCAGAGCTTTTATTTAACAAAGTAATAATAGCAGTGGCTCTGTTTAATTTCTGTGTAATCACAATGTTGCAGGAATTAATCTTTTTCCATTATTTCCCCCCACACCCCCATGGAAACAGTGGCTTCTGGGTATTGCAATTCAGTAGCAGCACTGTAGAAAAGGACTGGGGGGTTATGGTGGATGGGAAGCTGGATATGAGCCAATAGTGTGCTCTTGTTGCCAAAAAGGCCAATGGCATATTGGGCTGCATCAGTAGGAGCATTGCCAGCAGATCGAGGGATGTGATAATTCCCCTCTATTCGGCACTGGTGAGGCCGCATCTGGAATACTGTGTCCAGTTTTGGGCTCCCCACTACAGAAAGGATGTGGAAAAGTTAAAAAGAGTCCAGTGGAGGGCAACAAAAATGATTAGGGGGCTGGGGCACGTGACCTATGAGGAAAGACTGAAGGAACTAGGCTTATGTAGTCTGCAGAAGAGAAGACTGAGGGGAGATTTGATAGCAGCCTTGAACTACTTGAAGGGGTGCTCCAAAGAGGAGGGAGCTAGGCTGTTCTCAGTAGTAACAGAGGACAGAACAAGGAGCAATGGTTTCAAGTTGCAGCTGGGGAGGTCGAGGTTGGATATTAGAAAAAACTTGCTCATAGGAGGGTGGTGAAGCATTGGAATGGGTTACCTAGGGAGGTGGTGGAATCTCCGTCTTTGAAGATATTTAAGGCCTGGTTAGACAATACACTGGCTGGGATGATTTAGTGGCAGTGGTCCTGTTTTTAGCAGGGGGTTGGACTAGATGACCTCATGAGGTCCTTTCCATCCCTATGATTCTATGTGTCATTAAGTATTAACTGCACTTCCCATCATGTTGGCTTGAGATTTAATACACATCACTGTAAAAACATGGCTGCTATGTTTGTAGAGTTCACTCTGTCTGGTAGGTCTAAATGTGATTTGAAATCACCTTGTGTAAGACTTTAATTTCCTTTGGGGGATGAACTTTTCCTTCTGTCCATATAGCTTTTCTCATTGCTAAATTTCATCAGGATGATTGAGGGCCCAATCTTTAAATCCTTACTCGTATAAATAAATGCATGTAACAAGCAAGAACCAAGGAGAGGAAAAGTTTTCTCTAAGGATCAAAGCACTAAATGATCTTTAGTTTAGCAACATTTTTCAAACCAGAACTTTAGCTGTTGCAAATCAGCATTACTCCATTGAGGTCAATGGTATTACACTGATTTACATGAGATGAAGAGCTAGCTCGCCTATATAAATGTTAGTTATAAAGAAGGAAACTCACTTTCCATGCATACTATAGTCCTATATATAATTATATTCCTTTTGAGTCTTAAATATTTAATTCTTAGTTTTTTCCTGTCTCTCTAATCCCATTATATCCACCCTCTTCTACTGGGCGTATTTACAAATGAACATGGAGGAGACCAGCTTCAAAAGGTTTTCTTTTTTAACACAGTTAAGTTGTGTGGCAACCTTCTCAAGCATTGTTACCACCGTGACAAGCCAATACCTTGAAAGGAGGCAGCAGCATTGGCTGGCTGGCTGCTCTTCACAATTAGCTCAGCACTGAGTGGAAAAATGTCTCCATTGCAACCATAAGAGGCAAAAATACAATACAGTCCTGTTTTCCAGGAGGCAACAATGTCCCTTCTGGTGCTGGCAAGATATATCCTTTAGGTTGGAAGCTGTGATTAAGCAGGATGCGACCTCTAGTCCAATCATTATGACTATATCAGATTGCAGTGCACCACATAACCCAAACTACACTGTTTGCTAGGAAAGCTGTTCAGTGCAGATGGCTTTGAACAAAGGCACACAATGTTGTGTCACAGCTGATGATAGGCTGGTATTACCCTGCATTTATTTCTGGAGCTGTTTCATTGCACCATTGGGAACACAGGCTGATAAAACCCTCTTGCGAGTTCCGTTTTAGCTTGAGCTGTATAAGGTAAAGGTTAGAGGAGTTAGTGGAGTCTTAACATGCGAATATGACGTGCTTTCAGGTTTTTCTTAACACATTAGAGCCTCTCTTCTGGAGGTACTCGTAAGTTTTGTGGAAGAATTAATGGAATGAGATCAGGCTAAGCAGATTAAAAAAAAAACAAAAACAAATGACCTTACAATAATACAAACAAAGATTTAATATTTTTAATAATGTTGTAACTCTTTTTTAATCACTTTTATTGTATATCCTTTTGGTTTTGGCATTTCTATTCATGAAGAAAAGGGACCACCCAGTTGAGTTATTTAAATGTCTAGGCAATTTCAGTTTGAGGGTTTCTGTATTATGCATGAAGTTGTAACATTTAAGCTGCAAGTGTTGAAAAGGATTTGATTTTACTTCTTAAAAAAAAAAAAAAATCCCTCTTGGATATTTTTTCTTTTGATTTGTGGAAACCATTTCTGTTTTGGTCTCAGTTTAAAGCTGGTTCTGACCTGACATGTCCCTTTAAGAAGAATGGGTAAAAATCACTGAGGCAGGAGGGGAGACATGCTAAGAAACTAAAATAAGCAGGGGGCCACAGTTCTGGTCTGTCAAAAATCACGTGATATGATGCTGTAAGATTACAAATGGAGTCTGGGATTCTAAGAAATCTAAATGGTGTGTGGTTATGTTTGGAACAGTGTTTGAATTATGACTCTACCTCTGCCTCTCTGAATTCAGAGTAATCTCAATGCAAATTTAAATGCAAACTCTCACATGCTAAACTGCTTTTGATTAAAATACTGTGCTAGCACAGCTCTTGTGGCAAATCTCTAAGTCAAGATATAGCACGCTGTGCATTAGAAGCCAGATCATAATTCTGCCTTTTGTCTCCCAAAAGGAAATTTGTTGTAGTATTTGTTTATATTAATTCTGGAGTATTTATTAGGAATGTATAGAAATAATGGTATGTGGACCATGCAGGGAAGCTGCCATTGCTCACTTTGGCCCTGTTCTGCAGACTCTTGGAGGACTGTGGTTTTTGCCAACCCTATACTCTATCCTGTGCTGAAATCATTCCATGGTACAACTAATTGGGTTTTTTCCCCCTCTCTCTAAACACACCTCCGAGATACTTATACTATTACCCATGGACAATAATCTGATTCTTCTAATTTCACTGTTTTTATGCTGGTTTAATCATATGTTTAAGAAACATAGGACTGGAAGGGACTTTCTGGATTATCGAGTCTATCCCTTGCTGTTGCATGCAACCCTGTCATAGAATCCCATTAATAAAGTTAAACCATCACAAAAATACCCCCAATGCACAAATTATAGCATTGCAGACGTTCTTGCTTTTGTTCAGGTTTTTTTTTTAAAAAACAAACCCAGTTTCCAAATCAAGCCTTTCTTGCCTCAACCAGTCTTTTCCCCCCAGATTACTTGCTGTGCCCATCCCTAGTCTGTTCTCTCTAGCCCCAACCCTATCTCCCAGCTGAATTGTGAACTAACATCATTTCTCCTCAGTCATGGAAGAGGCTGACTGAGCACAGATTGGGAGCAAGACAAGGAACTAGGTGCAGTGAAATTGTGTTCTTGGTTTAATCTTTCAGAAGAAGTGGAGGAAGGAATGGTAAGAAGTGGAGCAGCTACTGTTCTTGCCTGCTGTCTCCCTTGTTCAAACTCTAATCCCTGATTTGGATTAATCTGAAGGGGGCAACCTCCTTTTATGCAGAAGCATTGTGTTTTGTAAAATCAGGTGTGAAGATAAAGGCTAGTAAAATCAAAAACTCGGGAATCCGAATTTTCACTTTTGTTTTAAAGCACTAACGAAGCATTTAAAAATCAGGTTCAAGTGGGAGGAGATGTTGAATGTGGTGTTGGCCAATAATTATTGCATTCTTAGAGAAACATTTCACTAGGCATAAAAAGATAATTCCGTAGAAGTTTACCCTGATGTGCACACTTGGGTTTTTGCTCATAACAATGTAGATAGTGTAATGAACTACAAAAATTTGTTAATGCAGCATTAAGGTTGCACAGTCAAAATCATAAACCAGGAAATACAAAAATAGGAATCCAATAGCATCATTGATTTGATTACAGTACACTTTTTGTTTATTCTGTGATGTGCACTTCAGTAGATCGGTTTTTCAAACTGTGGTCTATGGGTTGTTAATGGATGGTGAAATTACCAATAGATAACTTGCTGATCTCATGATGCTGGCTCCTGCTGCTAAGGACATTAAATATTGCCTTGATATTACTATTTTCCTGTGAACACCTGCTGTGGTTGCCATAGGGATGCTTTGTAATCACAAATGGGGGTATATTATCCAAGTAGTCATAGGTGGTTCTGTAAAGCAATCTGTTTTGTCGACTCTCATTTTATTGTAAATCTTGGGTTATTTGGTGTCTTTTATTAAAGACTCACCTCAGAGTCTTGTGACTATCACTTTTATTTGAATAAAGCCAATATTGTAAGTTTATAGTGCTCATAGTTGCAGAAAAATGCTTGAAAACCAGATAGCAAATACACAAACAAAAAAACCCAAATAAACAACCCCCTCACAAGTTTATCTTTTTCTAAAAGCTCATAATTTTTATGCTAATGATTTTTTAGGACCTAATTTAGGGTTTCTGAATGCTTGTGGGTGGCAATATTGCCATCTCCTCCTTAAGATAGGTCCACACTATGGAAAAAATTAGAAAGCTTCTGTTTTAAGACTTTAAAGAGTAATAGATTGTGCTACATAGTGACCAGAAAAACAAGAACTGGAACTACCATGTATATTTTATGGCCAAGTTAACATTGCTGTTGAACCTGTAACTTCTGCATTTCTTGGGCTATAAGCTTTCACACACCCGTCTGGGCGTGGAGGAGTGCAGAGCAGTACCACCTTAGGAGAAGCACCAAGGGAGAGTATTTTGGGTTGGATTGCTCTTTGCCTGATTCCAGTGACGCTTTCCTTTGTGGTATAATGTAAATGAGAAAGTAATATTGGCTCTTTCAAGTAGCTGGATGTGTGAAGAACAACCAAAGAAACTTCCTGAGCAATGCTATCAAATACTCAATTACTTATCATAACAATGTTAAAATTTCTTGGGTTTTCTTTCCTGCTTTCCTCCCTCATCTATCTTCAGTGCATTGTACAATGAGTGTACTAGATATGTTCTATTACCAATGTGTATACCAGTACACCTCTGTGTATCCAGAGGTGGCTTTTGGGGTAGGCGAAGCAGGCGACCGCCTAGGGCCCCGAGCAGTAAGGGGCCCCTTCACCTACCTCAAAAGCTGTGGCCGCGGGGGTGGGTTGGGCACCAGTGGGGCAGCTGGAGCTGGCCACAGGGATCTGGGGCTGTGGGGGACCCAGGAGGGGCACTGGAGTTGTGGGGGAAGGGGGCAGGGCTGCGGGTGGGGTTTTGGGGTTCTCAGCGGGGTGGGATGCTGAGGCCACGGGGGGGGGGGGGCAGGACTAGTGCCACGGAGCCCTCTAGGGGGTCCCCCAAGGGGCCTTTGCCTAGGGCCCCAGATAGGCTAAGGCCACCTCTGTGTGTCTCACCTACCTACAATATTGGACACTGAATAACTTTTCTAGCAAATTGTATAAATATACAATGAAACCTGAATTGGTCAACTATTCAAGACACTGATGAAACCCAATGGAGCACAATTGTACTTGGTATATTTAGGTGCCTTCTTAAATTAGGACGGTTGCTTGATAATGGTGCAGTCTCTAATACAAGAGTTACTGTGCAGTCATTTTACCTGGCATGCTTCTGCTGCGTGCTTTCTGCATGGTAATATGCCACCAGAACATACCAATTGAAATGTCTTTTTTAAGAGCACTCAGAAAGTTTACTTTGAGCATCAGGAAGACTAGTAGAGTAGAGCTGTTTTAATATCACCTTACTCCAGAATCTGCTAAAATCAAAAGTGAGTGGGAGATACTGCTTTGCTTTAAAGGTCTCTTCTACAGAGTCAGAGAAAGGAGGCTGTAATGCCACAGAGGCAGCACTCTGCTATTCCGCTTTTCCACCACTTGAATCTTCTGCATTCTCTTCCCCTTCTGCCCACAGATGAATCCCGGGGTCTTGTTTTCAATGTCCCATGTAAAATTTAAATAAAACTTGAAGGGAAGGGGGAGAAGAGTAGAATACAGAGAACAAATCCTCTAGAATTGTATGCGGGTCTGTCTCTGAAAGTAAAAAATATCCATTCTCAGTCTTTTGGGAGGAGTCACTATCTCTTGTAGAAAGATACAAAACAAAGATGACCACTGGAAGGAAGAACTCCTTAGTTAGATTTCTCTTCAGTTGTATCTTGTGCCCCTTTCCAGATGACATAATATTAAGGTCTTAAGGTCCACTTTGTTTCTTTGGGAATATTTGTCTCCACATCCTATTTAGCTGTCCCTTTGGAGTGTGGGCTTCAGACAGCGCCTATTTATCTCATTCCAAAGGTCTTTCTCCCTGACCCAGTGTGTTATTTTTAGGACTCCAATTACATTTTTACAGAACAATGAGACACCAGCTTGCAGCTGTCACAGTCCCAACAGGAATCTTAACTTCTCTCTCTCTCTCTCACACACACACACTTTTTCTGTCTGCTTTAAAAACTATTTCTGAAAAAATGAGTCCAACATAAGAAATTGGGTCAGTCCTCAGCTGATGTAACTCAGCTGAAGTCCACTGACATCAGCAGAGCTATGTTGATTCATACCAGCTGAAGATGAGACCTAGCTAGACCAGATTTTCTGTTGTACTGTGTCCCGTGTACCACACAGGTAGCATAAAATGAATGGATTCTGACTGTTACTGGGCGGCTGTTTCCCTACCCAGCAGGTTCCCTGCACTGTTCTCCTGGGCTATGTCTACACTTGTTAATTTGTTAAGTCAACTTAGCATGTCTACACTTAAATTTTAAGTTGACTTTGGGGGTATCCTACAAAGTCAACCTAGAGCGTCCACACTGGATGCCTAGGTCGACTTGTAGGGGCTAGGTGGACCTTGGACTAGTCCACGGTGGCGGGGGGGGGGACCCCTTGCTGAGTGCCAGGGGGCTCAGCCTTTGCCCCATTGTACCTGGGTACAATGGGGCAAAGGAGGACAGGGACCCTGGCAGGGCATAGGGGCAGGGCTCTGCCCTGCCCTGCCCTGCCCTGCGGAGGGGGGGCATGCTAGGCTCTCCCTGTGCCAGCCACCCTGGCAGGGAGGGCAGTGGGGGAGTCCTGGAGAGCCCTAAATCGACTACTCCAGGTCTACACTGGCTTAAGTTGACTTTAGAAAGTCGACTTAAAACTAGGTTTTATAAAGTCAACTTAATTTTCCTTAAGTTCACTTCAGCAGCTGCTTAAGTCGACTTAATTTACAAGTGTAGACGCACCCCTGGAGGGCAGCTTCCCCAATGCTGGTAGGCAGATGTTTTGTGAAAATGTCCAGACTTCGTAGGTATCTGTATATGGCACCCCCTTTACAGCAATATGGAGAGCACATACATGACACACAGCACTAGCATGGATATAAATACCAGTGTACACACTGACATTGCTTAGGTGAATAAAGACGTGCCTGAACTCTGTAGGTATGTTCCCTACATAGCTCTGAACATGCCCAACTGGTGCCTTCTCTGTTTATACTGTTATTTTTAGTACCATAGTGTACTGCTGCTGGAGCCTTTCCCGCTGTGGCTCTGGCAGTGGGGGAGGCTGCAGGGAAAAGCGCTCAGACCTCCTTGCTGCTGGAGTCTTCTACTGACCTGTAGGTATTGTGGCAAACTGCCAGCTCCATTTAGTGGGTCTTGCACTTCTGTCTCTCACAGTGGGTCAGTGTGCCACCCATCGCCCCATCTCCCTGATGATGGGAGGTTCCTCCATTGGGTAGAAAACGGGTAGGGACCCAGGTCCACCTGCTCCTTCATGTCCCAGCTCAGGAGCCCTACGAAAAGTAGGTATTTGCTGCAGGTGCTGTATTCACAGCTGCACTGATTTTCCCCTGGGCTTGTTTCCCCCCCCCCCCCCACACACACACGTCCTTTCAACTTCTGGTAAACCCAGCTTCCCCATGCCTGGGAAGTAACTCAGTCCAGTTTCAAAAAGCTCTCCCCTTCCAGGGGGGCTGGTTCCTTCACCCGAGCTCCTCTCTCAACACCATACTTCTCCTCTGCACCACACAATGCTCCTCTCACTCCAGCTCTGGCTTGTGCCCCGTCTCTTTGGAGCAGGGAGGCTTTTATCAGGCACGTGGCTAGGCCTTAATTGATTTCAGGTGCCCCTAATTGCCCTATCATAACCCTAACTAGTCACCAGGGAACAGAGCTCTCAGCATTTTGTAGCTTACACACCTGCCTTCTTTCCCTCTGACTGCCTGCTGCCCTTGATAGCTCACACAATACACTGCAGTGTGGACACAACCTGATTTTCATTGCTGCATGCAGCTATAGCGACCAAACAAGTCACCACCAGTGGTGTGCAGTGTAGATGTAGTCTTTTCCTTTCTGCCATGGAACAAAATCTCTGAATTTTTCATGGAAATCCCATTCCAGCTCAGCTTTAAGTATCAATGTACATCATAAGAACGCAAACTTACAACCTGAAACCCTATGCTGCCTTCATGTTCTTACTGCTGATCATAGGGAAGGAGATTCCACATTATATTTTCTGTGCCATGTATTATTTGTAACATGAAGAATTAACCTAGTACTGAGCTTTATGAATGGTTATTGCTGCAGCACTGATTTGCTAGGTTTGCCTTGTTTTTCATCTTTATTGCAGCGTAAGTGTGTGGTAACTTTTGCTTTACCAACAAATCCCATAGAAAACCAAATCAGAACTGTCTTCTTTCTGGGTGCCTTCTTAATATTCATTTTAGATTAAATAAAGCCCTACAAAAAGGGAAGAAGAGTTATTGAGCCTTGAAACAGGCTATGTGTTTGCAAAATCTGCAATTAAAACATATTTTTAAAAATTGAATACACTACCAGGACCGATCCATCTTTTGTTTACACAGCAGTGTTGACTTGAGCCAACTCCCATCAAATCCAGAGGGAGCCTTTCCATTTACTACAGCAGGGGTGAATTGGGTCCCTAATCCTGATCCAATTATATGGAGCGGGGCTTTGGCGAAAGCTGCTGTTTTGAGTAGCAGCATACACAGTCTTAGATACAGCAGAGTTTTTTCACAGGAGTTTTATGCAATGGGCACCCTGCCATGGAATGAACCTCCCCAACTGATTGACATGCAGCTGCTGCCATTGTAGCTGACTGGCTTCTCCCTCTGCTGTGTTAGCATTGCTGGAAGGAGTGCCATCTGTCTGTCAGCAGTGGGAAGGGCCACATCAGCAGAGAACAGGACCAACAGTACTGCCATGAAATCTGGAGGGTGCCTGAGGCTATAGTGGTCACTGCTGAGTTCATTCACATCACTCTTCCTGCTGAGGGCACTTAGAGCCCAACCCCAGGTGAAAACATGGTTTGATCCCACCTGTCTGCCCCTCTGTTCAGCATGCTTGAATGTTGATAGCCTTTTATATTACAGGTGAGATTAAGAGCCCTAGACTTTGATCCTGATCTAGTAAGGTTTTCAGTACTCCCAGAAGCCAGGAGATCAGGCCGTATGTGCTGTAGGTAGCCTGGGCAGAAATTGTTTGATTTTTTTTTTTTTTTTTTTTTTAAACAGTTTTGATGGATAATGTGGATATTTATTTGTAAGCATTTTTTTTCTGTTTTTATCCATTTATGTCTTGATAATTGTGGGACATTGTTGAGGGGGAGGTGATGGCAGGTTCAAACAATAATTATTTAATGACTGTAGACCTGGAGAATCCAAAAAGTTAAAAGCATTCTAAGCGATAAAGGCAAAAACTGTCAAATCAAATACCAAAACGTACAAAGGAAATGTCCTTAAATCAAATTAAATTTTTAAGCAGCATTTTTCTTTCTTTGCCTCTCTGTACATTTTGATTGATTATTGATGGAATAATTTTTTCATTGGGTTCTGTCTACAGAGAAATCGACATTTACTACCATTTATTGATAAAGCTAATCCTTCCCTGCCTAGCTATAAATTGTTGGTTGACGTCAGTATTCTCACAAGAACCCCCACAAAATGGAAGCAGATGGCTGCCTTCCTTCCATAAGTGTTTTTAAAAGAACTTTGTACTTTTTGTCATTGTACTTCTCTTCCATCTTATCCTCCTTCCCCACTCGAATGCTACACATACCCAGCTGCATGAGCATGTGACCTGATGTTTGCGGATTCAACCTACCTGAGCTGCAGTCTTTTTTTTTTTTTTTTTTTTTTTTTTTGCTGCATCTGGTAAGAGGCAAGTGATGCTTTCAGCACATAAATGATTTGTGGGCACATGTGTATTTTATATATTCATTTATTTATTGTTGTTTGTTCCAGAGTTGGTGATGTTGCTGGAATGGTGGTCAGGCACTGATTGCACCCTCTACACTGAGCCAGAGAGTTACCACAAGTACGGGAAAGAGAATGCCATCGTAATCCTTAATCACAACTTTGAAATCGACTTTCTCTGTGGTTGGAACTTTTGTGAAAGATTTGGGGTTTTAGGGGTGAGTTCTGATTAGTATTTCAACCAATTGAATTTCACCTTAACTTATGCAGAAAATTCTTACTTTAGTAAATAATCAGATCTGTGTCCAAATTTCATACAGCTCTTAACGGAGACATTGCTTGATCTCAGCGTTAGTTTTTTTCCCCTTCATGTTGCTGTCTTTCCAAATTTGGAAAGACCTCCACAGGAGGAGAGACAGAAAGGATTAGGACTGTCTAGAGGACAGATGAGTAAAAGATGATGTGATGAAGGTACGCAGAAGAATGAATGAATGGTGTGGAGAGGGTCACTTCTGTACCTAATGAAATTAAAAAATGGCAGAGCTCAAAGTAATAAAAGGGAATATTTTAATCTAGAACTTAACCTGTGGAACTCATTGCCACCATATTTCACTGAGCTCAAGGATTCAGTAAGAGTTTTTAAAGGATTAAACATTTTTATATGGCTTAAAAATATCCACAGTTAATACTACATGGGAGATAAGCCTTCATTATCTCTGGACAGAACCAACCACTTAACTCTGCAGTGAAGACATACTAACTCAGGTGGTCAGCACATGGGTCTGAGCATCCAGTTTAGCCTCATTTAGGTGTGAGCCACCACACAGCAAAGCCACCCTCATTACTTTGTCCTCACTGCACTGCATTCCCCCATGCTTCTCTAGGATTTCTGGGGGCATTTTCCCATGGTTCCTTGTACTGCAGTAAACTGAGATACATTACAAGGTTTTTCCTGGTGGATTGTAGGAATCTTGTCTGTCCTCCTGAATACACAGGGGATTTGTGGGAAAGTATTGGAGGACTGTCAGCATCTGAGAGATTTAACTTGCATCCTCACTTAAAAGTGGGTGGGTTACCAGTGCCAGTGATAAGTTCCAAAGGGGGAGCTGTGTTAGTCTAGTTCAGCAAAACAAACAAGGAGCCCTGGGCACTTTTAAAGACTAACAGATTTATTTATCATGAGCTTTTGTGGGAGAAAATCCCACTTTGTCAGATGCTTTGAAGATGGGGAGCTTAATCCCATCTCCAAAGCATCTGACGAAGGGGGATTTTTTTCCCCATGAAAGCTCATGCGATAAATAAATCTGTTAGTCTTTAAAAGTGCCACAAGACACCTTGTTTGCAGTGCCAGCGACACTCTCTCTGTCTTTAGCCTACAGTCCTAGATGAGCCAGCTAGCCCAGACTGAAAACATTGCCAAATTCAGAGAGGATTTTGTTTGTGGGGTCGAGGAGTTAAGACAACAACTGAGTAAGAGACTGAGTTAACTCTGCAATGAAGATGTACCCTTAACTGCTAGGTGTTAAGAAGATAGTTTATCTCCTGCTGCCTCCCATATGTCTGTTGCAGTAGTTCATTATGTGCATCTTATATCCTCATCGGCATTTGCTACTGACCACAGTCAAAGCCTCTACACTAGATGGACTAGTGTTGGTCTGACCTGGTGTGACATTTCTCTTGTGTCTGAGTGTGGGGGATAGGGAATAATATTGTGAGGTGGGAAAAATGTGAAACCCCATGTTGTGAGCCTCTGAAGGGCTTTACAGGTGACAACCCAAATCTTGTAAAATTATGATTAAAGGGCCCTAATAGTAAAAATGCCCTTGTGTCATTCATAGAGGCAGAAAAAATAGGGAAATTAATTAACAAAACTCCTCAGGCCATGCATTTTACTGAATCAGCTATTAGCTTCTTGCTGCTCTGGAAGAATTTTTTAATACCGTCTCACCATGCTTGGGACTTGATTTATACCCTCCCTACTCTGCGTTCTCACAGAAGGTAATGGGTTATGGAACATAGAAGAAAACTATCACTGTCGTAACTACCCCAGGCACTACTATACCAAGGCACTTGTCCCTTTCTATACTATCCCTAACTGACATTGAGAATACAGACCTGAAAAGAACCAAGATAAATACAGATGAATGCATTCTTAGAGGAACAGACATAGTTTCTTCTATAAAGCATTGTTTGTGTTTGCAGAATGATTACTAAACTACCGTCTAAAGCTCAATTCTTCATTTGGTTACACGGATGCCTCATTGCTGAATGGAATTGTGCTAGTGTAACTTAAGAACCTTTGTCCTAGTTTGTACGTTTACAGCATCCCAAGGTAACCAGTTATTCTGTTTTAGTTTCACTTTTGCCTCTTGGTGAAAGTCGTATTACCTTTGTGTATAGAGCTGTCCAATAGTTGATTTATGCTCCACTAAATCAGTGGCTTTTCTTATATTTGACCTGGTTTCTGTCATTTGTTACTGAATGTATCTTTGCCTTTTTCTTTTTGGGATGAATTTTGTTTTTTAGTTCTAAGA
Organism: Pelusios castaneus; assembly: GCA_007922175.1. Taxonomy (NCBI): domain Eukaryota; kingdom Metazoa; phylum Chordata; order Testudines; family Pelomedusidae; genus Pelusios; species Pelusios castaneus. The sequence continues at coordinate 13,482,345 of ML685810.1, forward strand.
TTTTTAGTCTTCTGGTGCTGCACCATATGGTTCCTTTGCTGCTACTCATAACTGAGGGGTCCAAATTTGAGTCCTGAACACTTTTTAAATTCTCATTCATGTTAATAGGAGTTGAAGGTACCCAGCTACTCTGGTCAGAGCTGTGGGACGGTAGGGGGAGGTTTTTTTGTTTTTTGTTTTTTTAAAAAGCTTTTTATGTATACTTCTTAATGTCATGGCTGTACACAAATTCTGTGCTGCAGTTTCAACTTCATTACACAAACAGGAAAATATATAACCCTGTGACTAGTGTGTTAAATGGGTAAAGGCTATTTTTTTAAAAATACCCCTTTTTCCCTCTTCTCATTAAGTGTCCTTAAAAATATCCCTTCAGAGTCTGATCTGCATGGGCAATTGAACATACTACCCCTCTTCCTTCTTCTTTTCCCCATTAATAGTACCTCACCTTACCTGTAGGTCAACAGCTTCAGGAATTTGAAAGTGTCATGTAAAGGTTTACAATTCATTGTCAGAGTGGGGGACTTCTTGGGTTGGGGGGATGCTGACGTCTCTCTTGATTGTTATCATTGGTCTCATGGTATTTGGTGTCTTTTCTTAATGCCTTGGGCTATGTCTACACTTGTAAAGTTAAGTGGACTCTGTTAAGTTGACTTAACGATGTTGACTTTGTCGATTTAAAGTTGATCTTGTTAAGTTGACTTAACAGAAGACATAGCCGTCCACACTGGCTTTAAGTCGACTTAAGCTGTTATTAAGTTGACTTAATAAAAGCCCAATGTGGACGCAGCTTTGTGTAGGTCGACTTAAGCATCCTTAAGTCGACCTAAGTTGCCAGTGTAGATGCATCCTTGGTTCCTGTGGTTCAGTGACTGCATGAGAATCTTCAATTTCATAAAAAAGAATAAATTCTAGCCCTTGTTGTTGCAAAGGGAAGCCTTGCAAATATGACTCAGATACACCCTACGTACTCAGAAGGCAAATAAAAATAACATCAAATGTATTTAGTTTGTTTTAAAAAAAAAAAAGCCTCACTTTTTCTTGAGGCCTGACTTATTATTTCTAAATGTTAATAATACTGGGTGGGAGAGGAAGGTGAAAAGGAAGCTAGTTAAAGTTATAATTTAAAACTGGTTTGGGAAACCCTTTCATGCATGTAAATTACTTTTGTCATATTGGTAGTGTCATTGATTTCTTCAGGACTCCATGAGTGAATGAAGTTACTGATAGGTGTACATATTTGCAGTCCTGGGCCCTGTAAGTTTTAATAGTGTTTCAGTTCCTGGAGATTAAACAGGAAATGCCCTGCACAAAAACTGGAAATTCACAGGGATTTCAAACAGTCTCTTTCCATCTCTGTCCCAACTAATGGGTTGTTTGAACTCATTCTCCACTTTTATTTTGTGAAGGGCTTTTCTGGTTTGGTTGTCAGGGTGCTGTGAGCAGCAGGCAGGTGCACTTGTCTGCTTCCTCACCCTGCTAAAAAGAAATGATACAAAGCAACACTGGACCAGCAAGAAAAAAAAAAATCTGATGCTAGGCCAGATCCTCTCCTCTGCTTGTGTAGATCAATGGAGCATTGTTGTCATCAATGGAGGACATCAATAAGGGACTGGCCCACTGTAACCAAAAGAAGGGTAAGCACCCATAAGTCAACTTTGACAGTAGTGGAGCTTACAGGGCATGTGTAGCATCAACAAAATTATTCCCAATTCCTTAACTGTCATTTATAAAACATAACAAGGTGGCACCTGTGGGAATGGGGTGAGGAGAGGCAGTTAGGGGAGTGGGAAGTGGACAGTGAGGGACGGAAGGAAGAAAATGTCAGCTTGAAAATGTCCGCTCCCTTAGTCTGCACAAAGGTATTAAGCTGCAGGTTGTGGTCCTTTTCAGACATTTTAAACCTGTTCTCTAGTGTAAAAGTTAAATTAGGAGCAGGTCGATGTTCTCTTATTTTAAAGAAAGCCAATGTTGGCTGTAGGGCAACAAGCATTCTGTAAGGCCAACTGTGCTTTCGGGTGCACAGAAGTGGGGCCTATATGATACAATGAACCTTAAAACAAAAAGAGAAGACTGGAACAAATTAACAGAAAACAAATATATGCAAAATAGTAGAGATAAAGCATTCTGCCCTTTTCCTCTGATCTCTCTTTTTTTTTTTTTTTTTTTTTAAAGGAACTTTTTTTTCAAGGCAGTAAAGATACATTGCTATGTACCCATGTAAAACTACTATTTTCTCTCATACATTACAAAAATATAAAAGGGAGAATCCATATCGGCTAGGACTTGGGACTCAGCAGTTATGGACTCTATTCCTTGCTCCGCCACTGGCCTGCTGAGTCACTTTGGCAAGTTGCTGCTACTTTGCCTTAGTTTAAAATAGGGGTATTGATACTGACCTCCATCATATTGTGCTTTGATGATCTACTGATGAAAGTGGTGGTTGATGGTGTTAGTCTGAATACTAGTGGACTGTCCGTTTCAGCAAAGCATCACGTTCTGACTAGTGTACGTGTTACCCAGCTGAGCAGTTCACAATATTGCTTGCAAAATAAATAGATTTCTAAACAGAAAAAAGTCATTGAGGCTGATCATCTGGGAGAAAATTCTTCACAGTATAGAACCATAACTTTAAATCAATTTATTTAATTTTCTTATTTAAAAAAAGTGCAAATGAGTCAGATAATTGTTCACAGCATTTGTTTATTGTTCTAAGTCACTCCCTATGGCAGTAAAAATGAATCAGAAGAGTAACCATAACAGTTGTGGTGATTTGCAAAGACATTGAGGATAATCTTCGCCTCAGGCTTAGAGCTAGATACTTGGTTGTGTTTTTGCCAGGTCCCTATCCAGTAGGTGAATGTTAATTGTTTGTTTGTTTTTTGAGAGCACTGCTTATTATTAGACAACCTTTATATTAACTTCACTTTTTCTGTCTGTATTCCCTGTGCTTTCCCACCTTTCACCAGCAGATAGCATAATATTTATAGGTTTTAATGGCAATCTGTGGCCAACACAAAGCCTGCTAAGCAGCTGACCCTGTGGTACGTTTACATTTAATGAACCATTTAGTTCATTAAAAAAAAGAAACTGTGGGACAAGAAATTCTATGAATGCATGCTATCCTCCATTCTTATGCATTTGTTATATGCACGGAGCAGGTTATGGTTTGATATGTGGGGAGAAAAGAGGGGATAATTTGTATATTACAGGTCTAATTTATTTCTCCCATGAGAACTGTCTTGCTAATGCAACTCATGGAAAAACTTCCTTCCTGTAGTTAGTTCTCTGTAATTAGCAACTTCCTTTTATTAATGCAGACTTCTGGCACAAAATAGCATAAGATGCTTTAGTTTTCTTCATGTGCATCTAAAAGAAATTATCCACACCAGTGCTAAAAAGAGCTTTTGAGGGAAGCCATTGGCAGAAGAAAACAAAAAAGAAATCCAGTATAGCCTTGAATATCAACATGCTGGACAGAATTCAAGTGTCTGTGTTGCATATCTTCATGAGCTCTAGCATGGGTAATGATTTAAATACTTTTAAAATATTATACCAGCATGTCATTTTCTATTAACTGAAAATGGGGGTTAAGCGAACAGCACCACATTTAACTGTCAAGTTTGTATATGCTAAGAAAGCATAAATAAACTGTAATTGGTAAGAAGAAATGGTTAGAACCCTTATTGTGCTTTGGAGGCATAATCTTTGTAAAATCATAGGTTACAGCCAGAAGAGACCATTGGATCACCTACTCTGACCTCTGGCATAATAAACAGATACTTCACCCAGTAACTTGAAGTGGCCTTGTAGGCTTTTTGCAGGTCAATCATACGTTTTTCTTATAGTCTCTGTTTTTCAGGAGAGTACGCATTTGCTATTATGGATGTCTTACAAAATAAGGTTTTCCGTCTTTTGCACAATATGTTTGCTTACCTAATTTTGGACTGGCTTTCAATCTGTTTCGGGCTGTAATTCGAGATCTAATCTACCAGGATCTAATTTATATAGATTTCAGTAAAGCATTTGATACGGTTCCACAGGGGGAATTGAAGTAAAGATGGGGATTAATAAGAAAATCGAAAGGTGGCTAAAAACTGGTTAAAGCAGAGGCTACAAAGGGTCATACTGAAAGGTGAACTGTCAGGCCGGAGGGACATTACTAGTGGAGTTTCTTAGGGAACAGTCCTGGGACCAGTCATATTTAACTTTTTTATTACTGACCTTGGCACAAAAAGTGGGAGCGTGCTAATAAAGTTTGCTGATGACACCAAGTTGGGAGGTATTGCCAATACAGAGAAGGATGAGGATATCGTACAGGAAGATCTGGATGATATTGTAAATTGGAGTAATAGAAACAGGATGCGATTTAATAGTGGAAAGAGCAAGGTCAAATATTTAGGGACTAATAACAAGAACTTTTCCTATAAGCTGGGGACACATCAATTGGAAGTGACAGAGGAGGAGAAGGACCTGGGGGTATTTGGTTGATCACAGGATGATTGAGCTGCCTATGTGATGTGGCCGTGTTTTTAAAAAAAAAAAAAAAAAAAAAAAAAAAAGCTAATGCCGCCCTTGGATGCATGCATCAGGCAAGGTATTTCCAATAGAGATAGGGAGGTGTTAGTACCGTTATACAAGGCCTTGGTCAGACCTCATCTGGAATACTGTGTGCAGTTCTTGTCCCCCATGTTTAAGAAAGATGAATTCAAACTGGAACAGGTGCAGAGAAGGGCTACTAGGAAAACCTGTCTTAAGAGAGACAGCTCAAAGAGCGTGGCTTATTTAGCCTAACCCAAAGAAGGCTGAGGGGAGATTTGATTGCTCTGTATAAATATGTCAGAGGGATAAATACCAGGGAGGGAAAGGAATTATTTAAGTGCCAATGTGGACACAAGAACTAATGGGTATAAACTGGCCACCAGGAGGCTTGGACTTGAAATTAGATGCAGGTTTCTATCCATCACAGGAGTGAAGTTCTGGAATAGACTTCCAAAGGGAGCAGTGGGGGCAACAAATCTAGCTTGTTTCAAAACTGAATTTGATAAATTCATGGAGGGACGGTATGATGGGACAGTCTAGTTTGGCAATTGACTGATCTTTGGCTCCTGTTAGTAGATATGCTAATGGGACAATTGATAGGGTGGGTTCTGAGTTGGTGCAGAGAATTCTTTTTTGGGTGTCTGGCTGAGTCTTGCCCACATGCTCAGGTTTAACTGATCACCATATTTGGGGTTGGGAAGGAATTTTCCCCCAGGGCAGGTTGGCAAAGACTGCGGTTTTTTCACTGTCCTCTGTGGCATGGGTCATGACTCAATGGCGGGTGGATTCTCTGTACCTTAAAGCAGTGGTTTTCAAAGCATTGGCTGGGACCCAATACTGGGTTGCAGTGTTCTCTGCTGCCTCCTCCGCAAGAGTGGAATGCATTGCTCAAAGATGTAATTGCTGGATCACGGGCATAAACTATTTTTTTTTTCCAACTGGGTCCCGAGGAAAAAGGTTTGAAAACCACTGCCTTAAAGTCTTTAAATCATGAGATGAGGACTCTAATAATTTTTGTCATAGGTTGGAGGTTTATTACAGGAGGGGGTGGGTGAGGTTTTGTGGCCTGCATTGCAGAAGATCAGACTAGACGATCATATTGGTCCCTTCTGACCTTGGAGTCTACAAGGTGTGGGGCTTTGTTCTGTAAAAGTCTGTGGCTCTTTGGGATACCACACCTTTCCCTACCTTATGGCTGTGACAGCTAAGATTAGCTAAGGCACCTGAGTTGATGGCTCCTAGATTTAAATATCTGGGATCAGGTACTTTCAGGGAGACCCCTTAACTAAAATTTTCTTCCTTTGCTGATGTGAAACAGCCTGGATTTGTTCTTTTTTTGCAAGTGCAAGGCCCACTTCTAGCTTTTGCAATGGGAAAGAGGTCCAGTGGCTTGGAGTGTATCTTGAGAGGCATTTTTTTCCTTGTGTACCCCCAGGTATTCTATCAGGTACATTTTGGAAATACTGAAATCAAATTAATAATTCTATTACGGGAGAAGAAGGAAGAAGAAAGCAAGTGTGTTTAGTCTCTAAAGATGACCTGTTCCTTCCTCACTTGCTCCCTTCTTTGCTTGTCTAAAGTTTTCATATATTTATACAGCACCGCTGCCTGTTTGCAGACATTTTGACTGTGCCCAACAGCCATACATGTGGATGTAAATAGTTCAGTGACTGGCTAGTATGAGGCAGAGCATAGCTTTAGATTGCTTCTAATTAAGACATAACACAACAGCAAGACATCTTTATCCATTTTCCTCATCCTGCACTCTACACAACCATGATGTTTCTTCTCCATTTAATGTTACGGTCCAGATAGCACCTATCATCGGAGGATCCTGAAATGCTCCAGAAACCCAAAGTAACCTTCACAACCTTTCTCTGCCAGCACTTGATTGGAAAGATGAGAGGCAAACATGGATAAACAGAAAGAGTTCAGGTTGCGACTCACTCTTCTTCGCATGTGTATATATACCTAACATGCATGAAATTAAAACTGCAGTATCTGAGGAAATGGGTTATGCCCACAAAAGTTTATGCATTAAATACATTTGTTAGTCTTTAAAAGTGCCACAAGTCTCTTAGTTTGTTTTGCTGAAGTAGACTAACATGGCTACTCCTCTGAAACAGTTGAGGTTGTGTAGTTGACATGTGACTTTAGCTGTACACTTCCTTTTTAAATGTTGTTTTTTTGTGAAAACTGTAATGTTCTATTATAAGAGCGCAAGCAACTTGAAAATCACTGTTCCATCTCAAAATGTTTCATATGCAACATATATTCCATATATTGTACAACACGTATATGAAATATTTTAAGGCAGAAGATTAGAAACCCCTAAATATACTACAATGGAAAAATGAACAAAAATATTTGTGTAATTCTTTCAGTTTACTGTTCCTGGTGCATTTGAGACCACTTGGTATATAGTAAGTTTTACTAGTTTGTTGATGTATATCCTTCCCCAGGCTCTGCTAGAGGATATCTTACTAGTAATAGCGATAGTAAAACTGAATTTGAAAAGGCAGGCTATCAAGCAAGACTGGGGAAAGGAGAAGGAAAGTGGAACTAAACTAACAGACCACCCAAGAGGCCATTCTGCATGTTAGAGAGCCAAAAAAACCCTTATTTTTTTTCAAAGGCATTTGTTAAAAAAATCACTACATTTAAACGGCACTCTATTGGAGAACAGAGCTTAAAAAAATTGATCATCCCTTTAAAATTAATTACATTGGGTATGTCATGTTTACAAGAGAATTTTTTTCCTTTTTGGGGGTGGGGGGGTGGGAGAGGGAAATAGGCTGATTTAATAATTATGACCTATTGCAAAGTGCGCTTATTATTGTACCTGGTTCCTGACAATCCAAATAACATATACCAGTATCCAGCGATACTGAATGTGTATTCTGGAAATCGGCATTGACAGGGAGCAGACAGATGAACTTAGATAGCATGTGATATAGTATTGGCAGCAGAAAGGTATCCTAGTGGGTGGGAATGGGTGCAGGGGTATCCTGAGGCCAAGGAAAGAGGTGAGGGAGCCAACAGTTATATGGGAAGAACCAATGTTGGGGGTATAAAGGGGCCTTGGAGAGTTGGTTTATGCTTTGCATAGCCGCTGCAGTATGGTAGGGGCTATTTTAATTATCAAATATCTGGACTGATTTTTGTACCAATATGAATGTGGCAAAAATGGCCACATTCGTGCCCAAAATGATTCTTAAAATCAGATGCTCATCAGATAAACGGAGGTGGACCTCAGCTATGAAGTTTAGATCCAGAGGCCAGCTTCACGCAAGCTGTGGGGGAAGAGGGTTCAGGGTCCTGCTTTAGGCCCATCACTACTAACAACTAAGAGTGTTGAGAGAAAGGGAGAAGGAAGCAGTTTTTGGAAGAGGACTTTTCTTCTCCTTGGCTTCTGTGGGGCTGTGACTGATAAAGCTAAGTGATGCATGTTTGCCTTCTAGTCTCTTAAGCTACCTACAAAACTCAATTATTTAGAAAAATTTTCTTCTAAGAGGGGGGGAGCAGAAAAGGATGAAGTGAGAGGACAAGAAATTGGTTCTCTTGCCAGAGTATTGAAACAAACAAAAAAGCAAATGTATCGCTGACTGTCATTATCTGAATGTTGAGTTTACCAATTGTCACTAGTCAAATTTGATATCCTAACAATCCATCTGAGGGACACTGGGTTAGAGCACTTTCTGATGTAACAAACGCACAATGAACCATCATTCCTCTGTCTACCCTGTAGAAAAGGGAACTTCTTTCAGCCAGCGAGGAAGCAGAATGTGACACTTCGTCTGCAGCTTTATTCTTCATTCTGGCCATGAAATAACAACAACAAAACAAACAATCCTACAAGACAGCTTATAGCTGAACTGATTAGGAAGGGCGGAAAGGAACTATAAAATGCATCTTGGAAAGATTGTCTTGAGAGAGGAAGAATAATCTTGTAGTTAAGGCACTGGGATTTGAGTGTATTACTGACTACAGCATAGACCATCTAACGACCTTGAACTAGTCACTTGAATCTCTTTGTATCCCACCTATAAAATGGAGCTAATGTTTTGTGAAGAGAAATTCCGTAAGGAATGAGTGGTGCTGAGGGAGTACAGTGATGAGTGCCATAGAAAGCCTATATGTAAATAAAATCTTTCAGTATGAACTTTGTGTAAATTGTATCATAGACTGCTGATTGTGAGGCAGATAGATGAAGCATTCTAGAGAGAGTCAACAAAGACATAAATGACATGCAAAATGAATTATTCTTTCATACATTATGTCCAATCCTGTTAGCTCTAAATGAAAGCATATTGGCAGGATCTCATAAAGGAACTTGTGCTGCCACTGACAGGGCTGTATTGATTCTCTGGATAAATAAAAAACTTAGTTATTTGTGGCTGGCAGCCTAGCACTTAATACAAGTTTACAAAAGATTTTGGCTTATGTGAGTTTTTAAAATTGTCCCCAGCTTCCTTCTGTGCACGTAGTTGGTCCAAATTCTGCCCCCTACCTGATTGGTTTTAACAATGGTACAAGCAGTGCAGTATGATGCTATTCAATGTGAATCAGTGTCTTGGCATCTGGCTCTTTGTGTCTCATGTACTCCTAAAATTCAATAAACAGTTGCTTGTTAAAAAGAAAATAAAGCTATGTAATGTGTTTGTTTTTTTTTTTTTTTTTTTTTTTTTTTTTTTTATGCTCTTCCTTGCAGAGTTCGAAAGTGCTTGCAAAGAAGGAACTTTCTTATGTGCCTATCATTGGTTGGATGTGGTATTTCCTAGAGATAGTCTTCTGCAAACGTAAATGGGAGGAGGATCGGAAAACTGTTATGCAGAGCTTGCTCAATCTCCGGGATTACCCGCAAAATTTTTGGGTAAGTGATGACAGTTAAATTGTCATATATATAATTTCCCTTCTTTTACCCCTGTTCCTTCCATTTTCCTGTTCATACTTTAACACCCACTCTCCATATTTTCTTACTTCAGTTCCATCACTCTTGAGATCCATAAGGCAATATTGGGTCAAACTCATCCCTGATGTAAGTGAACTAGCTCAGAGTTGTGCCTACTCAACCAAAGTGACATTTGGTCCACTGATTTTTCTAATCTGAAAAGGACTGGATTCCCTGTCTTTGTAGCAAGATAGTGTTAATTTCCCAATATCTCCATCCTCTCTCATTGGGCAGGGAAATAACTGACAGACTGGGAATGACTTTTTTTCTGTATCCAGTAGTTGGGAAAACTCCCAATTTTGGTGAGTTGGTGGTAGTGAGAGGAGAAAGATGAGCCCAGTTAGGGAATTGTATTTTAATCAACCACAGAAAGGGCCACCAAACATTGATTGTTTAACAAAGGTGTTTTTCTAATGAAGATCTGAATCTGAATTTCCAAGGTCCCGAGTCATCTCAACAATCTTTGAAGTCAATGAGTATTGAAGACGATTAGCATTGTAGATTATCTCCAGCCAGGACATTACCTAATTGTATCAGGTTCTATTCTTTCTTGTACCGTTTCCACTGTACTGTTAGGCACCTTTAAAGGTCAAATAATTTTTTATAAACTTAGATTGCTCAGCACTAATTTGGGAGCATACCTCTCCTGTCCTTTGTTGCGTGATAGCAGTTTCATTTAATCTAACCCAAATGCAGATGGTGTTGATGTAATTGTCATACAACTGGTGTTAATGCAATATGAAGTGGAATTTTAATTTGCGTTCCTGCTGGCAATTCTGTGTCAGCACAGATAGCAATTGCACCTTGGCTATGGAAAGAGAGCCAATTAGACCTCATGAAAGAATTTTTCTGACCACTTTTTGAATGCTTGATCTGCTTATTTAACACGATGTATATACTGCATGAGTGCAACATGCTCCTGTGGGAGTTGGAGGATAGAGTAGATGATCTATCTCTAACTTTTGTGGGGCAAATCCTGGCCCTGTGTTACTAGTAGAGCTAGTCAAATGCCACAAAAATATTCCTTGAATTTAGAAATAAATTCACTTTGGCCATAGTCTTTTTGTGTTCACTTTCTACTAATCTTTCAACAATCATTTTTTTTTTCTTGTATGTGCTGATGGGGAAATAAATTCTCATATCTGAACATTTTCACCAGAAATGGTATATTTCATATAGGATGGGACATTAGTTGTTTAGTGGCACTGCATTTATGGGTCTCTAATTTTCTTTCTTCATAGACTCAATGAAATTACATCTTCATCTGGGAATCCGAGAAATCGTATTAATGTAGGGCTGGAGGTCATTTAGTCTATCCCCTTGACTGAGTCAGTATTAAGTATACTTAAATAATCCCTGACAGGTGTGTGTTCATAAAAACTTCACTGACACACATTCTGCAAACATTCTAGGTTAGGTAACCTGTTCCAATATAACCTGTTCCAATGCTTCATTATTCTTTTAGTTAAAGTCTTTCCAAATGTCCAATCTATATATCCTTTGCTGCAAACTACGCTGATTATTTCTTGACCTACCCTCAATGGAAATAAAGACCAATTGATCACCATCCTGTTTCTAACAATCTTGTACAAGTTTGATGGATTTTTATCATGTCCCCCTTCAGCCTTTTCATCTCTAAACTAAACTTGTCCATTCTTTCAACCTTTCCTAATGTTTTTTTAAATCTAAATTTCCATGTTTTCTAAATCCCTTATCTTTTTTGTTGCTCTCCTCTAGACTCTTGCCAATTCATTCACATCTTTCTGAAAGTGTGGTGCCTGTAAGTGGACACACTACTCAAGTTGAGCCCTCATCAGTGCTGGATTTAGTGGAACAATTACCTTCCGTGTCTTACCTACAATACTCCTGTGGAGGGGGGGAGTAGTCAGCTTCTTGGGACACAACAGAAGGCCTGTAAAGACTTGCCAGAGCCCTGTCTATCCATCTTAGCTATTTATCTGGCCTCCCATTACTGTAGAATCTATACATCTCACAATCCTTATTTATCCTTGCAATATTCCTGTAGCGAACAACTGTTATCCCCTTTTTATATGTGGGGGGACTGAGACTGAGAGAAACTAAATGACAAAGTTATACAGGCAGGCTGTAGCAGAGCAGGGACTTAAACCCTGGTCACCCAAGGCTGTCACCCTGGCCACTGGATCACATATCCTTCTCTAGCACCAAGGCAATCACCACTAGGCACATGCACTTTTGTGTAACTATTATGCTATGAAGGAGAGTTCTATGGAGCCATGATGCAGATTAGTGTCCTAGCTACTGTTAGGCTGGGACCACCCATTTTGAAAGCAGGCCTATCCAATCAGTTGCTTGCTTCCGCAGCCACTCCACTTGCTTACTACCTATCATTCAGAGTGTTTTGGGCAGCTTTCAGCTGGCTGTTTGCCTGAAAGTCTTGCTTCTGGCCAGCTGACCAGAAGCTGGATGTTCAGGAAGCACCCGGCCAAAAAAAGCTGTCTGACAAGGCTCTAGTTGCTAGGTAGCAACTTAAATGGACGACTAGTAGTAGCCATGATTTCCTTTCTCTTGTTTTTGTGGCTGGTCAAACTTCCCCTGGCCAAAAAGACAAGTGAGAGCAGACGCTTCCCTTCTTTTTGTTTGCAAGTTTGACCATTCAAAAAACAAGTGAAAGCACAGCTGTTTACCTTAACTTGCTACCTAGCATCTGTGGCTTCCAGTCACGTGACTGGAAGCAAGAAGTGACCCAGACCCACCCAAGGCAATCACAGGCCCTGCCAGAAAATCAGTTCTGGCGATGGCCCTGGTACATCTCCTCTTCTCTTCCAGGAGTTAAAATCGCTGATCTTTGTTGTCTCATTGGGAACACTTCACGAAATGACTATGTTCTGGTATCACACCCTTGTGCTGTGAGTCTTGTATGGATGGAAGGTGAATGGGATTATTCCCCCCAAAAGCTATTTTCTCTTCAACATCTTACTGCCCATGTATCTTTGTAGCTGTCAGTGCTATTGACCTTTAAAAGATGAAAGAAAAGGGTGGAAAATTAGTGATGATGGTTCCCTTCTTTAAATATTTACTGGGAACAGGCCTGAGAGCCCAGCTATGAACTATGGATCAAGATCTGGATCTGAACTTTGCCATAGTCAAAAGGAGCTGGACTCTGAATTTCTGATTTGGGCTCATCTGCAGTACACCTCCTTTGAGAATGTACATATACTACTTAGTCAGAACAGAACTGGTGCACAGCCCGTGTGCTCCTCATGGTGACCAGGGTATAGATTATCACTGGAGAACTGTTTTTTTTGTCTGCTGTGATGATACAGGAAGGGGAGTAGTTTTACTGAAAGAAACACTTGCATTTCTTGCCCAGAATTCTGCAGATTTCAGTAGTACGAGCAGTAATACTAGACAGAAGAGCGATCTGGAGGAGAGTCAGATTTTAAAAGTTTTTGTTTCCTTCCACCCACTTCATTCCCAAACTGCAGCTAATAAGGTTGGTTTTAAAAAAACCCAAATAGTCAATGTTCGTTTTCTGCTCAATATGTGGGCTGGTTTTCTAACCGCAGCCCTGTCTTGCTTTCAGTTCCTGATACACTGTGAGGGCACCAGGTTCACAGAACAGAAGCACCAAATCAGCATGCAGGTTGCTGAAGCGAAAGGTCTGCCCAAACTCAAATACCATCTGCTGCCCCGGACAAAGGGATTCGCTGTCACCGTGCAATGTTTGAGAAATGTAGGTAAGGAAAGTCACACACAGCAAATTCTAAATGATGATTTCAGTCTCCTGCTCTCATCCTACCTTGTTCTTCTCTTTCTTTTTTTTTTTTTTTTTTTGGAATGTGTGTTTTCAATTAAATTGGAATCCCCATTGATCTGTTTCCACCAGCTCACATAGGCTGCTAACAGATTAGGACTGTTTTAGCAAAATTCACAGGGGCAGCTCTTCTAACTCGTTTTTGTTTATGTAGGAACAGATAATCCCCAGTCAAAGGCCCTAGCCTCTTCCCCCTGGCGAATCAATTTCTTGCTCAGATGCGAGATGAGATCTCTTTTCATTGCTTTGCAACAGCACAGCCTCAAGCCCCAGGTCAAAGATATCTCTAAAACTTGTCAAAGTCTGGTCTTAACAGAACCGAGTCTATACTCAGGGCTTTCTTCAGTTTGCAGAAGGCCTGTTGGTAGTATTCAGACTCTGGTTCATCCTTTTTACGTAGATGAGTGATGGAGCAGTCAGAATGCTAAAATGAGGGATGAATCTCCTGTAACATCTTGCCATCCCAAGAATGGATTGTACGTTTTTTCTTTGTCATAGGAGTGGGACAATTCTTAATGGCTTCCACTTCTGCAGGCTCTGGTTTTATGCAGCTTCTCTCCACTCCATGGCTCAGACTCCACTTTTGCCATCCCCAATTCTGCATTTCTCCATCTTCACAGTCAGGCCTGTTGTCTGAATGCTGTGGAGTACGCTCCTTACATGGGTCTCCTGATCTTCCCATGTCTGACTGAAAATACAAGTATCTGTATGTGCCATGGCAAACTCCCCCATCCCATTTAGCAACTGATCAGCCAGCTGTTAGAAAGTAACTGGAGCCTTTTTGAGGTCAAAATGTAGGACCTGGATCTCTGAGCACTACTGGGGTAGTAAATGCTGATTTAAGCCTAGCATCTGAATCCAAGGATCCCTGTCAATAACTTTACTGAGATCAATTGTGGTCAGGAATTGGGGCTTTTCCCAACATCTCATCTGTTTTAGGCACGGGATATGCAACAATTGTTGTGATGGTCTTGTTTTCTGTAATCTGCACAGACTCTGACTGCCCCAGGCTTCTTGGATTCCAGTACATCAGGGAATGCCCTGGACTATATGACCATTGGATCATCCCTAACGCCAGCATGTCAGCAATTTCTCCCCCCAGGCTCTGGGCTAGATTTTCAGTAATCCTGAAAGGTGAACTTTTAATTGAGCAGCAGGCAAGATATGAGCAGACTTACAGGAAAACACCTGGTGATAAACCTGCAGTTTCCCTCTGATCTCTGCTTGCTGTGTGGAGGTTGAGTAATCAGAGAGGGATGAGGAGTCTGGCCCCTGTTTCTGCTTTCAGATCTTATGAGGTGACCCCTCTCTCCCACTCCCAGTGCCCCAGGGCTAGTTTCTTTCTGCCACAATATGAATTTGTCATGTTCACATATGCACTCAATGATGTGAGCGATTAGATAGCTCAGCCACATGGTTTACCTCCCTGAGGTGTTTAATTTTAAACAGCCCTTCCCAAGCAGCCTGGAATTTATTCCTGTTCACTGAAATGAGCACCATAAATCACTCACCTGTACCAGTTGCCTAAGCATGTACAGTGCAATCGTACCAGACTTGTCCTGAGTTTTATCTAGATTCTCCCAGGTGAAATGCGTGGGCTCAGTGAGTGTTTCCCGAAAGGCCAACATACACTCCTCCCTCATTAGGTCCAGGGAACCCTGTACACTTCTCTCATTCAGAGAGCAGTTCAAAAGGGGAGAATCCTGTGGGTTCCTGGGGAACCTTCCGATAAGCAAACGGCAGGTAAGGTAAACATATAACCCAGTCACTAGGATGTTGGTCCAGAAAAATTATCAATATCTTAAGGGTTTCATTAAATCTCTCAAATAGCCTGTTAATGAGGGTTGGTAGAAATGTGACCAGAAGTATTGAATCTCTAATTTCTCTCATAGCCCTTCACATAGGACAGATGTAAAGTTTGTTCCCTGATGAATCAAAACCTCATGAGGAAAACTGACCTGGCTACCTATTTCTGTCAAGGCATCAATTATTTCATCTGCCTCTATAGAGGACAGAGCTACTGCTTTTTGTTACCAAGTGGTATAAACTTCTACCACCATAATATACTTTTTCTCCATCTGGGTAACTTTGCTAAGGGCCCCCACTGTCCTCAGCAACTGCCTGAAAGGATTCATGTGTGAAGGGAATATGAATCAGGACAGTCTTGTACTCGTCCTGGCCTTTCCTCACCCTCTGGCATGTGTAATGGGGCATGCAGTGTTCCTGTACTGTCTCAAACCCCAGCCCAGTAAAAATTCTGGAGCAAGCATTGATTAACGTTCTGTGTCCCCAAGGGCCCTGGGAAGGATATATGATGTCCTAGAATGAGTAGCCTAAATCAGTACTTTTGCGGTACGGATGGTACATCAATTGTCTCGCATTTCCAGAGGCATACGCTCCCTTTCCAGGTGCTCTCCTGTCCAGGGGCTGCAAGGGGAGTCAACTGTAGCCCTAGGTTTTTCTAAGGAGGGGGTCAGTTAATTGTTTGTTTGAATTCCATAGCAACAGCTGGGAGACTTGGTTCAGCTGGGGACTAACTTTTCCTCCCCCTGAAGTCAGTTCATCAGCAGGATTCAGCTCTGCCCCGGGACATTGTATTCACTGTTGCCTGGCAGCATCTTAGAGTTGCCTTTCTGCCTGTCAGCTTGCAGCCCTGGGGTCAAAGCCAAGGGCTGCTGCTTTCTGCAGCATGTTAACCACACAAGTGGCCTCAGGTCAGGATTCTAAACCGTTCCGCAACAAGACCTCAGCTGGTAACTGGGAGTGTACCCCAACATCCTTAGGCCCCTGATTCAGCCCATTTCAGATGTCTTTGGAAGGGGGCCTATTATTCCTGAATGGTTATGACTTTATTAGGAAGAACTCCTGAGGGGTTCACCATCTCTGGGTGTGTCAGAGTTACTTGGCCTCTATTGTATTCCACTCCTACATCTCTTTCTGATCCACCTCCAATAGGAAATGGTGTTTTGATTCCTCTTTTGGGTCTGAAATGGTCACGTTTACTGACTGAACCATAAGGGCAGGATCTGGTTTCACTGGAAAGTTCACAGCCATCTGGATCCACCGCAGATGAACGCTAGCCTTTGGTCTCTACAGCCCTAGACAATGTAGCATCTTTTATGACCATTTTTTGTTTAAAAAAAAACCAAACGGTTTCAGATCCCCAGGCTCCTTTGTTGGGCCCTGGGTAGGGTTTGCCTCCCCTTGCACACGACTGAATGGGCTAAAGCCTATTCTCCATGTAGCTTTGTGCCAAACCCTTGAATTTTTAAATCAAACGTGGGCCAGCTTATCCATATAATGGTCAGCCCTGTTCCCAGCAAGGTATGTCTCTTGGCCTTTTCTATTAACCATGATTTTAGATCAGAGGGGAAATAGCTTGTAGAGTTGTTCTAAACCTGTTTATTTGTAGACCTTATCTTCAGTGGGAACCACCCAACTAGTTCCCCATTTCTTAAGTAACTTTCTATTTGTGTCGATACCTCATTTTAGATCAAATCTCTTTTTTCTGAACTCCCCAAAAATGTCTCCTTTACACTTCAGGGTCAGTTTAAACTTTTGCACCAAACAGCTTGATTACATTGTCCATAATCTATCTTGTCCTCTCTGTCCATATAGGTGAAAGTGTCTAAAGACATAGGCCTTAATAGTAGTGAAGCAGGTACCTTACTATGTTCTCCTGCCTCCCACAGTTCAGTTTGCACCTCCATTTCAATTCACACCACGTTTCAAAGTATTTAGAAACACATGTCATGCCCCTCCCCAAAGCAAGGAAATAACTTGGAGTTTACGCAACCGACTGGGACAGATGCATGGGATCTGGCTCCACCTCCCAGATTAGGGTTTTTCTGGCACAATCCCTCCATTTGAGTTAATTCCGAGTAACTTTGTCCTCCTCTCTCTCCTTATGGTGGTGCTGCTTCTCCTATCTGCTGTCTCTTGCTTCTGGTCTGCAAGCATCTGTGCTGCTAGATAGTCTGAGCTTCTGGATAGTCTGTAGCTATTCTTGGTCTACCTGCAGATCTGTCCTTGATCACTGCTGAAGACTGGACACTCTCAGCCTCCTTTCCTCTAGGAAAGTGTCTCAGACCTTTTCCTTTCCTGCTGGTCTCTTTGCCAGTAGGCTTGATGTTCACTGTGATCCTGGACCATCGTTCTTTTCAACTAGCAGTGTCTTTGTCCACTCCTCAATGTTGGCCTGCCTTTCTCTGCAAGCCTTAACCACTTACCTTTTTTTCAGGTGTTCATAACTCATTTTCCTTTGCTTCTTTTTTTACTAGTCCTTTCCTGAACAGCCTGAGACTTTGCTGTCTGTGCTCTTCCCATCTATATTGGATTTCACTGCTCTTGGCACTTTACTGGTAGCTCCCCACTATCATCAACCCCATGCATGCTGCCACTGTAAGTGTAAAGTATCCTGGAGAGCACTTTCTGCCATCCAGCCACTAGGATTCTCTGAGAGAAATCGAAGCCCTCTGTGCACTGTGCCCCAGATGGTGTTCAGAGTTCCTGGAGCCAGAACAAAGTCCAAACACCATGTCAATCGCGAGGTCCTTAAACACACTTTCGGAGCACAGACCTTCTATCCTGTGTCATACATTTCCCTGCATTTAATTCCCCTCCCACTCTGTAACTTCCCCATCTTCAAAGCATCTGACGAAGTGGGATTTTCTCCCACAAAAGCTCATGCTATCCCTTTGGAAATTGTCCTAAGGTGTCTTACTTTGGATAGTTCCAAAGGCGTAGTAGCTGTGCTAGTCTAGTTCAGCAAAACCAACAAGGAGTCCTGTGGCACTTTTGAAGACTAACAAATTTATTTATCGCATGAGCTTTCATGGGAGAAAATCCCACTTCATCAGATGCTTAAAGTCTGAAGAAGTGGGATTTTCTCCTACAAAAGTTCATGTGATAAATTTGTTAGTCTTCAAAAGTGCCACAGGACTCCTTGTTTGTTTTTTTTAAATCAAACTAGCTATGTCATGCAGAGATCTGAAAAGTCCCCATTGCTGAGTGACATAGTTAAGTCCTGACGTGGGCAGTGCTAGGTCAATGAAAAAATGTCTGTTAATCTAGCTACTTCCTCTCAGAACCCCTCCTGTTAGCATAGGTATTGTATACACTGAAGCGCTACTGCAGCATTTTAAGTGTAGACGAGCCCTGATTGGATCCACGTACACATTTGTTCATTGGTTGCTAGCCTTGACGTAGCTGTCCTTTTGGAGTGGTGGATATGAATGCTGGTAGAAGGCTAATTTTAAAGGTAATACAACCTCATTGGTCAGAAGATCTTGACTCTATTAAAGTCTCTCTTGAAACTCCCACTGACTTGAACAGATTTTCACCCAGCATTTCTTGAATAGTTACTCTTAATGAAGTGTTCTGCAGTCAGCAATGTGCTATGTATCTCAGATTTTGTAGAGCTTTTCACAAAAGGGACAGATAAAGTGACTATTGTATAGATATATGAAACTGATACCTTTTGTCTTTTGCAAATTGGGCAGTATATTGACCTTTCCAGTTACATGAAGGAGAGAGTGAGAGCATACCCTATGTAGGTGCTGACCAATGTGCACAATGATAGCACTGTCTCCTTACAGAAAGTAGAGAAAGGCCTGAGCCATAAAGCGCTGGTCAGAATTTAGTCTTCCCTAAGGCTCGGGAGCATGTGGATCTGGGATTTTGGTAAAGGCCTATCTCCAATTTTAAACTGGTCCTTGGCCTGATTTACTCACGTTGTTAGGCAGTGTAACGCAAACAGTGTTTTGGACAGAAGAAACCTCTGTTAAATTATGGGTCAAGCTGTTTGGGATGTGTTTGATGAAACGTTTTAGTCAGAAAATGACAGTTCATTGAAATTGATCCTTTTTGTGGATAAGAGTTGGTGTAATAAAGTGGCCTCTCCTCCGTTCACGAAGGATTCTTTTTGCCATGCCCAGATTTTTTCTAGGCAGTTTTATTTCTCCAACAACATAAGCAAAAACCCCCCAAAACAATAACCCTACACAATTCCTCAGCCCACCTGGGCTACAGCTACCAGGGATTTTCCCCTTTACCTCTGTCTGTCCTGCTTCAGGGCATCTTTCAGGAGTCTTCCATCCTCAGTTCACTGTGGACCATCTCCCAAGAATTTCATCTTAAAGGCCTTTTCCCCTCAGGGGTACCCACTGCCTCCCCTCCCAGGGGACTCTGGCAGCCTTTCTCTGAAAACTTTCTGCTTCTTGCAGCTCACTGGTTGTGACTGACTGGAACGCCCACCCCTTAGACCCAGGGGTCCTCTTCTAAACCTAGAGTCAGCTGTCCAGTCACAGGTGCACTAGCTGAGCTCCCTCTTAAAGGGTCCAGTCACCCTGCAACAGTTGGTTTCAATGACCATTTTTAAACTTTTTTCCTCATAATTTAAAAAAGGAAATTCAATATCTTGTTTCTGTATTTTCAAAATGAAATTCATTTTTTCAGTTTGAAAATACTTTGTTTTGAAATTTAGGTAAATTTATAATAAAAAATCATGGAAAAAATAAAATAGGTCAAAATTAAAAGGAGCACTTGAAAAATCTGAAAAAAAGATTTCAGATTGGGTCAGTTGAAATGTTTTGTTTAATTTTAGTTTATGAAAATTTTCAAGACTTTTTGTTTCAATTCAGCGTGGGAATTTTTTAAAAAACCTCTGAAATTCTCATGGAAAGCGAAACTAATTTCCTGTTGAACTCTAGTTATGGGTTATAAGGTATTCATTTTTTAAAAAAGTAAAACCTGTTTTCCATATGTTGTTATGCTTTTAGCCTCATTATCAAATTAAGTAGTCACTTAATGTACTCTATCAGTTTTAAATTTTCCAGACAATTTCTTTGGGTATCCTCTCATTCTTGCATTAATCACTTCTTGGTTCTTCACCACCACCCTTTGATCATAGGAGAAAAAAATAACCCTTTTAAAACTAAATTGCATTGGCATTGTTTTTGAAAGTCATGCTAGATGCCCTACTTCTATAAATGTGTATTTATATGCCTGTGTCATCTTGACCTTGCTTACAACTGCAACTTTGTAGATGCTGCTGGAAGCTTCGTGTTTAAATATACCCACTGTCTGAGAGAGAATGAATATGGAATATTGTAATTGCTCATGAAATGTCATAACAAATCCACTTTAAATATCAGCAGACAGACCCTAATTTTGAAAATGGATTTTACAAACAGTAAAACAGCTTTTTTTTTCTTGTAGTTTCAGCTGTGTATGATTCTACACTCAATTTTAGAAACAATGAGAATCCGACTTTGCTGGGAGTTCTAAATGGGAAGAAATACCATGCAGATTTATATGTAAGGCAAGTTATCCATGCGTGTGTTTGTTAGTATTCAGAGGTATGTACTTTACTAGGCAACAGGTAAATGATGATATATCGGTGTCAAAGTTTCTTCAAAAGAGCTCAGGCAAACATGTATGACTTTGTTTTTACATTGTGTTGCTATACTGTGATGGTGGAGGTCTTTGGAAGAGGCTTTGTCCCATAATTGTACAAGTTTTTTCTTCCCACAAGAGCGTGGCTTAGTCTTTGGTGAAATGCTGGGCTGTTCATCCTGTGGTGCACTTTTGTTTTGGGGGAGCTGTTGTAAGCAATGGAAAAATTTACCCTTTGCCTTTTGTGTCTGTGCCCAACGATTTGTCTCTAACTAGAGTTACTTCCAGTGGTCATGCCATTGGCATTTTGGCTGAGATCCTAAAAAGGGATTTTCTGCTTTTTGTATGAGCATGACTGTAGGTACTGGCAGATACAATGAAAATAAAACAGTAACTAGACTCCATGTCCCTGTTTTCTCTACCAACCAGCAAGGCCCATAATCTGCTATCACTCAGAGATGTGACAATATATTGGATCTGATTCACTAGGTAGATTCCACCAGCAGAAGCTAGGTAGGCTATCAAAGCCAGAAAGCTCACTAGAGCTATGTCTACACTTGAAAAGACAAAAGAGTCTTGTGGCACTTTTAAAGACTAACAGATTTATTAATCGCATGAGCTTTCGTGGGAGAAAATCCCACTTCGTCAGATGCTATCTTCAAAGCGTCTGACGAAGTGGGATTTTCTCCCACGAAAGCT
>ML685810.1:13504124-13594765 GCA_007922175.1 Pelusios castaneus
TTAAGCCTCCTTAAGTCGACTTAATTTGTAAGTGTAGACGCACCCTAGGAGTGGAATATATAATGCTGTAACCCTGCTATACAGCTGATCAGGCAGCATTGCCCACAAAAGTGCCAATTTGGGAGATGTGCTGATTTGAGAGGCAGCTTCCAAACTGCTGACTCTGAGTTCCTGGTTACAATGTAAAGCTGCCATCCATTGATCCATCCATCCACAATCCCTGTGACTTTAAATTTAGCGTTAATTCAATTGGCAAATGCTGCTTTTGTTTGTGTTTTAGAGTTTAATTTCACAAGCACAGAATATCAGCCAATGGTTATCCTACCACTCCCTTCATTTTATAGTGCTTTTTTAAAAGAAAACTTTTAGCATCATTTCCCCATTTAAAATTCAGAATTTTTCAACCAGATTTAATAGGAAATCACTAGATATCCACACAGTGCCAGTGGAAAATGCCAAGATAGCTACAAGCTCTTGAGGGAATTGGAGGGAAGAGTGCCACCATACTCGTCGGCACACTGTAGAACCCTTGTGTACCTCCTCAAGGGTGTAGTCAGGAGGCCATCTCGCATATGGACCACAAGTGAGCAGCTTGTTCTAACCACATATGTACAACAATCCTTCTGAAGGAGGGAGTGTGCATCTCACCATGTCTCCCATCTCCTTTCCCCCATTCTGCCAGCCCTGAATCATCCTGCAGGGTGGCTCTGGAAACATAAACTTGCTGCACATGGCTTTCACTTGTCCATTGTTCCTTCTCCCCTTTGAACTTCCTGCACAGATCCTAAAGTAAATGCAGGTTTGTGACTAAGCTTTTCCTTTAAGTTGTAGCTTCAGGACCAACACTAATAAGTTTAATCCTGGAAGCATTATATTTGCCCATTGAAGTGTTTCAGGGTCTTGCTAGTCGTGAGAGAAATAGGCATTTTTAAGATTCTGCTGACCTACGCACTTGTTTTCACTTGTTTTCCTATGACTTTAACAGCAGCTATCTCATGGATCTCTAGAGCAGTGGTTCTCAAACTTTTGAGGGTTGTGACACATTTGACAGCATTTCACAACCCTTCAGGACACATCAGTCCATCTCTTTCCCCTCTGCCCCTCTGGCTGAATCCAGCCATCTCCCCAGTTCTCCATGACACACTTACCACTGTGTGGTGACACAGTAATATATCCCGACACTGGTTGAGAACCGCTGCTCTCGAGAATGATTTCTCCTGAAAGTCAGCACTCCAGCTTTCAAACAGTGAGAGTATTCCTTTCTATTTGTAGCAGTTGCCAAGATAGGAGAATTGGAGTTTTGGGAGGCCAGAATTATGTTAATCAGAATGTTCTTTTCTTTGTAATACCTGTTATGTTGTGAATTGCTGGAACTTTGGTTGTTTCTTTCCATTGCAAAGCCCCCAAAATGGCAATTTTTCCAAAGATGCCCAGCATGCATTTCTGGCCATGATGGTTTATGAGAGACGAAATTTTAAAATTGTCAGTGGTGCTGTAGGTTAGCTGGTACTCTGGGCACTGTCCTAGAAGTGAATATTAGCAAGTCCTTGTCCAAAGCCAGTGTAATTTTTGTTCTCAGAGGTGATTTTTGTTTTTCATAGGTCCCTCCTTTTTTTAACTGATCAATCAAAATTATAACGAAGCAAATATTTTATAAAGACATTTTAAGGATTCATTAAAAAAAAAAATAGGGTTGACCCTAGTAGCATAAGGAAACAAGTATTACCTCTGAATACTTACTTAGTAAAGAAAATCTTGGGATGACTTAATTTAACTTCTTACCTCACAACTTATTTGAAACTTTTATTTAGAAATACAAAATTGCAGCCCTTCACCACATTCACTGGAAAAGGACTTCGTTGAACTGCACTATTTTATGGTGTAGGTCTAGTTCCAGATATTGTTAAAGACTTTATCAGGGCTTTTACATTTGAAAATACACATCACTGTATCCAGAATTTGTACCTCAAAAGGCAAAATTAAAAGGAAAAGAATAATTTGTCTCTTGTAAAATAAATGCTTAGTATTTTAATTGGATTGCAGTTTTAAGCTCCACATTGAACAATATGAGTGTGTTTTACTTTTTCTTTGCTATCTGTCCTTGTTTGCAGGCGGATTCCATTAGAAGAAGTCCCTGAGGACGAACAAGAATGTTCTAACTGGCTTCACAAACTCTATCAAGAAAAGGTAGCTATATTGTTTGGAATCGCTTGAGGCACTACATGGTGATAAATAATTTACATGAATATTATCATGTATAATACAACACGTTTTTTGTAAGGCAGGCGTTCTGTTTCTCCTGACGTGAAAAGCAACCTTTTATTATCTGTCAGTCAGGATCACCTTTATTTTGTATCAAAAGAACAACAGAAAGAAGAAAACATATTAGGAAATTTTCAATAAGAGAGCAAAGGAATATAAAATGGTAGCTGCCCCTGAATCGGGGGTAGGAGGATTTAAAGGTACTATATGCAAAAAAACTCATAACTGATTCACTCTAGATACACTGCAGATGGAAAATTCAGTATTTCCACTTGTGAATTTGGGAATATTAGTTAACAGGGTCATGAAAGTAATTTTAGCAGAAAGGACTGAGCACCTCTCTCTCTTACAATACGTCCAAGAGAGACACCTTTAAAAACAGTAACTTATGACATTTTAATAATAAAAATGTCTTCCAATCTCTCTATTTAGCAGTGTTGCATCTTCAGAGTAATAAAACTGCTCAGCTTCTAGGTTTTCCTTCCTATGAACACAGGAGGCAATGCTTTGGAGGTCCATTTGTTACATAACAAAACCTCCATTTCAGTCAATGGGAGTCAATAGGTGCAAGTAATGTGGGTCTAGCCTGATTAGCCAGGAAATGTATGCATGGCATCTTTTGATGTATAAAATAATAGTGACTTTTCAGACCCAGAAATGGCTGTGGCATCTTCCAAACCTGTTCTATGTACAACATATCCATGGAATTCTAAGCCATCTGCTATGCAGCTCATTGTGTTTCTGGATTCAAACTATGTTTATGTAAGGACATTCTTCCTGAACCAGTTAATTGACTAAGCTACTCTCTTGGCTTCATCCGTAACTCTCGTAAAGAGCTTATTAATATGAACATAACGTATATGAATTACTTTCAAGATCTTGTAAACAGGAACGGCATCGCTGCTTGCTCGAGCCCTTCTCCCCCACTGTGCGGTGCTGCATCTCTGCTAACGGCCTCTTCTCCTTCTCCTTTTCTTCTCACCGCACAATCTGCTACACCCCATTTTTTTGACAAAAGTGAGCATTTGTCCCACTTGCTCTTGCCAACTGCTCAGTGTGGGAATTTTTTCCCTCTCTTTATAGTCTAGTGAACCTTTTGAACTCAATTCTTCTGAAGGTTACCCTCCAAAATAAAGTTAATTCAAGCTGTGTGGAAGGTGACCTGGGGTTTCTGGTGAAGGAAGTTTCATGCTGGTTTCTTCCCCTGCTGCTGTTTACTAAAATGCAAATTGATCTATTTCCTGTAATTTCTTCCCCTTGCTGTTTTGATGGTTCTGTTTGCCTTCTACGTAAATTCCATTATCATTATCTCTTAATGTTTTTTGGAAATACCCTGTAAGGGGCAGAGTGGCATTTCTTTGTCAAGAGTGGGATAACTTTAGCCCTGCCAGGCATACGCATTTTGATAAAATTACAAATGTATTGGAAATTATGTTGAATTCGCCTTCCATGTACCCCATGTAATAATATTAATGATCAGTAACTTGTCATTAGCTTTCAGTTAATATCTTACATGACACCTTTTAGGTACTGGTTATGACCTTAGTGAGCTGGGGTACATTCAATTGGTCAGGCCAGCTGAAACTTGCTACCCAATAACAGTGAACATTGGGATATTGTTAGGGTCACAGCTCTAACACAGGATGTAGATCAAAGAAACTCCAGAATGTGCTGTTTTTCTTTAAACCATGATTTTAGGTGCTGACTCTTGATTTTTAGATGGTGCGGGCTGACCATATGGCAGTCAGCAAAAGGTTTCTTTTATACAGCAAACATTCCACTTTCACTGAGCACAAACACTGAGCACAACTTTTAACTCACAACAAACGCACTGAAAACCCAGAACCTTCCTCCACCAAGACACAGTGTGCTTCCAAATGGTCTTTTTTTTTTTTTTTTCCTTCTGGCCTTCTCTTGCTCCTTCCTGTACGTGCTCTTCTGAATACTAGGGCCAATGCTGGTCCCTGATGAATGGCACTGATTTTGTTATACAGGAGTAATTATACTGTCCTATTTCCTGGGTAAATTAACTGAGGTGTTAAACAAATAGGCAGCAGCTGAGGCAGCCCCATTATCTGAACAAATGGTGCTATAAATGTTATTCACATTAAAATATGTTCATATTATTGAGCTCCAGTGAAACATTTTCCAACTTCAACTTTGTAATTGGACTAGGTACATAACTAGGAGACAGAGAGAGTAATTCAGTCCATGGGACACATTTGCATAGCGAAACAATCCGTTAATCACGTTTGTGGAATTTGGTGCTTCTGGAGTAGCAAGATTTTATGTCTTTCATGGATGTGGCATGTTTTGCTTATGGACTAGGTGGCGTGGAGAATTAATGCAATGGCATTTCAATTCTGAACACCAGAGGGCCCGTGGTTCAGACCTTAGTGGATGTTGGATGTGTTTGTCTTGCCCTAGTCCTTAAGAATGTGCTCCCAGTTGGGGTGACCAGACGTCTTGATTTTTAGAGACAGTCCTGTTATCTGGAGATTTCTTATATGGACGTCTATTAACCGTCCCCTGCCAGATGTCCCAATTTTTCACACTTGCTAGCCAGTCATCCTACTTCCTCCACACAATTTGGCACGAAGATCACTGGCAAATTGCTGTGAACGTTAATGATGGGCTTAGCAATGTGCATCTATGGGAGAGTGGGGAAGGCCAGAGTAGGACACTAAGGGTGCATCTACACTTGTAAATTAAGTCGACTTAATTTACTCTGAGTCTACACTTGAGTTTCCTTAATTTGACTTAAGCAGTTCCTTAAGTCGAATTAAGGAAAAGTTAGTTTGAATTAGTAAAACCTCGTTTTACTTTGAACTAACCCTTAATTTGAACTAGTTAGTTCAAATTAAGTCAATGTGGCCATGTTAGTTCGAACTAACCAGCACATTGAGCTTAATGCAACTGACTATTTCGAACTAAGCAAGTGCCGTGCATGGCCATGGCTAGTTCGAACTAGCATTCTAGTGGGGCCATGCTAGTTCGAATTAAGTTAATCGAACTAACTAAAATTAGTTGCAAGTGTAGACGTAGCCTAAGAAATCCTCTTCAAAGCGTCTGACGAAGTGGGATTTTCTCCCACGGAAGCTCATGCAATAAATAAATCTGTTAGTCTTTAAAAGTGCCACAGGACTCTGTTGTTTTTCTGCAATAGACTACAGCTACCCCTTTGGAACATAAGAAAATCTATAAATATTATATTTAGAGCATCTTTCCCCCTCTTGTGAGTATCTTCACGTGAGGGGATACTTGAGGCTCCTAGTAACCCCGTTCTGTCTTAAGCAAATATCTCTTTCACCATGCTCAGAAAGCCACCAAATTAGGCTGTTTCAGACCAAAAGGGGATTTGAAGGTCATAAGTCCCAATGTCTGAATGATATTTAAATTAGTAAGAAATAAACATTTCGGGGGGAAAACATATCTGAATCTTTATATACAGTACATCTTCTGCCCTATTCAGGAGGCAGTTGTCATAGGCATCAGGACAAACAAACATTAGTAAACATTTCTGTTCTGAAGTAAAAAGAATCGTTTTATGCACTTTAGCAACTGGAAATAAAAGAAAAGCAGATAAAACAGCAAAACTGTCATATACTTCAACTTTTAGCAGTTGTGCCTACTCAGTGCCTTTGGGGAAGTGCTGAGCACCCTCAACTTGTTAAGTTCAGTTAAAATTGAGAGTATTCAGCTCTTTGAAAAGGATAGGGGTCATAATTTCTTTGTACACAAAATTGTTTATTTAAAAACAAATATCAGATCATTTGTTTTAAGTGACCTTTCGTTGCATAAAGTCACTTATCTTTTAAAAAAAAGTTGTATTAATGACACCAAAAACTGAAGGTCAAAGTGTAAAATACATTTTGGGATAATAAAAGGAGCAAAATCAATATTTTTGATATTTTAGACTCCATTCCGTTCTTTCTCTCTGATGTATAAATCAAGAGTGTCTCCACTGAATTCAGTTGAGTTGATCCATGTAGAATTGAACCCACACACAATTTAAAAGAGCATAAGTACGCATGTGAATTTTGGAGGTAGCTAACAGAAGTATACTGGGTAAGAGTGACCAGAATTGGATTCAGTATTCCAGTACTGATCACGCTAGTGCCAAACCGTGATAACACAATTTCTCTACTAACACTGGAGATTCCACTGTTCAGGCATCAAAGATTCACATTAGCTCTTTCGTGCCACAGGCTGTGTCTACACTAGAAAAGTTAAGTCGACTTTAAATTGACTTAACTCAACTTTAATAAGGTCAATTTTAACAAGTGGCAACACTTTAAATCGACTTATTCCACTTTAAGTCAACCTAACTGCCCTTAGATCGACTTAACAAAGTGGATTTATGCATCCACACTGGGCTTAGGTCGACCTAAGGAAGGGTTAGGTCGACCTAAAGAGGCTTAAGTCGACCTAATGAGTGGTAGTTATTAAGTCGACTTAAGGAATTTCTTAAGTCGACTTAATGAAAGACTAGTGTGGATGTGGCTTAATTTAAATCAACTTAAGCCTCCTTAAGTCGACTTAAATTGCCAGTATAGACAGCCCTAGAGTTCATCACTATAAAGCATGTTTTTAATCCTTTTGTGACCCATTCTCAATGAATTAAAAACAAATATTAACAGGATTAAAAACTGCCCAATAGGTCTCAAAATATAATTTACATGGGAAATTATCAAGTGGGTGTGTTTCTAGTGGGTACCACAGAGTTTGGTTCTTGGCCCATGCTATTTAACTTTTCTGCCAACACCCTGTCAGATAATACAAAATAATTTCTGATAAATTTTGAGGTGACACAAATATTGGTGAAGGGGTAATTAATGAGACGGATGAGTCATTGATACAGAGCAATCTGGTTTGTTTAGTAAACGGTACAAGCAAACTGTGTGTGTTAACTTTGCTAAATGCAGAGTCGAGTCATACATCTAGGACCAAAGAATGTAGAGCATATTATAGAATGGGGGGACTGTATCTTGAGAAGTCGTGGCTCTGAAAAGAACTTGGGGTTTATGGTGAATAATCAATTGAACATAATCTTTCAGCTCAACACCGTGGCTATGTCTACACTGGCAACTTAAATCGACTTAAGGAGGCTTAAGTCAATTTAACTTAAGCCACGTCCACACTAGGCTTTCATTAAGTCGACTTTATAACTACCACTCATGAGATTGACTTAAGCCTCCTTAGGTCGACCTAAGCCCAGGGTGGATGCATAAGTCCACTTTGTTAAGTCGACCTAAGGGCAGTTAGGTTGACTTAACAAAGTGGACTAAGTCGACTTAAAGTGTTGCCACTTGTTAAGTCAACTTTAATAGGTCGATTTTAAGTCGACTTAAAGTCATCCTTATTGAGTTGACTTAACAAAAGTCCACTTAACTTTTCTAGTGTAGACAATAGCCTAAGAGCTTAATTTGTGTGCAGTTTAACAAAGAGAACCTAAAGAACTGAGCAGATCAGTCTATAAGTGTGTGTGTGGGGGGGGACTTGAAATTTGGTAATAGAGGACTCTTCCGTCTATCAGACAAAAGTATAAGAAGAGCTAATGGTTGGAGGTTGAAGCTAGACAAAATCAGTCTAGAAATAAGGTGCACATTTTTAACAGTGAGAGTAATTAACCACTGGAATAGTTTACAAAGGTTGGTGGTAGAGTCTCTCTCTCTCCCTGGAAATCTTTAAAATTGGATTTTTTTTCCTAAATTATATGCTCTAGTTCAAACCAGAATCAGCTCAGGTGAGTCCTATGGCCTGTGATATGTAGGAGGTCAGGCTAGAAGATTATTATGGTTCCTCCCAGCTTTGCATCTATGAAGGCCCTATTTAGCACTCCTGACCCAGATTTTAGTGGGAGTTTTGACTGAATCATGAGTGCTGAACAGGGCCCTTACTTTAAATTAAGAGATGAACAAATGTGCAATGTTGAATTATTTCTAATGTGCTTTGACTGATGAAACACTGCAGTAACAGGAAAGCAAAAAAGGATTCCTGTGGCACTTCTAAAGATGAACACATTTATTTATCACATAAACTTTCATGGTATAATCCCACTTCTTCAGGTGCATCTGATGAAATGGGGATTGTGCCTGCGAAAGCTTATGTGATAAATAAATTTGTTACACTTTAAAAGTGCTGGAGGACTCCTTGTTTGTTTTTTCTGAAATAGGCTAACTCAGCTACACCTCTGGAACTGGCAGTAACCAGAATCATCCTGAAATGTAGAAATGCAAATAACAAAAAACAAATTTCAGTGGAGATTTTTGCTGAATCACTGCATGTACATCAAACTTGGCTTCATAACTGAATGGAGGCAACACCGATTAACCAGGCTATTCATGACATTGTGGATTCACTGATAAAGGCAAAGAAAGCTGTGTTTTTCTCCCTATTATATAAGACTTCAGACTGTCTCAAATCTCTTGCTGTGAGCAGGGCTAACCCTCTGCCATTCCTGTGGCAGCACAGAATCCCACTAGTGATAATGTCTGTAACAGCAAGGTAAAATTAAGAATTCCTAGCTAATACTGGTATTTAGAAAACAAAGGCCTGGTCTACACTCAGTACAGAATTTGGCAGCAGTCGAAGAGAGATTCTCAAGCTACATAAAATAAATTGTCTCTTCCTTTGACTTTCTAACACCTGCTTATCACAGTGTCTCCATTGTGCTGAGGCAGAGGGAAGTGCCTTCCCTTCGACTCAGTGCTACTCTTTTTCAGGGGGTGAACTTATTGGATCGACTTCCTGATCAGTTGAGTGGATCTTCATTGATCGTTCAATTGATCTGGAAAGATCGAACTGACGGTGATGAATTTGCTGCTGTAAGTATAGACTCGGCCCTAACTATATAAGACATGACAAAGAATTAGTGTGACCAGCTAGCAAGTGTGAAAAATCAGGATGGAGTGTGGAGATAAGTGCCTATATGAGAAAAAGCACTGACTATCAGGATATCCCTATAAAATCAGGACATTAAAATCACCCTACATAATGTACTAATGATTAGTTGCTTTAGGTTAACTTGTTTGTAAGCCAGACCCTCAAAGCACTTATGCCAAATAGGAAATTTCCCTATAATTGGCCCAAGGTAGTTAGTTAATTGACCTTAATGATTCCAGTGCATTCTGGTTAACTGTCAAGAGAAAGAGTGTAATATATTTTTCTAATCTCCCTGAAAGACAGAGTAACATTTTAATTATTATATAATCTTTTGAATGTTGCACTTGGAGTTAGATAAAATAGCAGTGGCCTCTAATTGTTCAAATTATTACTGATTAAAGACTTGCTAATGAAAATGAGAGGTTTAAGAGCGAAATTTAAATGACCTTTCCATAGTTCTGGAACAAGGCTAGTATGTAACTTGATAGACAGGGAGTTAAGGCCTCATTCTGAATTCTCTTAATGTTTTTCATGCTGGTGTTAAACCATCAGCTTCAATTCCACCATCCCCCACACTCCCGGTGACACTTTGCTGCAAGGGCTGGATGCTCCCATTTGAGGGTTTTTTCCTTTGACTTCAGTGGAAACAGGTGATGTAGTGAGTGTGAGCTGAACAAATAGCTACGGGCTTCTTGCGTTGCGTGATGTTGGGGATAGCATTGGAATTAGGACAACCCTCTACCACTTAAAGTAACAAGAAAAAGTCATCTGGTTGAACATTTGAGACTGAAACATGCGTCTAGAGGGAGGATAAAGACCCACATGTTGTGAATATGTGTTACACGTGCAGCATCGGTCTATTGCCAAAAAGATGAGGCTTTAGGTATAACATTCTTTGGCATACAAGGCCAGCTGGTGCTCCCCTGAGCTCCCAGCTGGAACGTAGAAGCTGTTTAGATATATAATAGAGAAAACAAAGAGGGTTTGGTGATGTTTCTGTTTATATATCAACGATAATTGTCTGATGGCTGCCACTGCTCCATCCACATATAGCAGTAATATACCTGTTGATGTAAAGATGTATACAAAATTGTGCACATTGCATGCCTCTTTGCATGTTGGTCAGATTGTATGCTCATTGAAACTTCAGACTTGGGGGAATATTGATTCATCTAAAGGAGCAAAGGCAAAGGGGGGCATTAATCAGTGTGTACTTAAGAGAATGGACTTTCATTAACCAAAAAGCATAAGATTTTCAGCCATCACTTGGGGTTTGGCCTTTCTTTCAGGAAAACTAGTGTGCAGCACGAGAAATATCATAATTCTACAAGGTTGCTTCTATTGTCCAATGGGGATTCAAATGTTACACTTCTTTCTTCTAACTAGGATGCCTTTCAAGAAGAATACTACAGAACGGGAACCTATCCAGCTACACCCATTGTGCCACCTCGGCGACCATGGACTCTTTTGAACTGGCTTTTCTGGGCTGCATTGCTGCTCTATCCTTTATTCAAGCTGCTTATAAACATGGTCAGCAGTGGCTCATCACTGACGCTGGCCAGTTTTGCGTTTGTCATCATTGTGGGTAAGTTGTTTGAAAACAGAAGGATCACTTATAGGAATAGCTCTTTAAAAGGGCAGAGGTCATCTTCCATTCTTTTGGTAGGTACTCTTTGCACCTGCCTAATGAATTTTCAGATGCAAATCAGATGTAATTTCCTGGTGCATATTTGCACTTTCAGTCAGGTAATTAGAAGTGTATGTCTCTGGACTTGCACCCACAATTCAACTGCTATTTTAAAAATATGGGTGCACATTTAAAACTTGGCTAGTAGACAGACCACTCCGGAAGCAATGCTGTTCTAGTGTATGTGGGCACAAATGCACTGTATCTTAAAACTATAATGGGTGAACCTCCACAAGTGCTTCTCTGAACTGTCTGGCCTTCTGGAGTCTGCAAAATTTAGCTTGAAAGTTCTCAGCAAAATCCTATTTCTGAACTTCCAGTCCTAAACTGAGTAAGAAAATGCAAAGGAGGGGAGCTAGAGTAGAAATTGTAATTCATACTTAGGTAGATCTCCAGAGTTTGGGAAAAGGATAGCATTGCTTTATTTCATTTAAACCACTTTGTTTGGCCAAACCTTGCACCAATCAATTAATTGAATATATTTTTCAATGGCACCAAAGAAAGTTCCCATCTGCCTTCCACTGACTGTCATTCTTGTTGCAAAAGAATAAAATTATTTATTTGTTGTTGTGAAGTTGTAACACAATCTGAAAATGGTAACTCATTGTTCTTCGTCGAGTGGTGTCCCTGTAGGGGTGCTCCACTCTAGGTGTCTGTTGCGTCCTCGCGGTGGGCTCGGAGATTTGTGCCGCAGTCTCCCCTCTGGCCGCGCTCGCGCGACCCGCTGCAACCGTCCCCAGTGTTCTGGGTCATGCGTGCACGGCCAGTGTCCCTCAGTTCCTTCTCAACCGTCAAACGGCTGAGACGGAGGTCGCAGTGCTCCCTATAGTTAAAGATAGGAAAATAGTTTAAAATGGTTTATATTAGTTAATGTTAGTTTAATAGTTAAGTTAGTCATAGCTTTAAAGTAAAAAAAAAAAAAAGAAGAGAAGCCGCTTCGTTAAAAGCGGCGGCATTTTAAAAAAAAGAAGAAAAAAAAAAAGAAAACAAAGACGCCCGGTCCAGCGGGTTTCAAAAAGTGTACCCTCTGCCGTGATGCAATGCCCACATCAGATGGGCACTCAAAATGCATCAGATGCTTGGGCGAAGGACACATTCCCAGCAAGTGCCCTCACTGCAGCAAGCTGACAGCGAGGGCGAAGGAGGACAGAGAGCTGCGCCTGAAGATGATCGAGCTAGAAAGGTCGCTGCGGCCAGTCTCTGATCCAGGAAAGATCTCTCCCCTGAGGCAGAGAGGAGAGGAAAAGATCCTACACTCCCTCTAAGAGCCCGCCTCGGAGGAAGCAAACTGCGCTGAAGCCAGCGGCTGATTATAGACCGTTAGGCTCCACGGCACCAAGCGCAATAAATGCCGGTGCAGAGTTGAGGTCCCAACTGTCACTGACCTCCTCTACGTGCCGAAAGGGGACGACGGCACCGGCTGCAGCTACAGCCAAGTCGGCACCGCAGGAGGAGGCGGAGCCCGGAATGGTAGCTGCTTCAGCACCAGGGGGAGAGGCGGTGCAGCAGCAACCAGCCTCTTCCACGGCACCGGAGCCTGCAACAGCACCACAGAGGGTGGTGCAGGAGGCTTCCTCTGATGCTGACAAGGCACCCCAGAGACAAGGGGGCAAGAGGAAACAAAAGAAAAGGCATCTGGAGCAGGGTGACACATCCCTCCCAACCATTCTCACCAATTGGAGGGAGGATGTCGCCTCTTCCATATTCAGATGAGGAAGATGAGTCCCTCGATGCCTTGGCCCCTCGTCAGTCCCCAGGTGATTGGGCATCACCTAGGGCAAAGAGAAGACGTGCTGAGCCCCGTGCTAATAACCCGTGGCTCCTGCCACCATGGATGGCACTGCCAGCATCATTCCTGCCACAATGGCAGAACTGGGATGCATGGTCATCATATATGAGGGCATATAGCAGACAATCCAGCTGTTATGGAGATGCAGCTTCTACATCATCTCTTGGCCCAACAGAACAGAATCCTGATGCTCTAGAGGAGCAAGAGGGTAGTCTGGCCCAGGAAGAGGATAATCAAGCACACAGCTCTCTGGACACTTCCATCTACCCCAGTACGAGTGGAGAAAATGTCAAACACTTCCAAGAGCTTTTCAGAAGGGTGGCTCAAGATCTAGAAATCCCTTTAGTGGAAGAAGTTAAATCCAACCACAAGCTTCTAAGAATTTTGCACAAGACGGTTCCGTCTAAGGTAGCTTTACCAATGGACGAGGCCATCATGGACCCTACAAATGCCACATGGCAAACCCCAGCAACCACTGCTCCAACTAACAAGCAAGCAGGCTGATTAAAAAGTATTATGTGCAATCTAACAATAATGAATACTTATTCGCACACCCACCTCCAAACTCACTTGTAGTGGAGGTGGCACAGCAGAAAGCTAAACAGTCAAGAAATAGACAAGATAAGGACTGGAAGAAGATGGACACATTTGGAAGGAAGGTGTACTCCTCTGCCACACTGCAAAGGAGAGTTGCCAATTATGCAGCAATGCTGACTAATTATGATCACAGCACCTATTCCAAGTTTGCGTCCTTCCTAGAAGTAATCCCAGAAGACAGCAGGGAACAATTCCAGTCCACTATCAGGGAGGGACAGCTCATATCAAGAACAGCCCTGCAGGCAGCCCTGGACGCGGCAGATACGGCTGCTAGGACAGTTGCCACAGCGGTAGTTATGCGCCAGGCGTCATGGCTGTACTCAGCAGGCCTTCCAAGAGAACTGATAAACTACATTGAGGATCTCCCTTTTGACAAAGTGAAACTTTTCGGGGAAAAGACTGACGTACTGCATACGACGAAGGACTCTAGAGCCACCCTTCCTACGTTAGGTATTTACACTCCTAACAATCAGAGGAGACGATACAGATACCAGCCATATTAGCGGAGATATCAACAGTACACGCAGAATAGGCAGCAGGGTAGAAATAGGAATAGGCCGCAAAGATGTTGGCAGAGTAATTTCATCCAGACGACATCGCAACATCCACCCTCATCTAAACAGCAGTTTTGAGGATATGGTCGAGGGTTTGAACGACCTCCCAGATCCAGTAAATATAAATGCTACGACCATCTTCAACCACTGTCTAAGGGCTTTCTTGAACATCTGGAAGTCCATAACTACGGACAAATGGGTCTTATAAATCATTCAGCAGGGATATTCCATCCCCTTCAACTCTATTCCCCCACCACATTCCCCTTCCCCGTCCCTTTTCAGGGACACAACTCATGAACAAAGCCTGCAACAGGAAGTGGAACTTCTTCTGGAAAAAGGAGCTATAGAACCGGTCCCTCCACAGCACAGAGGGAAAGGATTCTACTCAAGATACTTTCTTATCCAGAAGAAGAATGGGGGATGGAGGCCAATTCTAGACCTCAGAAGGCTCAACAAATTCGTAAGAAAACAAAGGTTTGAGATGGTCACGTTAGCAACTATAATACCGACACTGGAGGCAGTGGACTGGGTTTCATCCCTCGACCTGCAAGACGCTTATCTTCATGTAACGATACATCCAGCGCACAGAAGATTTCTAAGATTTACAGTAGGTCAGCTGCATTACCAATATACAGTGCTCCCCTTTGGAGTATCCACAGCACCAAGGGTTTTCTCCAAGGTGTTGGCAGTGGTAGCAGCACATCTACACAGGCAAAGCATAATCATATACACGTATCTGGACGACTGCCTAATAAAAACAGACAGTTGCGTGCAGGCAGAAAGTGCAAACTGAAAGGTGATATCATTATTCCAGGCACTTGGACTAAAAATAAATTATCAGAAATCGGCACTACTCCCCACTCAAAAACTGGAGTGCATAGGGGCATATCTGGATGCTACAAGGGCACGGGCGTTCTTGCCATACAAGAGATTCATAACCCTGGCGAATCTGATCATGTCACTCAGAGAAAGCTCGACATCCACAGTACATTCTTGCCTACAGATTTTGGACACATGGCAGCAGCTACAGCAGTCGTGCCCGATGCACGGCTTCACATGCGACACATGCAAATCTGGATTGCACCGGTATACAGGAGGTGCAGGCACAGCCCTCTAAAGGGGGTACCTATCCCTCAAAGGGTCAAGCAGTCACTGGAGTGGTGGTTGGAACCGATGAACCTTCTAGTGGGAACCCCCTTTTATCAAGAACCACCTTCCATCTTTATAACCATGAATGCATCTCTGCTGGGGTGGGGCGCTCATCTACACAACCACATGGCGCAAGGCCAGTGGTCCATACAAGAGACCAGCCTCCACATCAATGTCCTGGAGCTCAGGGCAGTAAGGAACGTGTGCAGGCATTTCTTGCCAATGATACAAAACAAGGTTGTAAGAGTCATGACAGACAATGTAGCTTGTATGGTGTATATAAACAAACAAGGGGGAGCTCTGTCCCGACTGTTATCAGCGGAGGCAGTGAGTTTATGGACATGGAGTATAGAACATGGTATCAGGATATCAGCATCATACTTACCTGGGTCTCTGAACACCACTGCCGATTTATTAAGCAGGTACTTTGTAACAAAGCACGAATGGGAACTGAACAGGGAGGTGCTGGGGACAATCTCTCAGCAGTGGGGCAATGCTACCATAGACCTCTTTGTGACTCAGGAAAATCGCAAATGCCGATATTTCTGTTCCAGGGCGGGCATAGGTCATGGGTCCTTAGGAGATGCATTCATGCTAAATTGGAAAGGGCCTCTTCATTATGCATTCCCGCCGATACCATTGATACACAGAACAATACACAAAGTACAGGAGGACAAAGCAAAAATCACCGTAGTTGCTCTAGCATGGCCCAGACAGACCTGGTTCCCTTACCTCATGCAAATGTTGATAGCCGAACCGATAACGCTCTTGAGATGCAGAGATCTCCTCTATGAGGATGGGGGACAGACGTTACATCCACATCTGGACAAGTTGCACCTTACGGCGTGGCTTCTCCATGGCTTCAGTCGGAAGAATTACAATGTTCAACCCAAGTGAAGGACATCCTGATGAACAGTAGAAAGCAGAGTACAAGAATGTCTTACCTGAGAAAATGGTCCAGATTCTCCAAATGGTGTGAGCAAAGGCAAATCTTACCTGATTTAGCTTCAATCCCAATGGTCCTGGAATACCTCTTGCACCTGAAACAGACAGGACTGGCGAATAGCTCGATTAAGGTGCATCTTGCGGCACTGTCTGCCTTCCATGTACAGATAGAAGACAGGACATTATACTCTCACAAAATGATTAGAAGATTTATGGATGGGCTACAGAATACATATCCGGAGATGCGCCCTCCAACAACCCCTTGGGACCTTAATCTAGTTCTGAGGGTGATTATGTCACACCCCTTTGAGCCCTTAGCAAAATGTTCAATGAAATATCTATCCATGAAAATGGCATTTCTGGTAGCCATAACATCGGCTAGACGTGTGAGTGAAATTGGGGCACTCATGGTGGACCCCCCCCTACACGGTGTTTCATCCGGATAGGGTGACATTACGGCCTGATCCAAGGTTCATACCGAAAGTTAACACTCCCTTCCACCTGAACCAGGAGATTAACCTACTGACATTCTATCCAAAACCACACGCTGATAAACGGGCTGCCTCTCTGCATATGCTAGATGTTAGAAGGGCATTGGCATTCTACATAGATAGGACTAAACAATTCAGGAAAACCCATAGACTTTTTGTCTCAATTGCAGAGAGATCTAGGGGCAACCCGATCTCGTCACAGAGACTATCTCAATGGATAAGAGAGTGCATAATAACGGCATATAATTTGAACAACATTCCCCCTCTGGGACAGGTTAAGACTCATTCCACGAGGGGCATGGCTGCTTCGGTAGCTTTTTCTCAATAACGTTCTGCTGGTGGATATATGCAAGGCGGCTACATGGAAGTCAGCCCATACTTTCACTAGGCATTATGCAGTGGATCAGACACTCAGATCCACCACCACTGTGGGATCCACAGTCTTATCTACTGTACAACACACCCCTGAGGAACCCGCCTTCCATGAACAAGGGAACTGCTCCTCAGGCACCTAGAGTGGAGCACCCCTACAGGGACACCACTCGACGAAGGAACAAAAGTTGCTTACCTGGTGGTAACCGATGTTCTTTGAGATGTGTCCCCCTGTTGGGGTGCTCCACGTCCCTCCCTCCTCCCCTCTTCTTCCTCGGAGTGTAGAGTTCTGCTCTGGGGTTGAGAAGGAACTGAGGGACCCTGGCCGTGTGTGTGCGCGTGACCCAGAACACTGGGGATGGTTGCATTGCGTCGCGCGAGACTGCGGCACAAATCTCCGAGGACGTGACAGACACCTAAAGTGGAGCACCCCAACAGGGACACACATCTCGAAGAACATCGGTTACCACCAGGTAAGCAACCTTTGTTTTAGTCATGCTTGATATCCACACTATAGAGCCATGTCCTATGCAAATGAGAATTCTGATTGATTTTAGTGGAATTCTTTGTGAGCAAAGTAAACAGGCTTTGGAGCCGCATTTTGTTATTTCTTTTAAATTAAAGGTGACTCCAAACCATAACTGTGGTGCCAAATTCCCCTGAGTTTGGGAAAGGCAGATGGGGCTTGAATTTTGTCTCTTGGGTCTAATTTCATAGAATCATAGAAATATAATACTGGAGGGGACCTTGAGAGTCATCTAGTCTGTGCCGAGCCAGGACCCACTGTACCTAAACCAACCCTGACAGGTGTTTATTCAACTTGATCTTAAAAACTCCAATGATGGGGATTCCACAACCTCCTTTGGAAGCCTATCCCAGTACTTAACTACCCATATTGTTTGGAAGTTTTTCCTAGTGTCTGTCTGAATCTACCTGGCTGCAAATTAAGCTCATAATACTCATTGTTCCTTCAGTGGACATGAAGGACAGTTGATCACTGTCCTCTTTATAAATAGCCCTGAATGTATCTGAAGACTTATCTAGTTTTCCCCCTCAGTCTGCTTTGCTTAAGACTAAACAGGAACAGTTTTTTAATACTTTTTCTCATAATTCAGATTTTCTAAACCTTTTGTTGCTCTCCTTTGAACTCTGCAACTAATCCCCATGGCTCTCCCAAACTGGACACAGTATTTCAGCTGAGGCCTTGCTAATAATAAGTGGAGCAAGAGAGTTACCTGCTATGTCTCACATACGACGCTTTGTTAATACGCCTCAGCATGATACTAGCCTTTTTCATAACTGCCTCATATTGAATCATATTCAATTGGTGATCCACTGTAACCCTCAGATTCTTTTAAGGAATACTGCCATAGAACCAGTTTCCCCCCCATTTTGTAGTGGTGTATTTGACTTTTTTCCTTCATGAGTGAAGTACTTCACACGTATCTTCATTGGATTTCACCTTGTTGAATTCAGGCCAATTCTCCAATTTGTCAAGATCATTTTGAATTCTAATCTTATTCTCCAAAGGTTTGCAACCCTTCCCAGCCACAAATTTTGTGAGCATACTCCTCACTCCATTATCCTAGTCATAAATGGAAATATTGAATAGTAGCAAACACAGGGCCTTCTGTGAGCCCTATGAAATACACGCTTCCGGTTTGACAGTGAACCATTGACAACTTCTCGACTGTGGTCTTTCTACTAGTTTTGCACCAACCTTATAGTAACTTCATCTATTGTAAATCATGTTTCTTTACCTTGCTTATCAAAATGTCAAGTGGAATTATGTCCTAGCCTTACTAAAATCAAGATACATAATTTCTGCTACTTTCCCCCATTCAGTAGGCCAGAAATCCTTTCAACAAATGACATTAGGTTGGTTTGGCATGATTGGGTCTTAACAAATCCTTGTTGGCTAATATTTATGTTATCCTCTGTTATTCTCTGGGTACCTACAAAGAGATTGTTGAATAATTTGTTCCAATGTTTTTTCAAAGTACCTAAATTAGGCTGACTGGTCCATAATTCCTCAAGTACCCTATATTCCCCCTTTTAAAAATGGTACTATGTTTTCCCTTCTCTAGTTACCTGGGACCTTGCCTATTATCCAGGAGTTCTGAAAGATAATTGTTTCATCAGGTCCTGCCAATTTGAATACACCTTTTTTATCTAAATATTCTTTAATCTATTCTTTCCCCCATTACTATTAATTGTGATAAGCATTTGGTCACTATTAACCATTTGAATAAAGACAGAAGCAAAACGGCATCAAACATCTCAGCCTTCATGATATCATTCATTCATTAGCTCTTCTTCCATCCTAAGTAGTGGACCTACACTTACCTTCATCTTTCTCTTGCTCCTAATACAGTAACAGAATCTCATTTTAGTGCCTTTTATGTTCCCTTGCTAGGTGTAACTCATCTAGTGTCTTAGCTTTTCTGATTTTATCTCTACTTGCTTGCTAATCCTTAGCAATTGGTCCATATTTCCACTTTTTGTAGGATTCTTTTTTGATTTTTCAAGTCACTAGAGTCCTTGATAGAGGCATATTAGTGTCTTTCTATTCTTCCTATCTCCCCTTCGGATTGGGATAGTTTTTCTTGGGGCTTAGTATCGTCTCTCTGAGAAACTGCTAGCTCTTGAACTTCTTTATCACTTAGATTTTCCTCCCATGAACCTTACCCACCAGTTCTCTGAGGTTGTTAGTCTGTTTTTTTTTTTAAGTCCATTGTTCTTATTCTGCTGTTCTCATTCCTTCCTTTTCTTAGAATTGTGAAATCTATCATTTTCATGATCACTTTTACTCAAATTGCCTTCAACCTTCAGATTTGCAACCAATTCCTCCCCGTTAGTCAGAAATCAGTTTAAAATGGCTGTTCCCGCTCCCCTGGATTACATCTTCTGTAATAAAAAGTTTAAAAAAAGGTATCTAGTGGATTCCCAGAACTTACTGGACATTTTGTTTTTTCTATACTCTTTTTCCAGCTGATTTTTGGATAGTTAAAATTTCCAGGTATTTTGTTTAGATGCCTGTGGGTTTTTGATACTTTATCCACCTTTTTTGATTCAGTGCTAAACCTCTGTACCATGATGTTGCCCCTGTTTTTCTTCCCCTTTTATATTCAGCCAGAGAATTTCAATTGGTCTGCCTTTTACCTTCTTCTGGACCTTAGATCTCTCTCTTTCATGAAAACAGGCTTAAAACAGAGTGAGGAAATAGTCTCTGAGATAAAGAAACAAGGCCTCTTCAGACGCTTTATTACACAGCTCAACATTGATAGAGGTTAGATGCTTGTGTATGACCCTTATATTGTGGCCAGCTAAAAGATCATGTTGAATGCATTGACGCTAAAAATATAGGGCCAGATCTCTGCTGGTGTAAATTGTCACAATCTTATGGAAGTCAGTGGAGCTAGTTAATTTACTGACTATCTGGCCCGTTCGGTATAAAGTCATTATAATCATAAAGGCAATAGAGTATCAAATTGTATCTCTGTATTATCTATTGTCTTAGTGCTCTAAGTCTTCTTGTGTAGTCGCTGTGTGTTGGAGAGCCATATGATACAGTGGTGGCTTCTGTAGAAGCCATAGCATCAGTAATGCTCCAAGTTGCTGCCTCTAGGTTTATTCAGTTTCCTCTTCTTGTGGCCTATAGGACTGGGGTCATCATGAAAGACCAGGAGAGGCCTTTAATGTTCATTCCTTTTTCTGAGTTATACATGCAGCGACACTGTTGGAAAGACCTTCTCCTGCCCTTTAGTTGGCAGTCCAAAGGAATGTAATATATTCATATTTTTTTTTTTAAAGCTAAAAGGTCCACTATGTCCATCCAGTCTGCCTCTTGCATGACACCTAGCCGTTCCTGAATCTAATCCAGTAATTTGTCCCTGGAACTAGGGCATCTCCTGCAGAAAGACATCCAGGTTCAGACAATCAACTGCCCAAAAGGGGAGAGGGAGGTGAGAAGTGAGCCCAAGAGAAGCAGAGCCACATAAGGTGTTCCTTCATTTCTGAGTGGACTTGACATCCTGATCAAGAGGCAGAGGGACTTGTCTGGGTGGATGATGCTCAGTAGTCTTTTGCAGCAGTTTATAGCCTAAGGCATTTGTCTCAGCTCTACGATCTATGTAAGGGATTTATGTGGCCCCCCATTACCGTGTTATCTGAGCTCCTCACAATCACTAATGCATTTACCCTCGCATCACCCCAGTGAGATAGAAAAGTGCCATTAGCTCCATTTTACAGACAGGCAACTGAGGCTGGATTTTTAAAGGTGTTCAGGCACCTAACTGTTTCTGAAATCAGTGGGAGGTAGGCATTTAAATACCTTAAAATCTGGTCCTAAATGACTTAGTCAAGTGACTTTCAAGTTGAAGCCTAGTGCCAATACATCATCCTTTCTCCTTGGAAAATAGGGGAGGAAGGGACCAAAGAAAACTGATTGCGCAGCCACAAAGGAAAAAGAAGCCATTGTTTTTCTTCCCTGCCTCATCCTCCTTTGAGGATTTTGCTGGTACCGGCAGTTTCATAGGCTAGTTTAATAAACAGATTACAGAAACTTCTCTGTGAATATGATACTTATCCACATGACTATTCTTAGGTCTCTACTTCCACAATCAAATTAATCTACAACAGTTAGCTGCAGCCAAACCAGCTGAGCAAACTCCCAGGACAGAGAGCTGTGGTTGAGAAGTTGATTAATTGCTGCAGGCCATACATGTTGCTAGCAAGTGCATGTCAGTCACACTTTGTGTGATACTTAAGCATTGACTGGGATTTGAAAACCGATCATGCTTCACAGCAACCCTGTGCTTCTCTGTGTTTTAATGGCCAGCGTGATTAAAAGAAATCTGAAATTCAGAGGTGTTAAGTAGTCAGTGTTATTGTATTTCAGTGAATGCTAAACAACTAATTCTCTTATGTTCCTTTGAATATCCAGCCTTGGGGTTTAACAGGTAGAGAAATTAATGACATCTTCTAACCACAGTGTGTATCTTTATGAGAAGAGAAATATCCCATATCATATGAAACACAGTATCTATCAATTGCATTAGAACAGATTCATCTTGTTGCAGAGTCATAACCATGGGCCCAGAAGATACCAGGCCAGAGCTGAGCCCCAGAAGGTTCAGTCCTCATAGCTGATTAGGAAACAACAACCTCATTTAAATTGAAAGGTTGAGAAAGGGACATGAGTAAAAGAATACTGCACCTTCAAAAATAAAATTGGAGGCATGTTCTATAGTTGGTTAGTACTGTTTAATTTACACTGTTTCCTA
Organism: Pelusios castaneus; assembly: GCA_007922175.1. NCBI lineage: Eukaryota > Metazoa > Chordata > Testudines > Pelomedusidae > Pelusios > Pelusios castaneus. The sequence continues at coordinate 13,526,141 of ML685810.1, forward strand.
CTCCCAATGAGAGTGTATTTTACTATATCCTTTGAAAGGCTGTTTTATCTTTAACAGGCAATGTCTTCAGCAATATTCTGCTGGACCATCTCCGTTTAGCTCATCTGGTCACACAAACTATTATAGCCAATAGCAGAGCTCAACTAACGGTCTTGGGAAAACTGTCCTGTTTTCTGTGTATTGAGGATTTCTGCCATGAATGTGCTACAGTTACTTCTATGGAGAGATGCCCTAACATCACATGGTTGTGCGACTCTCTCTTTGGCAATAGATAAATAGTCAGTAGCTTTTGGTTGCCAAAAATTGACTCATCAGGAGATGATGGATGAACATCACCAAACTACATTATGTCTTGTGACCCTGTGCCAGGTAGAGCTGTTTGTTTGGCTGATCCAGTGTGTAGTACATCCATACTATATTGGCACAACTTCAGCCTCCTTGCCTTCATTAGCCTTCAGAGATCTAGTAACCGACTGAGTTAATGTATCTCGGCCAAAGGAAGCTTGTATTACTGTAAATAGGGATTAGTGGTATATATTGAAGGCAGTTTACCATTGTTTATAGTCTAATGCTATAACAGACTTTTTAAATTGCTAAGTGTATTTTGTTCTAGGATGGCATTCTTCCACTGTACTAAAAGAAACACTTCAGAACAAATGGTGACATCCAGGATACAGAAGTGTATTTTTGTTTGATTGTCCTGTGTCCCATATTTCACAGATAAGCTTCTTGATTTTTGGACCACCTGAGTCCATAATACCTGATCATAGATTTACTGCACTCTGTCAAAACAGACATTTCAGAGCCAGGTTTGTCATGTCTTTCTGTTATAATGGGTTCAAGGTAAGAGAGCTGGAATGAACAAGCCTTCGGTTAGGGGAAAGAGATGAGTTGTTTGAATGCTTCTCTTGCCTGTAATCCTCAATTCTTTTTAGACCTTCCCTCTTTCTCTTCCAGACACTGTAACCGCTCGTGTCATAGAGCACTAAAGGTATTTGCTTTGTAATCAGCACCTGGTGTTTTGGGGAGGAAAAAAATATATAAGAGAAATGGCTATGGTTACACTGGAAAATAGAACAGAAAATATGTAGTAGAAGGAAATATTGTAATTATTTTGGGTCAATGGGAGCAATAGATAACTGGCCTATATTTAACTAAATTAGTTCAGCTTGAACTCCTCCAGTCCCAGACCGTGAATGCTGAGACATTCCCTCTCACTGTAAGAGAACAGGGATATGAAATAAATGATCTGGATATTATTTGTCAGGACTGGGTCCTGGGTCAGGACTTCACTGTGCTAGGTGTTGTACAGAAACACAACAGACTGTCCTTGTCCCAAAGAGCAAGCATCTAAGTGACTTAGGAGTCTAAGAACCTAAATTGCATTTTCAAAGGTGACCTAGGAGCCTAACATCCATTGACATTTGATGTTTCTTAACTAAATTACTTAGGCCCTGTTGAAAATTTTACACTTTATTCCAATCTACTTCCTAATGGAGTAGAATAAGAAGTGAGGGCTGATTAAACCAAGCTCTGGTAGCTGTATTTGAAGAATTCCCACAGAAAATGTGAATGGGGTTATTGACACCAGACAGAACAGTGGACTGGGTCATGTTCTGGATTTCTGCAGTTGGTGCAGAAGAGAGCAATTCTTGTTGTATTCAATTTACGTCATTAGTAAAGAAGCTGTCAGTAGTATTTCAAAGGGGAAAGATGATTTCATATGCAGAAGATTAAAGAATTGCTCTTGGCTTTGAAGGGGGAAAATAGCTTTTAAACACCTCAAGCTAAAAGCATTTGGGAACATTTGAAAGCATTTGGGCTTCCTAACATTGCTCCAGTTCATAAAGCATCTTTTACAGGCAAGAGAATTATATAGTGCAAACCAAGCATGAGTAATAATGAGGTCTCTTAAAATCTGCATGAGCTTATGTATCTTTGTTACACCTGTACAAGTGCTGTCTCTGGGCCCTGCATGTGCGTGTCTTTACTGACTTAACTCCCAACAGCTCCATCTACTGGAACAGGGTTTAAAAGTTAAAATAAATTCTGTTCTGTGTGGTGAAAACGGGTGTTGCCATGTGTGTAACTGAGGGCAGGAGGAGTCCATAGTTTGTCAGTAAAATAAAAACCTTTTAGAGTCTGCCGAAGCAATTTTATTTTGGGGAAAATGAAAACTGTGTGTGCAGTTTCACTTTCTGCATGTGTAACTTCATGTTTTGTGCATGCAGCTTAGCCGCAGGGCTTTGAAAAAGTCGCCCTTTTTAAACTCCCTGTTTTCTGGATCTGTTAACTTTTTTCTACTATTAAGGACTAAGAGAGGTGGAAATCTTGATGAAGCAGCTTTGGATGTTCAAATGCAGTTGTATGTCATTTGTGTAAGCTATATGACGTAGGTTTATTGTAAAATAAATAAAGACCTTCCCTATAACTATTGAGAATGCACTAACCTGTACAGCATTGCTTATGGTGCCAGCGCCCCAGGAACTAACTTACTGGGGTGGGGGGAATGTAACATTTTTAAATACTGTCTGTTATTAAATAGATTCTGTATTGAGACCAACTGCATAGAGCAAAGATCACAAAATTGACTCAGTCTGACGAGCTTTTAATTGGTTTTCTGGGGCCAATCAGCCATAGTCTTCCCCTCTCTCGTCTTCTGAGGTAATTTAAATTCTCTAGCAAATTACAGTGGCTGGAAAGATAAGTAAGAGTCACAGCCTGGTTACTACTATTTCTTTTTTAGTCTGAGGTTCGTGCTCTTATCGTTGCAGCGGTTTATAAAAAAAATGATCTTTAAACATGATTGAGTCACAGTAAAGTTGGAAATACTAGACTCCTGTGAAAAATAAAATTGCTGACTTGGGCAAGTTAATAAAAACAGTCTGTAGGAGAACAACATAAACACCTTATCCTATCTCCTTTTGAAACATAAGGTATTCGTTTCAGAGGGGTAGCCATGTTAGTCTGTGTACAGCAAAAACGAGAGTGCTCTGGCCGCTGAAACACTAACGGATTTCTTCGGGCATAAGCTTTTGTGGGCTCCGACACACTTGATGCATCTGACAAAGTGGGTTGGAGACCACGAAAGCTTATGCCCAAAGAAATTTTTTAGTCTTTAAGGTGCCACAGGACTCTCATTATAAGGTATAAGAGAGAAAGAAGTTGACTTTGTGTTACCTTTGAGTAGTATTGCAAATATTCAAGTCTATAACACCACGCCTTTTAGTTTTATTGTAACGTTTTCATGTAGTTTTGAAATGACTCGAAATCAGTTGTAGCTTATAATAAAAGAATGAGTTTGTACTTGTGGTTGAGAGCTCTGTTTAAAGAATCCTATTCTGAGAGTGCAGCACACTGAGCTGTTGGCTTGTTTAAATTGTGTTAGCTGTGGTTCACGTTCTAGCTATCATGTTCTAGCTATCAGCATGTCTTAGAACTGTCATGGTTGCATCTTCCACTCAAGGTTGTTTTTTTCCACTGTAAAGTGGAAATTTAAGGAAATGTGAAGAACAGTTTTCTTAGTGTGTGTGAAGGGGTGTTAGGAAAAATTGCAGAAATGTAATTTTTTCCCCTGTCAGTGCATCCACATCAGGACAAATGTATAATAGTTTGGAATGGCAAGGTTCTTTTTTTGTAGAACTATTTTTAAAAGTCTCTCAAAATCTGGAGAAGGGCCAATCACTAAGAATATAGTACGGGGGGGGAAAGGGTGTCTCAAACAATGGCAAGATTGAGATGCTTCAGAGGAGGGGATGAGAGATCCTCCATAGGGAAAGTCTCTACTGAATTCGGTTATAGACAGGAAATTGTAAGGCCATCATGGATTTGTTCTAATACACTAACTGTTGTATCATGTATTGCAGCCTTTGGCAGGTTCTCAGTGCATTGGCGAACTCTTTGAGCCCGGTCTTGTTTCTCATTCAGTCCAAAGTCCGTCGGAATTTTGCTTCATAGAGAACTCAGGCTCAAATCCTGTACCTGCGTCAATGGACACCGTAGGTCTTAAAGCATCTCCTTTGCTGCATGAAGAGGCTAAAGCCAGAGACTGCACTCCCCTTTCGCCATAGCTGTGGCTGAGGGAACCGGGAACAAAGCTATTTGTGTGGCAGGAGTTGGGCCTGATTTTTTAAACTCTAGTCCATAGTAGCTGCGCCCTGTCTGTTGTGTGCTCCTGGGGCTGGACCTTCCATACCCCAAACTTGCAGTTTCTTTGGACAAAAGCCTTTTACTCAGTTTGCTGCTCAGTCCATGTTGGAGATCTCAATAAGGTCAATGTCTTCAAAGTTTCAATTGCTGTGCTGTTCTTTCTTTTCCTTCCTGGCTCACTCAGCTGCCCCAAGGCAGATTTTGGGATCCACCTCTTCTACATGAACCTCAGAATTCAGCAATTCTTAACACTGAGTGTGACATCCCCTCTCCTCTCCAGCCCTCTCCTCTTTCCAACTCCCTGTGCTGCATCTTCAATTCCCCAGTCGCCTCCCTGTAGGATGTACAGTGCTGTGCCCAAAACCGTGTAAAAGCCTCAGTGTGTGGTTTGCTTGGTTGCCGTAACAACGGCTCTAATCTGGGTTCTGGTTTCCCAGCTCCATATGCTGATTTCCTCTCTTGACTGTTGTCAGACACTAAGGTGGTGATTTGAACTTCTGTCTGTTACTATCTTACTTTTCTTTCTCTCCTCTTGATTGTTTAAATCATTTTTGCCATTTTGTTTTTGGTTGAAGCGAGTCCGCTTTGTGTTACGGGTTTTTCCCAGTAGGGTGACGGTGTGGCCCGTCTCCGCACAAGTCAGGTCACCCTGACACAGCTGCTCCCTTCCCTGCTGTGCGGTGCTGTGCAGAAATACACCGCAGCATCACTGAGGAACGTGGATCTCAGTGTGAGCAAGAACTGCCTGAAAGGGAGCAGGAGAAAGAGGGGTTGGACATTTTGTTCCACCCGTCCTTCCCCTGGGATTTCCTTCTGTAACATTGTACCCTGGCACACTCTGCATACCACAGTGAACACATAAATACTTTGGCCTAACTTAGTGCCTTTCATCCTTGGACCTATCACTCATTCACTGAGCTGCACTACCCCCCAGCCAGCTGGATTATTATTTATTGTTGTATCTGTTTTGCAGATTGGTGGAATAAAGTGTGATGGGCCAAATGATCCATGGACTCTCTCGCCATTACTCGAGTGGGGGTGTGTATCATTGGTTAGGCTGCTGCTCAAGGTTGCATGATGAATCAGAGAGAAAGCTGGGAATGGAACCCAGGGGTTTGGCGTGTCATTCACTTGATCCACTTACTACAGTGTCCTTCTGCTGTTGAAACCCTTCTTGAAAGTTCAAACAAATCATCCGTGGCTTCATCCTTAGAAGATCAAACTGCCTTGGAAAGAATTAATCAGATTAGTTAATTCTGAACTTCTCTGAGTCCATGTTCACCCTCATGGTGGTGCTTTTACATGCCCAGGCATTCTCCTATTTTTATCTGCAATCGGTGACTATACAGGCTTTCCCACAACTGAGGTAATCTACAAATGTCTGTAGCTTCTGATCTCTTCCTTTAATTTGTTAGTCGTTAAAAGTGCCACAGGACTCCTTTTTTTTGTTTTGCTAAGTAAGGGTGTCTTGCATACTTATTTTCACCTATAGAGCCCTCTCTTAACACTGAAGAGGGTTGGAAAAATCCCTATTGTATCTTCCATCTCTTAAAAATGGAGGATGTAGGCAAAATACTCCCTTTTAACTTCCTCGTGCATCCAGAGGCGTGCTCAGGAATTTAAATTTGATCCCTTTTGGAGGGGTACGTTCTCTGCCCCCAAACTCCCTGCCCCATGAGTAGTCCTTTCTCTCTACTCCACCTGTCCCTCAGGGCTTGAGTTCTGTGCCCCCAATGATGTGTGGCCCATGCACCAGCTTTTGCGCACGTCCCTGCATGTGTTTCTCACCATTCTGTACTTTGATAATCTAGCTCTTTCATTTATTAAAAATGCAAATGAGTGTTTTGACCAGTCAGCTAGTTCTCTGCAGAATAAATTGAAAAGGAAACAAAGCTGACGCTGTCGTCACAATTCAAACCTGTTAGCATTTATGCAACACCAGTGGATTGCACGTGTAGTGGCTTCTGGCTAAGTGAAAAAGGATGGCCCTGTCTTGCTTCCGTGGGCAAAGCCCGTCAGGTTTCTTCCAGCAAAAAGGAGACAGGTTATTTGTAACGACTTCTGGTAAAGTTAATTGAGAGCCCTCAACTGTAATGTGGGCACGAGGAGCTGGTTTTCGTCATGCTGGTTGTAAGTTCTCAAGCTGGTTAAAGGTGTGCTGATGCATTAGGGAAGAATGCCGAGATATTTCTTTCTTTCCTCAGGTTGGTAGCAAAAAATCAATAGTTCATAAGCAACTTGCTCAGTATTTATGGATTCTTCCATGGACTTCAGGGAGTGTTGAACTGGGCCCTACCAGAGCATGAGCATATACCTCTAATAAACCATGCCTTGAGTGTGTGTGGATGTCTGTCTCTCTCTCTTTCTCTCCTAGACTCTGCTAGGTGCCTAACAGACCTTGATGGAGGCTTGCATATAGTAAGTGAAATCGTTTGAGCTCACTAGGGTTGCCCTAAGACTTCAGGAAATTGTGCATGTTAGGCTGGCTGGTTCTGGACAGGTTGGTAGCGGAGCTGGGCTTTTCATCAGGGAATCTTTTTCCTCCTCATAATGATGCTTCTGAGAGGCTCAGCGCTGTAAGTTACCAACTGTACTTGGCAGTAAAAAACCCAAACCACCCTTTCTCTGAGGTTCCTATCCTGATAGGAGAGGAGCTCATTCAGAGTACAGGCAGCTGCTAATGATTTATCTTTGAATGATCTTAATGATGGGAGGCATCCAGAAACGTTTCTGGTTAAATAACGGCACAGTCCTTACAATGAGCACAAATCCCAAGAACAAGACTTTCTGCTAACAACTGCAGAGCGGGAACGGAATCGTATCCACCGCTCTGGAAGCAGGATCTCTGGAGCTTAGCTCCAGTTTTTCAAGGTGAGGAAGGGCTTGTGTGGCCTACATAAAGGCTGGGCTGAATCCCTTTCCCTGTGCTTGGGGACTGTGGAGAAGGGGCAGTGAGGGTATTAATCAGTTTATTATTTTTGACCTATCTACTTGTGCTTCTTCCCCTTACAAACAACCTAGAGAGTGTCTGACTGCTCTGTCCTGTTTGCTAAGACCCTGATCTTGTATCCCCTGAAGCAAAGAGCAAAACTCCCCACTACTTCAGTGATCCAGGAGTAGGATCGTGGTAGCATGCTAACAGCATGTGCATTTCCAAGAGACAAAGTGAAGCCTGTGTGTTCATATTCAGTTCCTCCCTAGTAATGCATATCCCATCATCTTTCCAAGAGGCCATTTCCAGCCCCCTGGCTCCTTAGCCTGCCCTGCCTCTGCTTTCCTTTCACTGCCCTCCTACAGGAAGTTGGGGTTTCTCTTTAGAACTGGTGGCATGTTGTGGGGTGGGGCCTGTAAAGGGAAAGGTGCAGTTATGATCCTTCATTTTACTGTACGAGGGGGTGTCACTTAAAGTTGGCGCTCATTGAAATAACGAGGAAGTTTCTCCAGCTTCCATTTTTCTTGGTTGTTTTCATTACTGCTGCAGCAGCTGACGGGCCCAACATGCCCTGGTCTTCTATTGACTTTGGGCCCTATAAAAACAACTGTTCTTTTACAGGCTGAGATAATGGGCCAACTGCTCTGTCCAGGATGCACATGGCAGGGGGGAAATATGACCTTGCAAAGTCACTTTTGTACACCCCTGATCCTGATACTACTGTGTGCAAGTGTAAGTCAGAGCAGCCTAAGGCTGCTCCGTATTATGGTGACTGCTCGTGGCCCCGGTGAACTGGAACAGAAGGGGCGGGGTGCAGGAAAGCTCTGGTTACAGAGCCAAGGCCCAGCTCTACCCCCAGACACAAGGCAGTAGGTGCTGTCATCCCTGCTCTCCCCTCACTGAAGGGTGCACTAATGCTGAACTGATTGAGCCATGATTGGTGGTTTGGCCTCTGTTCACTGTGGTCTGATACAAAGCACTTGAGAATCTGGCCTCTCCCAAAACATGCACGGTGGTTGGACCTGGGCACTTTATTCAGGGTTAATTCTTGTCACTAAACAGGGATTTAATTCTGCTATTTCAAATGGCAATTCTGCGAGAACAGCCAAAGTAACAGCTACAGAGAACAGCTGGGGTCTTCCGTCACTCTCAGCCAAACCCACCACAGGGGCTGGCTTCTCAAAAAGCAGTAGGAGCCATTCCATTATTACAGTAGCCTTTGGCTCAGCTCCAAGTGACTTAGAAAGGCAAGTGCCATGGCCGTGTACTGAGCCATGTTCTGATATGGCACATGAGAGTCAGGCACCTACATACCTTTTATTAGGCTTGCCCTCCTAAAGACCACTTCCCCTTTCTACTGTGAGCTCTAGGTTGCAGTGATCACAGCTGAAATTGTTTTCAGTGCGGCCTTTACTACATTGTCAGTCTACAAGGTACACCCAGAGAAAACCCCACCCTGGAGCAATGTTAGCGGAATGCCTTAGTCAGCTGGAAAAAAGTACGTTAGTTTTTGTGTGAGGGAATCGGGTTTCCAATGCGCGTGTTCTGCTCACTTTGTTTTTGTGAGAAACAAATTTCCTTTTGCAGTATTTAGGCTAGAATGGATCATAATACATTTATTCCTTCTCATGCAGACCAGCGAAGCTTGCATTAGACGCGAACTATTGAAATGTGGTTAGTTCTTAGTATATTACTGACTGGCGCTCGTATTACATTTCTGCCTATCAGAATGCTACTGCTTTTCCTGCAATAAAGAGTCTTATGGCCTGATGCGGAGGCAAGGGTTCTGTGGCCACAGCTCCTGCTGACCTGTTCTCTGCTCATGGGCAAGTCACTGCATTGTTCTGGGTCTCTTTTTCCCATCAGTGAACTTGGGTTGTTAATATTTGGAAAGCACAAAGGTCTGTGGATTAAAAAAACTGCTTTAGAATGACTTCTGTCAACATGGTAATAGAGCATTCTTCATGTTACCAGCACTACCCTTTTCAAACCTGTTCCGTGCAGCATACATTGTAATCGCTCCAGGGTGGTGGTAGTTTATTATTTTTTTCCCCCTTCTCTCTTTGTAGCTTCTGTTGGTGTCCGATGGATGATCGGTGTGACTGAAATTGACAAGGGGTCTACCTACGGCAACAGGCAGAAACAAATGTGATATCACCAGAGACTGCTTCAATCCAAAGGGAACAAATGCAAGTTCTGAACTCTAAGTGCACATCATGCTCCTTCAAGTGAGGGGAGGGGGGAGCGGAAATGTGGGCTGAGCAACTTCCATGTGTCTCTGAATTTGTGCTCCTGGTTTTTTCCCCTTGGGTTTTTGGCTAGATTTCAGATTTGCTGAAAGGTGTACTCCTGCGTCTCATCTCTTCAAAACAGATTTGCCTTTGTTTGTTGGTTTTCATATGATGTCTTATATTTTGAAGAAAAAAAAATGATGTATCAGCGATCCCCATGGGAATTAACAGTCGGTGGCGGGGAGAGAGTATAAGTTTCTCACCATGTGGTGAGGAATGGATAACTATCAATGAAGAGTAAATGGGGGGGGGGGGGGGGGTCTGAGGAAACTAAAATGGATATTTGTGTATATGTCTAGACCATGTGCTATCAATTAAATGACTATATTCTGTTAGTTCAATATCGTTTGCTCAATAAGAAAGACCAATGTCAGATTGAGCCAGGTTCTCTGCAGAAAACGTTTCTGTAGAGCTACTCCAATTTAGGCCCTAATGAGATCAACTCATCCATTAACATCAAGGGGACTGATTATAAGGGTCTGTCTCTCCAGCCCCGGTTGAGAGATCAGGGCCTTTCAGTGATGTAACTGCTAGCAGAGTTTTGAAGACAGCTGTGGTGTGGAGAGGTGACCGACATATCCAGCACATCACCATTACTGCGCAGTATTGGATTGGCTTCAGCGCAGTGTTTGAATAGTGCAATGACTAGAGCCTGAATCCAGTTTACATTTTGGGAGAGGCACTCAGATGACCTTTAGTTTACAAAATTCTTACACAGATGGGCCTTTCTCCAGTGGTAGGAAAGAAAAGCAGCTGTATGTCGAGTGGCGAAGCAAGGTTAGGAATCAGTTTTATAAAGAAAGCAGTCCCCTCCTCAGTTCTGCTTTTGTTTCTTTTGAGAAATAACACTTGGCCTCAGAGCCTCCAGCTTAAGATGATGCTAAGCTTGATGAGTTCCTTAGGTGTTAATTTTTCTGGGCCAGGCTTGAGTTTGAGGCCTTTGGAGTTGATCCAGTTTCCAGTGACAGAACCCCTGACTGTAGTGATTCCAGGCTCTCGCCTTTTGGAAAGAATTCTGTCTTTGAATAAGCTAGGCTTGTTTAATATCCTAGCTGTGTTCCCCTTGGGTCATCTTGGCTTCTTAAACATCATAACCTGATTAAAATGTTTTTGGTTTTTTTTTTGCAATCAACTAATCCCTGGAGGTCACTATCCTCCTGTTCTCCTGGCCATGGATTTAAGGATAGTGACCTCACCAAGCCATAACTCCGGTTTCTATTAATTAGACAGAGCAGTTGACATCCCTGTGCTTTCTAAATGGGACATAGGCAAAGCCTTTGATTTGTACCAAATGGTGAAAGAATGCAGTAGAAACGCAATGTGAAAAACACCAGCCTGGTCAGTAGTTCAAACAAGACTTTTAAGAGAGGAGAGAATTTCTAACCTACTTAGCATGGGGCAATTAAAGAATGGGTTTGACAGTGGGGACAGTTAGAAATGTGCCGTACAAAGGGAGGAACCCAACTGACAAAGGCAGAGGGATTGTGCTCACCCCACTGGCATAGAATGAGTGAGACTTCAGGGTTTCATGCCCCTGCAGCTTTAAATGGCTCCGGGTAGGGTTTCGAAAGGGTCTTTTAAATTCCCTGATGATTGATAGGGGCTGATCCTTGCATTCCTTCCAGACCCATGGCCACTGCCATGAAGGAGACCTTTAGTTGTGCAGCTTCATGCTTCCTTCTGCCTTTTCTAATCTAAGAGTAACAGCCTTGGAGAGACAAACTAAAGGCTGGTGGCAAGCTTTTGCCCCAGTACTTATTCTAAAGAAAGGTAATTACTAACTGGAACACTCCAGCAGGGGAAAAACACAGCCCAATTGACATACAGTACCGTATGGGCACTCTCTGTAGCACAGCTTGACGGTAAGGGAACTGCTAAAACCCTCTAACAAACAGCAACCCCCCATGCTGCAGAGCCTGTCCCCATCATCCTGGAAGTAAAGCTGGGAAGAGACCCTAAAACTCTATCCAAGCCACTGTGCAGGAACAGAAAAAGGTATGGCCTGGTAAAGGAGTGAGAGTGTCCTTCTCATGTAGGACCACTCCACACCAGGGAAAGGTGTTTGCTGCTGAACAGCAAAAGTGTGTTAGTTCAGCGGTACCCAGCCTCTGTACTTTGTCTCAAAGGGTCCCTAAACTATTTGTGTGTTGATATGACAATGTTGGAGTAATTTGGGAGTGTTTCTTAATGCCTATAAATTATTCTGGGAGGAGGAACTAAAATAGATGAGGCTAAAGCACTTAAGTCTGGCTTTTTTATTCCATGCCCTGCCAGAAATCCCCAGGATTGAAGTGGGAATTTTGGATCTGCAGAGAAAGTAGGATTAGATTTTCCAACACGCAGCATAAACTGAAGTTAATCTCCTGCCCTTGTTGCTGAAATGAGAACTGTACCTCTTGCTGTTCTGCTGGAATGCCTGTTAAAGGCACTTTCCAAAATAAAAAAAGGTCTGGTTTACTGTATGAAAAGAATTACTGTTTTGTTAGACATCAGTGTTTACTTCCCCTCCCATGAGCAACTGTGTTTTACAACTGCCTTAACAAAAGTCATCTTAAATTTATACAAAAAAAAAAATAAAAAGTTAAAGTGCATTAACTTGTTTCTGGTGTTGGTTGTATTAAAAATTCCCTGCATTTTCAGAAATAATTGATTTTAGCCTCTCTCCATATGTGCAACTAGGGAGACCAGATGGCAAGTATGAAAAATCAGGGTGAGGCACACGGTAATAGACAGCCCTATAACATCAGGATGTCTGGCCATTCTACGTGCAACACACGGGGGAGAAAATGTGGAGGGAATTAAAATGAGCAAAATAACAAATGGTTGTTTTTACATGTTTCTCAAAGACTTTCAGCTGGATAGGACTTCATCAGCTATCCCCTTGCTTGCGAAGAGTATCCATCCATCCATTTCTGTGCTGAAGTCTGAGGTGCTCTTAAACAATCATATTAAAGACTGTACTCAAACAGAAGCCTCAGAAGGGCCCACACCCTCCTGCTGCTCCAAAGCAGCTGTTGATGCTGCACCACCAGCCACCCTGTTTGTCTGAAGAAAAGGCAGAAGTTTATATTTGATCGATTGGCAATCAAGAACAAATATTTTTCATTTTTTATTGGTGGTAGGTTACATAATCAGCTTTTTTGATCAAAAGAGCAGATTGATTAAAAAAAGGTAAAACTCTTAACTCCTGTATTATCTCACTCCAGAAAGAACAGGGCTATGCTAAGTTCACATTATGCCTGCTATTGTTTGTGGAGAAATGTTTCAAAACTAAGAATAGGAAAACCCAGTAGAGGTGGTCTTTTTTTAGTTGACATCTGAGGTGCAACTACTGATGACCACCATCTTTCACAGCTGCAACAGATTTGTGAAACTTCTATTGAATGCCAGTCCAGCTGGCCATGCTGCGAACATTGCTTGATTTTTCTTTACCTGCAGTCTTGCTAATCACACTGTGCAAATTAGGCAAGCAATGTCTGTGCAGAAAGATATTTTTATTTCAGCTCTCAAATGCTTGTGCTGTTTTTAAAAATTCATCCTCATCAACTCATTGTTTGCAGTTTGTTACCCAGCTAATTATTAACATTAGCCTAAACACCAAAACTCAAATTGTTCCTCCTTTTAGCTCACAGCCCTACACAAGCATTGACTATAGCCATAGCATGGATGTGTAGTGTAAATTTTTGACAGGACAAGTCTTTGTAAGCTATAATCCAACTCTTGTTTCATTTAATACAGGTTTGGTCTGCCGTTATTCATCTCTTTAAATAAATAGGGAACTATTCACTTGTTTCATCACTTGACCATTGAGATAGGCAACAGTTATGTTTACTTCGTGTCTTCCTACCATGGACCAGCATTCCATGTCTTGCTGCCATTAATCACAAAAATAAGTACGTGTTGAAGGTCTTCCCTAGTCAAACCAATGCAAAACAGGGATCATTAGTGTTTCTTACACTGATGTATATATCATTGGCCTCTAGGCCCTGATGGAGTCCTCTAAGTTAGCCTTATGTGGAATAATTGTAGAGATAGTGGAACAGCCTTCACCTATGAAGGCTTACTTCCTATCACCCGTGGACATTCTCAGTGGCAGATGATGCTGTCCTGGGGAAGATCAGCAAAAGGGGGTCCAAATGTGTCAAAAAGGAGGTGATCAATGACATTTCAGCTTCAAATTAGAAATTTCACCTGAGAAGGAAGAGGTCTGAGTGAAGAATCAGTACTTTTAACAGAAGGGCAGAAGGAAAAAAACAAGGGAAAAATACCACCTCCTAACGTGAACAGAGGAAGAAGTGTCACATGTTCTGGTGAAATCTCTCAATTTCTTTCACCATGAGCAGCTCATATCTTTGCACAGTAGAACAGCTATTTCCTTAGTTTAACAAACTGATTATACAGAAAATGGCTTCTTGCGCTCCATCTCTGATCAAACCTGTCTCAGGGTTCAGTTGGCCTATCCTGTTCCTGACCTTTTGGGGTGTTGAATTCCTTGCTTAAAATTCTGCATAAAAAAAAAGTTTGGTATGGTTTGGAATAGGAGTTTAAGGTATTAGAAAGTACTTTTTTTATTGCGTTGTATGGCCACACTCCTGCACTCACATGGAGCTCTGCTGTATTAAGTGGAACAGTGGGTGTAGGAGCAAGATCCATAATACTAAGTGGCAAAAGTTCTCTTTTGCAGTCTACTATTTTAATCTCACTGTACATGTGGCATACTTGCAAAAATGAATAAGCCTGTAACCACTGAACTGTCTTCTCTGCAAGAAATGAATTCCCTACTTCCTTCACAAACAGCATAAGAGTTTTTAAGGTTCTCACTGCTTACCAATGAGAGGAGGGGCTGCTTTGCTTGCATGTTTTGATGAACTCAATGGCTCAGATGGCTTTCAGAGCAACTTCAGTCCAATGGGTAAAGCTTGGCTGCCTCTCACAGAATAACGCATTAAAGCATCAGAGTGTTCGTTTCATCCCAGAAGGTCTTGTTTTACGTACTCAACCATGAAGGGAGAACTGCACAAAAAACTTCCTAAAATAAACCATTTATTGAGAAAAACTTTTTTTTTGTAATTTCATTAATCAGCCTTTTGCATAACAAATCTGAAGCTGGGCAAAAAAACAGAGTAAAGTTCACAGTCAGTGCACTCAAACGGGAGATTAAAAAACAAGGTCCAGAACGCCTGATAACACTACAACTTTTTTCAAACCTAGAAAGTTCAAAAATACTACATATTAACATTACAGTTCTCAATTCAATGAGAAACATTTAAAGAAAGAAGAAAGAACGAAAAGGTAATGGTCCATATACAGTAGTAATGGCACTTTCACTGAAACATGCAGCTTTTTTAAACTTGCGGACACCGTCACATGAGCAACATGTGCCAAGTAAAACATACGGGAGCAGCAGTAAAAGTGACGCGTGTCACCTGTGCAGTCTTCAGTCATGGTACGTTTAAATTTTACACTGTTTCTTAGCAGTCTTTATGTAAATATTACATACAGTAGTGATTAGCAGAATCTTTGCCAGAGTACAAGAGGCCACGTATTGAATAACTTCATTCTTCATCTGTGCAAACCTGTGAAAGGACGTAACACGAAGTCAGCAATTAAAATTAGTTTAATTTGTAAGGACTACAGGAAAGAAGTCACCTCTTCTTTCCCACTCACTGAAGGTGATCATGTAAATGTATTTTCATTTAACATGCATTGACAACAAGCTAATGCCTCTGTAGGCTGTCCCCACCCCTTAGCAATTAAAATATTTCCACCTGAAAGAGTGTTTTCTGCTAACGTGACCGATTGCATTTCACTGCTCCAGTGCTGCAAGATGAATGGTTTTAGTGAAGCCTATATGGCTGCACAGAATACCACCAAGAGGAAGCAGAGTGTGTGGATTACATCTGTTGACTGTTGTTCAAATTAGGCGAGTTCTAGACTCTGACGAAGTGGGATTCACCCACGATAGCTTGTGCCATAAATAAAATTGTTAGTCTTTAAAAGTGCCATTTGTTTTGCTGAGCTTGACTAACACAGCTACCTCTAGAGGGGTGGCCATGTTAGTCTGTGTACAGCAAAAACAACGAGAGTCCCGTGGCACCTTAAAGACTAAAACAATTCTTTGGGAATAACCTTTAGTTGGCTGCACCCACTTTGTATCCTCTGTGGTCAAATCCCTAACCATTATCAATCCCCTTTCCTAGGAAAAAAACACAGCAAAACCAGAAATTAGTAATTTAAAACAAAACCCTGGCCCTGGAGAGGTCACAGATATAATTTTCTGGCATAAAAGAAGTTTAACTTTTATGGAATGAACAGTCAGCTATGCATAACTCAATGTAGGTGCTCAACTTCTAGGTACGCCTCCACAGGTGCTACCTTGCTAAATCCGCACTCAGTGGTTATTAAAGTGTAAACCCAGACTAACACAGCCTTAATATTGATCTTTAAACAAGTTACTTGCGTACGGTACATAGTAACAGCCCTGCAAACTCAATGATGAAAGCCACACTCCTTTAAGAATACATCAACCTCGGCTATTAGCTCAGAAAATAACTGAAGATCTTTTCCATTCAGATATTTGCTGGTGCCTGCAAAATCATGCGTGTTACTTGTTACTCTCTGTTCTGTGTAGTATTGGCTTGATATTTTCACTAGTGTGAGAACACCCTACGGTTAGTGGTACATACAGGTAACGGACTCGGTGAATTTACATCTCTCATTCGCATCTACTACAATCCTCGCACCAAATCAACTTTACAGACCTTGACAAATGGATGATCCAGGAGCTGGCTAGCTGTCCATCTCATCTTTGGCTCACTTTCCAGGCAGTGAGAAAGGAAATCTTTTCCTTCTGGGCTTACTTTTTCAGGGATAGGAGGCTTGTGACCCATCCCCACTTTATACATGATCTGAAAGTTGTGCTCATATTCATGCCAGGGTCTCTGCAACCAAGAACAAAGCTGCTGAATGCAGGTTTGGTAAATGGACAAGTTGCCACCGGCGAACGGAGCATGTGTTACTGTTGCTCCAGAAATCCACTAACAAGGCCATTGCTCATGGACTTGGTATTGTGAATTGCAGCTTGTGGCTCTAAATCCTTTAAACAAACTACTAACACCACCGCAGGCCTCAGGTGGACACGGGCAGCTCATAGTCAAATGCCAGTTACAGTGCTCAGTGCACTGCTGGAGGATGCAGAGACACTATGGCGCTGACCACAATATTAAGAACATCTAAATGCTATTCTCCAAACTGGCACTGTGAGCAACCACAAATGTCACCACTTAAAGCCACACTTCCTAGTCCCAAGCTGTGCTTATACAGAGCAATTGCTGATGCCTAGGAAAACCAACATGCTTTCTGTGGCATTCGTTCTGAAACAAGCTTAAAACTGTGGAGGGGTAGAGATCATTATTCTGTATTAACCTGCACACTGATGGAAGAGTAGGGAAAGCCAACAGAGAACAAGAGAAAGACCATCAGAAGAATGAATAAAAAAAACTTAAGATGGGACACAGATGCCAATGCAAAATTCAATGTCTAGTGGCCCCAATAGAGGACATTTCCTAGTGATTTTATTGTGAAATTCCTAAGATGCCGAGAAAGTGAGGCGCAAGTATCACACAAAGGTCTTGAGATTATTGCAGAACACAGCTGAATGATGATACAAACCCACAAAAATTACAGAAGAGGAGAAGTTGACTATTTAGGTCCAAGGAACATCTCATAGGATCTGCCTTACTGGATGTTCTCAAATAAATGACTATTCCACTGCCAAAATGTTAATGTAACAGGAAACACCCAGTCAGTCTCAGCCATTGGAACTAAAAATGTATGCAAGTCTGCAAACTTGATTTCTCTTTGTGAGTTGCCAGCTAATAAATACCAATTTTATGCTGTTCACAGAGGACTGCAGCAGCCTTTTCCATGAAATTTGAGATTGTATTGCAGAGCTCTCTCAACCAGTCTGCTTTTATACAGTATGTGAAATGTTCTTACCTTGCCAGTGACCATCTCTATTACAACACAGCCCAGACTCCAGATGTCTGCCGCACGTCCATGTCCTTCTCCTTTAGCTCTAGTAATTACTTCAGGTGCCATGTATGCTTTAAACAACACATATGGTGCCATCAGTTTATACAACAGAAGGAACAGTATGTACCTAAATAAACTGCTTTTCAATACATCTGCAGTCAATTACCGCTGGCTATTCCTTTGTGGTCCAGGATGAGTCACTGACTGACTTGTGGAGTTCTCTGAAATAGTCCCAGCATAAAAGGCTTTCATTTAAGGATAAGATTATGTCATGGAGGTAATTGATTCTGTGACTTTCAGAGCCCTCCGTGACATTTTCCACTTCAGCCCTGGGGCAGCAAAGAGCCCTGGAGCTCCAAATTGCCACAGGTGGTCAGAGGGGCTGGAGCCATCAGCCACTGTGGGCCAGAGGTGGATAGAAGGCGCCACCTGAAGCTCTGAGCAGCCATGGAGTGTATTACTGGACCCCCCCGCCCAGCAGTGAGGCTCAGGTTCTCATGCCCCATCTTCTCCTGATCAGGCTTCAGTCATCCCCCCATTAGCCCCTCCGCCCCCATTATTTTTAGTAAACATCTTGGACAGGTTGTGGGCTTCTGTGAATTTTTTTTTTTTATTGGCCATGACCTGTCTGACTTTTACTAAAAATTACCCTGATGAAATCCTAACCTTTAAGTATAATAGCAAACAGTGCTGAAACTGTGTGTATTTTTCAGTAATTTTCCTTTTCTTAGGACAGATGAAACACCAGTGGAAAAGAACACAATGCTCTGTCTTAAGAGGGCAGAGAGATACATTCCTAAACAGAAAAAGGGAAACTCCTGTGGAATGTAGTGATGCACGCTTTCTGTGCAGATGCAGTCTTAACCCTCTAGAATTCTGTAACCTAATTAAGTCCAAGCTCTCAGGTGCACTTGGTGGGAGTTCACACACAGGACTGGGTCCATAATCAATACACTGGTCCAAATTCAGAGCTGCTGTATACAGCCCTGTGCAGATACAAATATGTGGATCCGCATCTGATCTGCAGCCGCAAGAAATAGTCCGCAGATATCTGCATTGCATTCGCAAATTTGGATACCCATGGATTTGCAAGCCTCTATTCTAATTGGGACTTCCATGGAGTTGCAGCCACTTACCCCAGGTCTGTCTTTAGACTATCGTGTTTAGTCCTAACAGGGTTGCCAAAAAATGAATGTTTAAAGACTAGAAAGCATGACAAATCTGGTTTGCCGTTTATCTAATCAAAGAGAACAGTTCAGCTATGTACATGTTCCACTGAATGCATGTGAGTTTTCCGAAGCTGTATACATCTTTTGTTTGCTATGCTGTTCTTTCTGCCATCCTCGATATATACCTCCATCTGTTAAAGTTGCCTTAAGATGATCACTCCTGCAAATGCCCTACCAGATGAGGTCACACAAAGCCCCACTCATATTGTCCCAAGCAGTCTTTTGACAGAAGCTGTCACTGATGGGCATTAGTCCATTTTAAACATGTTCATAACTCCTCAGCATTTTAGCATAGCCTCCCTCACCTGCAGTCCCCAGAGTACTGTTCACTTCTCCAGGCATTGTCTGTGTGTTGTTCTTTAATTTTACTGAGCAACCAAAGTCTCCCAGTTTAATCAGTCCTGATGAGGTAAGGAAGATATTAGCTCCTGGGAAGTGCAAACAAACAAACAAAAATGAAAACCTTGTTAAAGTGCTGTGTAAATGAGAGGTCAAGACACCTCAGCACAATATGTTAATAGACATGGCATGTAATTAATAGCTGGATTAACCTGTATAGTACTTGAAGAATTTATTTGGTAGTATGCCAGACGATGCATTCTTAGCATAAACTGGTCTTTTGCTGGGCATCTTCTAAGTACGCCAACAAAGTCCACAGATTACCATGATCCAACAATTAAATTTACTGAGAAAGCAAAAACACATCCAGGAGGTGACCCAGTGGGTTAATTCATCCAGTCTTTCCAGAACTAGAGCCCTGTGTTCTTATACCATTTTTAGCGCACATGGAATCTGGGTATTTTCATTCTAATCAAGTGGGCATTTTGCCATATGGCAAAACCCACCCCAAATCTGCCTCTATTGGCAGGCCCAGGAATATCAATCATTAGTCAGGAATGAGATGCAAGGGCAGAGCTGCACAGAAAAGCTCAGAATGCTCATTTCTCGTCAACTTTTTATACACACTCCTCTTTTTCCATACAGCAGAGAAGCTGCTTATTTGTAGGAAGTAGCTACACTGCCCCCTATATAGTGTGGAAGAGTTCACTAGGGGCATCTCTGGTCATCTGAAATTTGCTTTGCTTCAAAAGGAGCTGTAAAGTAACTTAGTGGCCTGGAAAACATGGCCCTTGGTGACCAGCATTCTTCTTTATTTCAGTATTGTGCCATCCCACGGGTTTGGAACAAACAAGTCCTGAAGCCGCAGCACACTAGGCCAGGCATGCAAAGTCTTGAGTGGAACTGATCACAAAGTGGGTGGTGGGTCTTTCAGCAGAGAGGGTGAAACCTTGTCAATGGTGTAACGTTGGTGACTTTTCTTGATGGAAAATGAGTGGCATACACAGATCAAAAAAATTACTCCCTGCAAATGGTGTATGCTCTCCATGCTTAGTCTTTTACCAATATCACAAAATTACTGTTGCTCATCTAGGCACTATGTCCTCCCACAAGTTCCCCCTTTGCACTGTATTTCACAGAAGGCAGTGCAGGTGCCCTTGTTTTCTGTACTTTTCTACAATATTCTCCAACTTCCCGTTAGTGCATCTTAGCTCTTCCATGAAGATGTAAGAAACCAGAAAAGAAATTTAAATAGTCCTGAAAATGCTCAGTTTCTGAAAAGGCACTGCAGTCCCATGATGTTGGGACTCTGCCCTTCCCACTCAGAGGTTCCTCAACAGCTATCAAAGCATTTAGAAGAAAAAAAAGTTTAGATTTATTTAAAATCAGAGAGGCAG
The DNA here is from genome assembly GCA_007922175.1 of Pelusios castaneus. Lineage (NCBI taxonomy): Eukaryota > Metazoa > Chordata > Testudines > Pelomedusidae > Pelusios > Pelusios castaneus. The sequence goes on from ML685810.1 coordinate 13,546,512, forward strand.
AGAAACTATATGCTTAATAGCACTATAAAAAGAAAATGAGCCACAGGAATAAATTCCATGTATAGGCCGTTTTCATTACCAACAGAATGTGTACATGTTGGGAAAGAATGGAAATTTACCTTCCAGTAACTGTGATTCTTAGAGACGTGCCATATACACGTATTGTACTGTAGATGTACATGTGCCCCTTGCGCTTGAGATTGCAGTTTTCACAGCTGCATCCATTGGGGCTTTGCCTGTGCCCTGAAAGCCCTTGTGTCCACCTACCACTGGAGAACATTAAAGGTAGGGCCAATCCTCCCTCAGTTCCTTTGCTAATATGTAATTCAGGTGTTACCATCTCCACAGCAGCAGGGAAGAAGCACGTCATGGAAGATGTGGACAGCACGTCTCAAAGGAGGACAGTTACTGTAAGTTAAGTAACCATTATTTCTTCTTTGAGGGACGGGCCATATGTTGGTGATTCTCAGCACTGACCTGATGTGTAAGAGATGGGTGCTTGGAGTCTACCCAGTCAGGATCTTTTAAGACAGTTCTGCCTAGGGAGGCATGATGCCCCTATGAGGGAATAGTATTGCATAAATACATGGTACTGATCCCAAGGTAGCTGCCCTACATATGTCAGAGATGGCCATACTTCTCAAAGAAACCACAAATGCTGCCTGTGTTCTAGTCAAGTGCACTCTGATCTGAGTTTAAACTAGCCAGCTGCTAACACAATTAAATACAAACAGAGATGTTTCCCTATCTGCAAAAGCAACAAACAGTTCAGGAGATAGCCTGACAGTTTTGGTTCTGGTGAAGTACAAGGAGGGCTGTGAGGACATCAAAGGTACGAAGTCCAGTTTTTCCTAACCGGTGTGTGGTTTAGGGAAGAACACGGGTGAGTGGTTTATCTGGGCTGGTTGGAAGCCAAAGATCACTTTAGGTAAAAAATTCGGAGGGGAGCTTTGTTCTTGTGGAAGACAGTGTAGCATGTCTGCCATGACTGCCTAAACTTTCCCTTCCCTTTGGGCTGATGTGGTCGCTAGTAAAAAGGCTGTTTTCCTCAAAGATGGTCTAGAAAGAATGATGCTAAGAGGGACCTATCAATTCCTAGCTAAAACTACCCTGAGATCTGAGGAAGGAGGGGGCTGCTGTACTGGAGGAAATATATGAATCAGGCCCTTGAGGAACATAGCTACTGTTGAGTGTGAGAATATCAAGTGGCCGTGACCTGGAGTACGATAGGCTGAAAGCGCTATAAGGTGCACTCTGACAGAAATAAGACAGTCCAGAATTCTTGAAAAATAACAAATAGTCCAAAACAGAGGATCAGATTCTCCAAAGCAGGTGGTGCTGCATTGTCCAAATTGAGAATCTTTTGCACTTTATTGCATACATCAGTCTTGTGCTGTCTTCTGCTTTGTGTTACAATGTTGAGAACTTCAGAAGAACAGCTTCTCTCTGCCTCTGTTAACCAGCCAGCTTCCATGTTTTTAGATGCAGTGAGGTTGGGACCAGATGAAAAAATCTGCCCATTTTTCTGAGAGATTACATCTAGAATCTGAGGCAGTGATATTGATGGATGGATGGATAGATAGCCTCAGTGGATCTGGATAGCAAAATTGCCTGGGCCAAGCCAATGTTAACAGAATCATTACAACCATTTCCTGCGTGAGTTCTCAAAGACCTCGGTATTAGAGGATTTGGTGAGTACACATAATTGGCACCAGGACCAAGGGGATGAGGAAAACATCTGATTGACATCTGGGGCTTGCACCTCCTGGAGCAGAAGGCAGTCAGATTGCCCTTAACTCCAAGACACTTACATGCTTGTGCTGCTCTGCCTGAGACCAAAGCCCTTGGTTAATGAAGGTTAATGAAACACTACATCAGAGCAAAAAGAATCTGGACTCTGTTCATGAGACTCAGTTTTATAACAGGCCCTGGGGTTTGTCACCGCTAACCTTATCTTCCAGGAGGTAGCAGCATTCTACCAAATACTCATCTAAAGAAGTAATGATAACCCTAAATGTATAGGGTATGAGGAATACGGAGGTGGTTCACACCTGGAGAAAAACCCTTGGCCAGCAGGGAGAACAAGAAAGGAAAGAATGTTGAGGGAAGAGAAGAGGACAGAGCAATTATCTCCTAAAAAAAGCCAAAGCTGACTCAAGAGTGGCCTACCTGGGTGGGAGGCCTCTGGGTCATGGACAGTTCTTTCCCAACTGAGGAGCACGAGGCCAAAGGACCAAGAGCAACTGGGAATCTCCTAGACTGCTGCGATCATTCAGAACCCTGTGAGCAAGAGGGACATAGAAACCCAGCATGGTTGGATTGTACCACCTTGTTGTAAACTGAGCATTCACAGGGAAAAGTTTGTGTGAAGTTTTTTCCTTTCCTTCTCTGGTTTCTCAGCCACTGCAAAGGAAGTCAAGTCATTCTAAACAAAAATAGAACACCTAAACTAGGAGAATGTTTTGAAAGGAGCAGGCAACAAGAAGCCCTACTATTGACCAGGTGGGAAAAGGAGTGAAATTGGAGACAGAGGTGGTTCCTACAAGTGTGCCAAAAAAATCTGCAGTTTCATTGCTCCAGCCTATTCATTTTAAGAGGCGGCAGAGAGCAAAATGTGTGTACACTAACACCAGAGAAACAATGGATAGGACTTATTTTAAACCTATTTGTTTTCATAATCTCTCTAACATAAAACAGCAACCTTTTCACCATTATGACGACTTTATCATCCCTTTGAAATCTTGCAACCCTTCTTGGGCAATGAAAAGCACAGAGAAAAGGTTCTGATTAAATTATCTATATGATACTCTTCAGCTCCCCCAGAGAATTCCATCATTTCTTGGAAAGATTGCAGGAAAAATATGCCATATAAGTTACAGTACTAGTAATGTTAGGGACAAATTCTGCCCTGGATGGAGCTACAGCGTTCCAATGAACTCAAAAGAAGTTGCACAAGAGCACCAAGGAGCAGAATTTGTTCCTAATTTTGAACACTGTATGCCAATAATTCCAAGTGCGATGCATTAAATGAAAGTGAACAGCCACTAATGCAAGGTTATAGCCGGTGGTTCAGTGCTGCGGCTGGAGACATTAACATAATTACTGCTCAAGTGCACAGAACTTGCCTTAGATCTCCAGAGATGCTTTCAGCAATACATTGTCTATGGCATTGTAAAGCAATATTAACTTAACTTTTTAAAAACAAATTACCTTTAATGTCTCGATGAACTATACCATGTTCATGTAACACATTGATAGCAATCGTGATTTGCTTCGTGTAGAGCCTAATGACATGTTCCTGAAGGCCCAGCCTTGACACCTCTTCCAGAGTGCCCTCATCACAGTACTCCATGAAGATATACATTTCTTCCTGTTTGTGGGAACCAAATTAGATTTCTTTGGTGTCTGTGCTGGTATTATTTCTTTTCAAATGTTAATGTTTAATCTTAGTCTCTTACTAACTGAGAAACAGGATCATAAGAATGCCCAGACTGGGTCAAACCAATAGTTCACCTAGACCAGCATCCTGTCTTCTGACAGTGGCTGGTGCCAGATGCTTCAGAGGGAGTGCGTAGAACAGGACAGTTTATCGAGTGAGCTATCCCCATTACCCAGCTTCTAGCAGTCCAAGGCTTAGGGACACCCACAGGACAGGGCTGCATACCTGACCATCATAGCGAAAAGCCACTGATGGATTTATCCTCCATGAACTTATCTAATTATCTTTTGAATTAGCCATACTTTCAGCCTTCACAACATCCCCTGGCAACGAGTTCCATGGGTTGACTTTGCATTGTGTGATGAAGTTCTTTCATCTGTTCTAAATCTGCTTCCTATTAATTTCACTGAGTGACTCCTGATTCTTATGTCATGTGAAGGGGTAACTAACCCTTCCTTATTCAAATTCTCCATTCCATTCACCTTTTTATATTCATCTATCATGTTCCCCCTTCTATTCCAAGCTGAGCAATCCCAGTCTTTTTAATCTCTCCTCATATGGAAGTTGCTCCACTCCCTTAAATGTTGTTGTTGTGGTTGTTCTCTGCACTTTTTCTGATTCTAATCGTCTTTTTTGAGATGGGATGACTGGAACTGCTCTCAGAATTCCAGATATGGACGCACAATTGATAAATACAGTAGCATTATAATATTTTCTGTCTTATTATCTATCCATGTCCCAATGGTTCCTAACATTCTGTTAGCTTTTTTGACTGCTGCTGCACATTGAGTGGATGTTTTCTAAGAACTATCCATGATGACTCAAGACCTCTTTCTTGAGTGATAACAGATAATTTGGACCCCCATCATTGTATGTTGTGCCAGACTGAGCACTCTCAGTCCCCAGGGGTCCTGCACTTCATGTACTGGCAGCCAGCTGAGGTAGTTCTCCCACCTCCAGCCCCACAGAGCTATGGATCCTCAGTCCCTCCTACCCTTGGGCTAGGCTCCCCGCCCCACAGGCCGCTGGGCCTGGGGTCTTAAGGCCCATCTGGGCAAACTTGCCCTGACTGCCTGTACTTCCTAGGTGCTGTCAGTAACTGCTACTGGTCAGATCTCCTTCACTCTTCTTTGCTCTGTTCTCCTCCACACACCAATTCTGCTCCTACCTCCACTTCCAAATAACACGCCCAAATTCCCTCACTGCTTGGCTGCAACAGAAGCTTTTTATCTTCTACCCTTAATTGGAGACAGGTGCTCCACCTGACTCTAGATGCCTTAATGGGAGTCAGGTGCCTTAATTGGCTCAAAGGAGCCCCGCCCCAGTTACCCTGGGAACAGGGCCTTGCTGAGCCTAATATACCTGCCCTCACCACCATCCTGTAGCCATCTGGCCTGGATCTGTCACAATATGTACAGTTGGGATTATATTTTCAAATGTGCATTACTTGAATTTACACTGAATTTCATCTGCCCTTTTGCTGCCCAGTCCCCCAGGTTTGTGAGGTGCCTTTGTAACTCGATGCACCCTACTTTGGATTTAACTATACTGAGTAATTTTGTATCACTTGGAACTGGAAGCATTTCGGAGAATGCTATCATGGAGGTCCTGGACTTTAATTGTTTGCCTAGAAGCCTAAATTTGGCTTCCAGGACCTCTCTCTTACCTTTCCTTATGTTCCTGATACCTACATGTACTCTAACCACCAGCTCCTCCCCAGTTCTACACATAGGTCTTGCACACTTGTCAAGAGGTCTATAACCATTGCACCTGGCAGGCAATTTGCCATGCAATTTTCCTGGCCATCACAACCCCAACTATTTACATTTCTAATAATCAAATTCCCCATTACTATTACCTGTCTCTTCCTAATAAGCAAGGTTCCCTGTCCTAGAGCCATATGCTCAATGCAAGAGGACACCATGACATCATCTGAAAGGATGGTCCCAACTATAGGATTGTTCCCCTTGACTCCAGCTTGATGTTCTTCTCCAAGATGTTCATCCTCCTCAACAGCACAGAGACTGTCAGACTGGGGGTAGGACCATTATACTGTGTCCTGGAAAGTTTCATTTATATACCTTTGTCTCCTTTAGCTCCTCCAGTTCAGCCAGTCTTGTCTCAAGAGCCCATACTCGGTCTCTGAGGGCCATGATTTGCTTCTCATTTGCCCACAAGATACATAGCCATACACGCTGCATTCTGTGCAATTAAGTGGATACTCCCCATGCTGCAGGACTTCTACCTATATTATTTTGACATTTGCATGGTTTTTAAAATGTTTTGTTTTTTCTAAGAGGGCTCAGTTTCAATTGGGATAACCTGGACTAATATACCAGGCCCTCATTCAAATTTCATGGTACTTTACTATGATTACAGACTGAACACCTGTAACATAAGAATCACAGAAATGTAGGCTTGAAATGGACCTCAACAGTCCATCCCCTTGCCCTGAAGCAGGGCCAAGTATATTTAAACCATCCTTGACAGATATTTGTCTAACCAGCTCTTAAAAACCTTCAGTGACAGGAATTCCACAACCCTAATAAAATAACTTATTCTAGTACATACCTATCCTTATAGTTAGAAAGTTTTAACTCACTCTCCCTTGCTGCAAATGAATTTTATATTCTCTTCCACGTATGCGTAAGATCTCTCACGCATGTAATTCTGTAACTATGAAGTCAGCTGTGACATCAAGTACTACAAGTTACAGATGAGTGGTTCTTGGTATCGCCCAAATAGCAAGTGGAGCATTTTGTAATACTAGAATAAGATAATATAGTTACAATGTTTTCAAAGTTTATGAACTACAACAGCAGTTTAAAAAGAAATTTTTGTAAGCTGGCAAGACGTAAACAAGATTAGTAATTATATCCCCTCTTTTGCTGCTTCTGTTCTAACTGAATGTTTCAATTGCTCTGTGGGCCAGTTTTCTGTTTCTGCACCTCTACTAAAAATGTATTATTTCTCTAACTCCTTGGTATTTTGGACAGTTTTACTTTCTTGTGAAATGAGGATGAAAGTGTCTGTGGTACATTCAATATGGGTAACAAATATTAGCTTTGTTTGAAAATGTTGCCTTTTAAAAAGTATTGATACAGATAATTTGCACATGAAGATGTCACACAAGCTAACATGCTTTGGGGGAGGGGGAGTGCCAAAAACATTGTTGTGTCCTTTGTTGTTATTAGGAGGGTGAGTTTTAGTACTTACATCTCTAACAGCTTTCTACAACTTATGTTTTAGGAAGAACTCTAGATTCAGGGAAGACAGCAATGATGCAGTTCATGGAGATTTCCTGGATAATTAGGCAAAATTACAGTGCTCAGAAGTGAAATAACTTGTGATATAGAACACAGGACTCCATATCTGAACTCCTAACGGTTCTCTCCTAACTTTAATGAAAATCCAGTGATTAATATTTGCTTACCCTGTGGAGCTCCACGCCAAAGTAACGAACCAGATTAGGGTGCTTGATGCCTTCAAAAATTTTCAGTTCATCTGCTGTTTCTTTGATGGTTTTGTGATCATTCGGCTGAAATCTTATCTGCAAAAATGATTATTTTTCATCACTGCTGCTAGTAAGTGTGATATAGAAAAACCACCAAGAGAGGAACAAAAGCTAAGAAGCAATCTGCAAACTTCTTTTGATATTTCTAGGAAAAGATTTGGGGACATGATGATTTATAGACAGGGATAGAACATTGCCACTAAAAAATTATACTGACTAAACAATGTCTTTGATCTAAGAAGTTTGCAACCTAACTGAGACAGATATGATATAGACAGAACATAACAGGTCAAATATAAGAAGGTCTGGAAACCCCAGTGGGATCAGTGTAGAAAGGCTTCACGAAGAAACAGGCCGCCAAGGAGGATTTTCCTTCATGCACACAGTTTTGCAGAGGCTTTTACAAGAGTAAGGTGTGGCCTGGAAGGAAGCACAGAGTCAGGAGACTAAAAGAGCCGTCCTCATTAATATTCTAAAAGTGCCTTGTGATGCATTTTTTACGTGGAGGGAAATATAAATTAGCAAAACATTTGCTTCTGAAAAAGTGATTTAATCTTTAGTCAACATAGGACTATGCCAAATACTTCATAAAAATTACAGAGGGTTCGACTTTTATGGTATTATCAGAGACCAGAAAAACTTAATACACCAAGTGAGTGACAACCATAGGAAGAGTAAAGGTACTTATTTACATTTGAGTGTTCGAAGGGGAGTACGATCGATTGCTTTCGTGTAACAATTTCAGAATGGGAGGTTTCATACTCTGGTAAACAGTGATAAAACAAATATAAAAGGGTAATAAAAGTGAAAAAAAGTTCACATACTTTTTTTCTTTGCCTAACACTTCTCTAAAGTTTCAATTTGTGAGGTCATTTTGTGTGTTTGTAAGCAAAAGCTCATAATTTTTATTGATGTTAGTGATAATTGAGATGGCATTTTTATTTTAACCCTTATTTCTGTGGTTTATGAAACTTTGCTAAAAATTTATTTTGGATTGAAGTTTCAAAACTTTCACATCAACTCAGAAAGGCTCTCTTTTTAAAGTCTGAAGAAATGCCTAGAGGAAAAAAAGCAGTGGTTATCCATCAGTATTAAAATAACCAAAAACCCTCTGTACTTTTTTAAAATACTCCAGAAGACTTTGCAGTGAACACTTCAAACATAGCTTGCATATAGTCTTCAGAGAGGAATGAATAATTTGAAAACAGTTGGGAAAGGGATAAGATTTAAAGTGCTAGACAACAAAAATGTACTAAGTATTTACCCTATCAATGTAAAGTCCCTCAACAAGTGTGGGTCTCTCTTGCACTAACCTTTGTCTTTTCTCAAGGCACTCTCTTGAATGCACATATATGTTGATATATAGAAAATTGAATTATAACACCGTGGAAGACTAAGAGGGACAGAAAGGACTCCTGATGGGAAAAAGATGACCTCTTAGACAACAACATCAGGAACTCCTGAGAGTCAGCATTCCAGGCTCAGTGGATGAATTTAGGGATAGAAACAAAAGAACAGGACCTAATTCTGCTCTTTTATATAAATGATAGAGAACAGTTTTGTACATGCAAATCTAGGGACAGAACTGAGCCCAAGCCTGTAATTACATCAGCGTCAAGTGGCTGTCAGAGGAATTGCTGTGAGTCATTTGTACCAAGGCAACCTCCCGAATGCAAGTATAAGGATGAATGCAACCCTCTCCCCCCCAAAAGACTGACAGATATCTTATTAAGCAAAATGTAGGACAAAGCAGACAGAAGGCCTCAACTCCTATATAGATTTACTTATGTATATACTGATAATTGAGGACTAACCTAATGGGTACAGAAAAGTTGTGAGTCAGCCTGTTTGAAGCAGGAACTCATATTCCCATTTCCCATGCACTAATCATTTGACAACAATGCTCTGGACAACTACACTCCTGCACATGTGGTTATGGAAACAGCATATGCATCATCAAAATTAAACAGAAGTGGCACTTATAGGTAATGGACTCACTTCTTTCATGGCCATCAGCTCACCCGTGTCAACACTGATACAAGTATAGACTTTCCCATACTGGCCTTCACCTGCAGAATTACAATAAAAACAATGAACAACATCTCAAAACTTTTCTCAGCCTGCAAGATCTTCTCCCTTGGTTTTCCTTTTTATTTCAAAAGGATTTAAACTTGTAATGATTCTTCAATATAATTAAGCAATTATAATCCCGAATTCAAGATGGTTAAAAGCTAAGCACATTAATGCAAAAATGAATCAGAAGTAGAACCTCCTCGTGAATATGCAGTAAAAATCCAAGAATCTTCACATACAGTCAGAATCGATGGGGATTATGGCCAATAGTAACTACAGCAGTAAATGAAACCTGTCTACTGAAGTCAGTGCCAACATATAGGGCACTATATGTTGCATTTAACTTAGTGATCTTTCCATGTGCAGCATACCCTACAACGTCAATGGAAGTTGAACATATTCAGAAATTGCAAGGTGAAGCACAAAATGCAGCTGTTCAAAGCATGCTACTAAATAAATTCTAGCTACTGACTAGTGAAGATTTCAAAGGAAATGCTCGTTGCAATAGTATTTTGTGTATACTATTCTGTAAACCTTCCTTGTGTAGTGAAACAAACCATAATATTTACACCTAGATGCAAGACTTCAAACATAAATCTTAAGGTGAAACATGATCTGAATGTAGTATTTTAACCTACATGACAAGACGGTTACAGATTTACCTATTTTGTTTCCTCTCTGCCACTTGAAGGTTACCTTCCTTAGACCTACATGCATGATATTATCATAAGATTTGGGGGTATCGCAGACTTGGCCAATGATGTTCTTCCTCCTCATTTCTCTGTATCTCTTTTCTTCAAACAACTGGACAGACTTCTGAACAGCATCAATAGGACCTTGCTTGGAAGCAGTGTCTAAAAAAAGAGTGTTGCACAAATTCGTTGAGTCAGAAACTTACCCCCTACATCTGAATTGCTTGTTTACTCTTTTGCCACTACTGTATTATTATGAAACAATGTTGAACTATTTTCTTAATGGAAGTTCAAACAATAAGCAAAGTGGAAATAAGGAAAACAAAAATTGTGTGTTCTGGTTTAATATGAAACTTATTTCATGACTTAGATGAAATATTAAATTCCCACTAACACGATTCAAAGAAATTCGCTACACTGAAATAATACATTTACAATATAATTTATCTACTTTGAGCTTTTTATTAAAGCACTGATCATTAGTTCGGATATTATTACATTTGAGTTATTACCATATGGAAAAGGGGGAAGGAAGAGGTTTACCGTTTTCCTTCCTTTGTTTCCACATGTGCTACTTTTCTCAAATTTAAATAATTCTGAAGTGTGGTGTGAACCTCTCAGTTCTTTTGTAAACCTTTAGATCTAGAGATATCATGTAATAACCTAACTTCTCAAAAATGCCTTCCATCAGCTGATGGCAACAAGCATGCTGGCAACAATTAGATAATGCTTGGTTCTGCCTTGAATGCAGGGGACTGGACTTGGAAACCTGATGCTATGATTCTATTAGTATTAATTTTAAATATCAAGAACAATAGAGATATTGCCTCAAAATACATACTTACATACTGTTCTTTTGTTAGCCTTCTCTGGTATCAGAAATCAGTATTTTTCTGAAGTATAGCAATAAGGATTTTTTTAAAATTTTTTATTTATTTATTTATTTATTTTGGAAAAAGCATTCAGACTTAGTTAAACTTGAAATATGTGTATAAGTAGCCTGCCTTTGCCTCTCACCTTTGGTCTGATTGATGAGAGTTCGAAGTTCCCAACTCCTTCGTGCTGATCCACTCAAATCTCCTTTTGGATACAAGGGCTCTGTAAAAACAGTAACATGAGAAATTATGTTGCATAGAAATCGTTTTAATTTATTTTAAAGGTTATAAATAAAATAAGTATTACCATATTCAACAACAGGTGAGATTTTACATTTCAGGATTAAAACACCAGATCATTTAACAACTCACACTGATCTTCTTTATGGCATTTGATGCAATACAGTCACATTCTTTGAACTTTGAGATAATTTAGTATTTTTAGAAATAGTAATAATAATAGACTGTAGAAATGCAGCATCTGTGTACATAAAATGTGACGTAGAAGCACAAAATAATCTAACCACAGGCAATCCAGCCTAGTTGGTCTTCCCTTCAATACCAGACACTGGTAAAAGGGAATGATCAGGCAAACAAACAAAAAACAAAAAAAAATTGTTTGTTAGATTTCTTCCAATTTGGAAACAAACAACAAAGTCTACTATATTGAAGCTCCAGTCATACGTGATGGCTGAAGCACTGAGGACTTCTATGAAAAATACAGTAGAATGAAACTTCTTAATGAACAAGTTTGTTTTTCCAAGGAAGTTGTATAAATATATTTCACTTATGGTCCTACGCAGATGAGGGGTGAGAGAAACCTCAGGAGGAGCAGAGGACCAGACCATCATATTATCTACCATGTGGATCTGCAAGTACTGGTGGGTGCAAGTACAAGCTCTGGGGACTCCTGTAACACTGCTGCTGCAATAGCAACTGCAGAGGCTTTACTTCCGATTCACAGCCTGAGAAACCCTCCTCACCTCACAGCCAGGTTATTGTGCTGAGGTGTATGAGAAGAGTAGATTTTGGTCACTGATATAGGGCATCCTCTAAATGTCTCTATGGTGCCAATCTCATTTTGAATACTGTAGTCACTACAGTGTAGTGGAACATTCCACTCATCTATTAAAAAAGCCAAACAAAACTATTCTAAACACAGGTACCAAGCTGCACCTGCCCCCATCCCCCCCATATCCTTCCCCTCCCCCCTCCCCCCCCACACCATGCAGACTTGGGAAAATGTAGATGTTCTAATTTGAAATTTTGGTCTTTAATTTAAATCTAACACAGTAAAGACCTAATTAGAAATAAAGAACTGATTGAGGAATTTTTAAAGGGAGATGGAATTGGTCAGGAGAGGGAAAATACATTAATCACATGAATCATTTGCAGATCCAGATCATAATCTGTTATTGAAACAATCACCTTCTCGCTCCTCAGTGGGACTTGAGTGACGGCTCAGGGACCTAAACTGCAACTCAGCTGCTATGGAAGCCAGTCGATCATTTTCAGGGACACTGGAACCCCTGTTAAAACAAGCCACTGGACTAATTAGCAACTGAGCTCTACTTCTACAGTGACAGAACCTCTGAAGCCTAGGAGGAGAGTGCATCCACCATGATCCCTATAATAAAAGCCACACAAAGGCAAAACCACTTCTTGGGAAGTATACTGAAGCACTGCGTATCTCCAGCATTTTTTTTTCCTGTTCTCTGCATAACTTTATTTAAATCCTGGATGGAGAAGCTGTCCCACTCCACCAACCTAAAGGTCTGAGCACATGTGGTGACAAGCACCTAAAACTTCCATTGATTACAATGGGAATTACAGGGGTTTAACACCTTGCTAGATCAACCTCTAAGTATGTCAGAGCTATACTCGGCACACAGATCTATTTGAAAGGTAAGTACTACCAGAGGACAAAACCTTGCACAAAATAATTTAGAGGCTATATGTATGCAAAATTAATAAACAGGTAAAGAAACAGTTAGAAAGACAAAAGGAAGTTTGCTCAAATACTAGGTCTAGATAAATACAAAATGAACCACCACAACCTTCTCTATTCTTAGAAATTCAACAATTAAATTGGAAAAATTAGTATAGAAATAGCACAGATTCAAAGCATCCAAAAGCTCAATCTACACGAGTAGGTCAAATTGCTTTGCATTCACTTTTCAAATTGCATGGCACAGTATTTTAAGAACAGCCTTGAATGAATTATGGTAGCATTTGTGCACCACACGCTGCTTAGTGTAGCTGGTTTAGAAAGTTCTCAAATTCTATAAATTATATGAACTTAATGTAAATGTCAAACAGATTAAAGCTTTGTTTCTACACTATTACAGTGGCTAGGCCTCCACCCTCTTAAATAGAATAGAGCCTTCTTTAGGGAAGAGATTCTTTTTCTTTCATAGAACAACTTCATTATAAATGAGAACTACAATTAAGGCAGCAATCTGCAGATTGCATGTTGGAAAAGTTTAGAACACTCCTTTTATTTCATTACAAACTGAATTTCACTTTAAGTGGGTTATACTGTACACAGAAAATTACAGTCATTCCTGAATGGCAATTCCATTCAATGGTCTGTGCTACACATTTCCGGTTTCCATAGTTAGCTTTTAAATACTATTATCTAGTTCATGGGTTATCAGGGTTCAACTTAAAAATACAGAATGTGCACATAAGAATCCACAGCCTCTGTTGTAGAAGAAAACACTGCAGTTTATTTATTATTCCTAACTCCCAGAAGAGTGGCAATAAATATGGCTCCAAGAACGGCATGCCAATTTCCTGGGAATTATTTCTTTGATGAGCATAATACACAGACTTCTGTACAACACTGCAACCATTCCAATTTTCAAATATTATTGACTCAAGGATTATATATGCGAATGGTCTTACGTGAATGCCCAGTTCTTAAAAATTAGTATTTCTTTTCCTTCCATCAACTACCGTAGATCATTTGATTCTCTTGTAGTTTGATAAAAAAAATTCTGTAATTCTCTTTTTAATCAGTTTTTTTTAAATGAAAATTAGAAACACATCGTAACTGTTACAGATAACACTACACACAGGTGTGCCATCACAAATCGCTTACAAATCTGTCAGTTACATCCCATGGTATAACATCACACCAAAGCAGAAAACAGTCAAAAACTGTAATTGTATCGCCCTGTTACTCCTGTCAGGAAGGAACTCCATTTCAAGTAACCCCCATGCTCCATGGTGGGACTTGAAGGTGACAGGAGAAAAGAAGATGGGGTAAATTAGGGATGATCTGTTCTACATGGTCTGTAAGGTAAGGGGAATATTTAAATATCAAATCAATTCTATGGGTGGCTTTTAGAAATGACCAATGCTACTCAAACACATCGCTTTTGGTTTATGAAACTGACAGAGCTTCTTAATGAAGGTTATAGTTCAGCTGAGCATTAATTATTCTGTCTGTAAGCCTTGAAAGGGATCTTTAAAGTGCTTGGCACTGCTGATCACTACTGTTACGTCTTCTGTAATGATCCTCTTAAAGTGGAAATACAGAGAGTGTTTGATAAATACACAAGCATCATCCATAAGTGTTTTTTCCAAAGGTCAGGACTGTTATTTTAGTGAACACAGGATGTACTATACAGTTAGTTTCTACATGTAGAGACTATTTTAGGATGCGAATCAAAACTTTTAGCATGAAAACCACAGAATGTGAAGTGATAAGACACTTTGGAGATAAGCTCGTTAGAGCATTTTGTAATAAGATCTTCCCTTCCCTATGCCTGAGGCACTCTTCCTGAAATGATCTGTAAGGCCACAACTTACTCCTCTTCAAACATCTTAAAATTCATTTCTATTGTGGCCACCCTCAACAAATCAGCTGACTGTGATGGTTGGTTGAATAGCAGTTGAGGATAGCGGATATTATATTAATTATTATTATTATTATTTTAAACCTTTAAAATGGTTCAGACTATTTAAGTTGTGTACATAACTCATCTATGTAACCAGGGCAATCTTATTACTATTGCCCTGTTCTTTCTACCTCCCCTTCCCTTCTTAATGTTTGCTGCATCTGCTTGTTGCATTTTATTTCAAATGAGTTTGTAACATCTTCAGAGCATGAACCAGGTTTTGTACAATGACAAGCACAACAGAGCTCTTGCACTACGACCAAACAAAGGAGTTAAAACACGAGTTATTTAGAGATCCTGAGATTCCAGACACAGTCACCATTTGTCTCGTAGTATTAACAGTATTTTAACTGCACAAATCCTCTTAATGTAAAAAAACGGAGGGTTTAAACAACAAACTGCTATTCACTTATGCACTTAAAATCATACCTCTGCACATTATTACCTATTATAACTAAAAGTATGGCTCATGCTTTCAACAGATGTGCCATGATAATGATATGGTTATGCTCATGATTATTTGCTGAATATTGTCTCAGTGCTCAGAGTTGTGGAGGAAGATGTGTCCTCAGGCGGCAGGGGTTGCAACCTGAATTAGATAACATTGTCACAGTTCAGGGTAAATGAACTTGTATTCCCCCTTTGTGGCCCAGCAAGGGAACCACTTTCAGGCATCTAGCTTCCCAACTGTTACATCTCTTGGGTAGAGATTGTCTCTTTCTCCCTTGAGATCGAGGTTCTTTCCAGGCCACACAGTTCCCTGCCTATACTGAGAGTTCCCCAGACAGCCAGACTACTTAAACAAGCCTGCTTTGCTTTCCTTTTCAGAGGCTACAGAAAATTACACACAATTATAAACTACCTCTCAACTTTCCCTAAGCAAGCACATTTATTCTTAAGCTCCGAACACTTTTCAGGGTTTAAATTAGTCATGTCTCCTCTCTAGAGACATTACATACAATAATACAAAGATTTGCATTTTTAATAATATGACCTTCTAAGTTACTTAAACTTAATTCAATAAGGTTTGTCCAGGAAATTGCTCTATCTGCCATAAACACAATTATGATGTAACACAGCAGGTCTAAGTTCAGAGCAATGCAGGTTGTTTGAGGGGGATAAGGTGTGGTCAATTAGCCACAGTAAGTGTGTTGTTATGCCAACAACAAGGAAGCAAAGGGAAAGAAGCTTGAACATGGACATGGGAGAATTATACGAGAGGGAAGAGTGGAGGAGAGAGAGGTGGAAAGATACGTAGAGGGGAAGTAGGATAACACAAACATGAGAATTAGGACTTTGAACTTGATAAAAAAGGCAAGGAGGAGCAAGTGACAGCAATCCTAGGAGAGGAAGTTGAATTTAGCAGTAATTTGGATGGACTGCAGGGGAGTATGGAGAGGCCAGAAGAGAGAGATTGCAGGAGATGAGGCAAGAGCTTACCAAGACATCAAAGATTTCTGTGGTCAGGATGCAGAGAAATAAGCAGACTTAGAAACCACGGAGGAACCAAAAACATTTAGGAATGGCCAGATGCGAGGGGACAACGAAAAATGTGACACAAGGGTTGCAATGGGAATAATAATAATGATAATGGGAAGATACTGGAATAGATTTGTCCTGCAGCTTACTAATGCTCTTTGAAAATGGTACTGCTACGAAACATGCTTTGGTCATGTTCTGATTCTGCACAGGTAAAAATCCACAAACAACTTTGATTAACTTGCATATTAAAACCTCCTTGAGAAATACACATGCAGTGGAACAGTTAATCACTAATAACCTATCAAAGCAAATCTGTATTATAGTGAGGATCTGAATGGAACATGTTAATCGAATGAGTTAATGTATAGTCTTTTGACCAAGATGTAAAGTCAAAACAGTATGTTCAAATTACCATTTTGCTTTAGGTCGATGCACATTTATAAACATGCACTTTTCTAGTATAATAATTGCACTTAACTATTGAAGAAGCCACTGGAACACAGGATGGAATGGCATTTCACTGTTTAAATTATCTACTGGCATGTATTTAAGTGGGAGCAATTTGCATGGGTGATGTAAAGAAAAATGAGACGTCTGCATTGTGGAGTGGAACTACCTGGTATCATTTGCACTGCTGACAGCTTTTGGTGGAGTTGAGTCGCTACCGATGGGAGCGGGGCGACTGCCAGCAGAGCTGCAATGGTTCCGTACATCACAAGGGCCACTCCGTGTGCTGCGATGAGAAGACAGACTTCAGGAGACAGTTAAAAAAGTGGATGGAGTTGAAAATTTAATTTAAAATACAATAGTGAAACAAAAACAGTGTCGATTTTTAAAATGTATTCATAGGGGAAAAAGTTTTTGTTTTCTGTAAAATAAATTTGGTCCCTGGAGTTTTAGTAGCAGAGCAGTCAATAGGCAAAACAATCACCTAAAATGCAAAGAAACCAACCAACATTTCAACAGTTACCTTTAGAAAAGCTCCCAGTTTGTGTGTGAAAATGCATGGTTTTGAAAAATGTTGGATGCATATTCTGAGGCCAGGCTAAAGCCCCTTTGATAATACAGCCCTTTATTTTATGTGGAAGGGTACATGAGAAAATTAGTTTGGAAGACTAAAAAAAATATTTTAGCCCTATTTCTAGACCAAAACTATTTCAAACTTTTAATGGGAAATAATTATGTGAATCTATTTTAAAAAATATTTAACATTAAGATACAGAAATGCCACCATATTCAAGGTTGTCATCTTTTTAAATCTCATCTAAACTAAACTACAAATGCAAGGTGAGGCATTACACACACACACACACACACACACACACAGCTAGTTAACTATCTGTATTTAAAATACTGAATCTCATTACAAAATATTGTTTTCCCAAAGCAATTTTGTAAAGAAGGAAACAAAGAATGACATTGAAGTTGGAAAGCATGCAACAATGAAAGCATCAAACAAAGAAGAAAATGCATCATCTCTAAAAGCATGCCTTTAAAATACAGATTTCTTTTACTCTTTTTAAAAATCTCCTTGGTTTTTTCCTCTTGCAAAAACAAATACTGGCTTTAACAGAACAAATGTTTTAGAAAAACAATTATATTAAGTTCCCTGAATTAAACAAACAGCTTCAGTAACATCACTTTCAATGAAAAGGGAGAAGGCTGACATTTAAGAATTTATACAAGCATGGAATACCTGAACCCTTCAGGAGTTGGGATGATAAGGTGAGGATTTGGTGGATCACTGTGACATCGAGGTACCTTCACAGGACGGGGACTGTTTCGATGAATAGCTGCAAATGTTAAAAGTCAACATATAGCTATTATAAAAATATCAGAAAAAACACCTTTTATGGTATGTGATTTTGTTAAAGTTTCTTCCCCCAATTAAGCAATTACATCAGTTCAGTTTCTATTTACATCAGAGTATTTTATTTGTTTACATAAAATCCAAAACGTGTTTTAAAATCATAGAATAATAGGGATGGAAGGGACCTCACGAGGTCATCTAGTCCAACCCCCTGCTAAAAAGCAGGACCACTCCCACTAAATCATTTTAAATATAATACTAATCTTACTAGTAGCTCAGCATCACATTTCTATAAAATATAAACAGCCATTAAAACAATCAAGGGAATAAAAAATAGCTATGATAAGATGTGCATTTAATGAATATATAGGAACTGTATTTTCATTTTTTCAACTTCACAGGAAAGGGGTAACTGATGACTTTTAATGCTGTAAAAAGTGTAAATAATAAACAAAATGTTAAAAACTGAATAAAGCCAACACTATTGCTTTCTAAGGTACACTTGGCATCAAATATTAATTTTCTAGACAACTATGTAAAGCAAAGCATGCTGGACAAATGCCATGCATATATGCGGTAAGCTAAAATATTACTTTTTTTCCAGGACCAAAAGGTATCAGCCGTGACTTCGTGCATTCTGTTGTGGCTGAAGCATCATTTGCAAGTTTTTCAATATTTGGGGCTCATCTGCATGCTAAAACTACTGTTTTAACCCAAATGAACATCAGTCTCATCTCTGAACTAGCTGCACTGTGACTTGAGGGAGGTTATAGAAGAGCACAGAACACTTGGCTGAGTTATTCTAAATAGTATTTATCGTAGATGAATAACAACTGTAAAGGAAAGCTCAAGATGGAGCAAAGGGTATGAGAACAGAAAAGCAGCTGATTCCCGTGCAAATTTACAGTCCAAATTGCTGGCGTTTATATAATAAAATGAACTCTAGCTCTAGACTCAAGGAGGAGACACACATTTGATATGTGAACTGGAGACAGGAGGATCACAACTGGAGTCAACTACCCTGCCATAATAAGCAACGTGCCTCCCATCAACCAAAATGAATAATTAATACTGTGCAATGACCAAAAAATATTGGACACTCCTTTTTAAAGAAGTTAGACATCTGTGTAACTTCACCTGTCTTTCTGTATATTAAATACAGTGTTTTCTCCCAATACTGCAAAGACTCGCATACATGCCGAATGCTGTGCTCAATGGGACTTACTCAAGGTTCATTGAAGTGAAGCATGCATGTTAGCCTTTGCAGAATTGGTACCTTTGCACCCTATTTACAATAACAGTCAACTGAACACATATACTTGTAATAACGCTTTTTATCTTTCTTTCATTATGTGCAGATAAGTGTTTTACTTTTATATTAAGTTCACTGCACTTAAAACTACGCAAAAGGATATGCTTTTTCCTCCACTTGTAGTTCTTTTGTTTCCCTCCCTCTGTGTATGATATCCTCAGTCCAGCCCTGGTACTTTCTTTCTTCCCAATGCAACTTATCTGTACTTTACATAACATCCATGCTTTCTCACTCTCCTGTTTCTCTCCGGATAATCCCTTCATTCCCCCTACCATCTAAACCCACCTACCCTCCAACATGGTGCGGGAGAGCTATTTATGCTTTCTGAACCAGCAGATACTCCCCATTCCATGTCCTGCCTTCACACGTACAACATGGGTCAATCCAACGTAAAAATGGGAGGGACCCATTGGCATCTTCAGGAAAAATGAGAGTTATGACTGTCTCCTAATGACTAACTGCGCTGGCAAAGAGGCTGGGAATGAGATAAATTATTAGACAGTGTTCCTAACCACAGCAATGATGCTAAAAAGAAACAATAATTGCAATGTAGGCAGTAAGCAGTCAAAGTTATTTTGGGAGTTTTATCTTCCCGAATCTAACAAAGATACTGGAAATACTGCACAGACATCAGCCCAGAAGTTTCCTACAAGAACATAAGATAGAAACATATGTATGAAAAAAGTTAATATTCCTCATGCATGAGGTATCACAGCAAAGAAGTTTACCTTGTTAACGAAGGACATTTTTAACCTTGACAAAATACAAGATGGTTTACAAGAGTTCCAGGTACAAACAGAAATATTCTATTGGCAAGGCAGTTTGATTGCATTTAAAGTCCAACAGACTGTCGCATCTCTGTTGTAGCAGCACTACCAAACAGTGACAGCAAAGAAAAACTCTGCAGTAACATTTGCTCTTTGGCACTCCAATTCATTTTAAAGTTCTGAATAAATAATAAAATTGATTATAATTTTAGGTGCACTGAGTTATAAATTTGGCCATGCTTCTTCTAACCTCCATTTTACAAAATATCACACTGCATTTTGTTAGGCCATACAACCAATAAAGATATTCACAATAGCCTGTAGTTACAATATTAACATTTTACACAGACTGACATTTAACTTAGGCTCGAAGCCATTTGGAAGAGCCAATTTCCTATTGTAGATAGTAATTACAAATTTACCGCTGTATACTCTATCACTTTTGAATATGATTATTTCAGCTCATAAATGGAATTCATTTTTAATACTAAAACAAAAATAAATGTGGTAAGTGATTCATTAGTCACTTACAAAATAATTAGGGCTTAGATAATCTTTTATGAAAATATTTACAAGCAATATATGCTCAATGCAAACTAATGTAGTATTATTTGTTCTTTAAAAAAATTAATTGGCATAATTTTATTACATACTCTACATATAAATATACACATATATTTGGTTTGGAACCAAAACAGTAATTTTAGGCAAGAAGCAGATTTGTAAACTTTAGGATACAATGCCATATTTAACTCATGAGTGAAAATTATTGCAAGTAGCTCATTTTAGATCTTGTAAAATGTTTTGGTTTTCTGTTAACCGGAATCAAACAGCAAGGAACATTTAAACACTTCCTTTGAAACAATTGTAATATCTGCATTATCATTTGTGTCTACAAAGCTTCAGTGTAAGATAAAAATAAGCAAAGTAAACATATGTATTGCATGGAAATTTCTTCACATAACACATCAAAACATTTCAGACTTGTCTACATGGCAAGCTACTGAGCAACAATCCAAGATCTGAATCTGCAGTGTACCAGCGTACCATACAGTAATGTCATTTTGGACACTGCTACTATCAAGTTCTGGAACATGGCATGGCCTTCAATACATTTTAGCAACGTCCACACAGGACATTACTATGTAGCAAACCTGTGCTCTTTAGATTCACACCATGATTTGCCACACAATGACTTGCCATGTAAATAAGCCTCCATCTGGGATAATTTAGTACATTATATATCTAGCTTGCTCTTACAAAACTTTGCTTCTGGCCTGAACGTGAAGTTCTGCTGTGGCCACCCTGTCACTCTTCTATTGTTATTTGCAATGGGATCAGCTACAGAAGAGGCCGTTATAGAGCCCAGACTTTCCCCAAAGCTACCGCTTCTCACAGCCACAATTCTTTCTTCAGAAGACTTGTTGGGACTCCATTGGGAGCCATTTAAGGACTCTAATTAGCCCTGGTCTACATTACAGAGTTAAGTCCACATAAGTGGCCTTACAGCAACCTAACTCTGTGAGTGTCTACCCTAAAATGTAGCTCCTCCTGATGTATCTACCCCATACGCTGACTTAGTAACTTCACCTCCATGAGCGGTGCAGCACTCTCAGTGTAGTTGGTCAATGCAGTAACAGTGTCGACGCTGTGTTGCTTATGCTGCTGCCTTTCAGAAATTGTCCCACACTGACAGTTAAATCGATGCAAGCACTCCTGGTGAGGACGCACACTACTGACACAAGAAGTGTAGTGTGGACTTGCAAAATCAATTTAACTACTGTGGTGGCTGTACATTGATAATTCAGGTCGACTTAATTTTGTAGTCAAATCTTGTCCTTAGTCAGAGGTATAAAGTGAATGACTGGAAGTAGATATTTTACTTTAAAAAAATCAAAACCAAAAACACAAAGCCAAAAGACTAACCCAACCTGAAAATATGGACTGTTTTCATTTTCCACCTTCTTTGTGTTAACACTTCCATGGCTTAATGCTGACTCAGACGGTGATGTTCTCACACGAACAACCAGGAAAAGCTTTAAATGTACCTTTGAATAGTCAACTTTAATGTTTTAAAATGAACTTCCAATCAAATTGTTATTCTTCACATTTATTTATACAAACTACAGTATCTAGGTTCCAGAAGAAATGCCAGTAACTGCTGCCTTACCAAGGTACAAACCTGTAACAGGACTGTGAGGTTTTCCAATTACATGGCCAATACATTCATTCATCAGAGCTTGTAAACTCTAGAAGAAGGGGAAAAAAAAAGTTACAATATTGTACACCGCACAAGATAATTGCCAAAACAAAAATAATTTACCTAGATTTGGAAAAATTAGTAAGCCAAATTTTCTCCATATTTGACTGAGCTTTTAAATTTGTTTTCAGACATAAAACTCCCAAACCCCAAAATATGTTTCTTCCCAACAAATATTAGCTATATAATTATGTATGCTGCTAAAGTAAATACATTTGTAAATGTATGAGGTAGCTTAGACAATGATTGCAACATGATTTTTCTAACAATCAATTTTCATAGGATAAAATCCACAATAGCAGGCTGCTATTGCTTAAATATACTAATAAATGCAAGGTCTTTCATATGTAATACTAGTACTTCAATCTATTTCATTAAACTCTGGGGCCAAAAGTTAGAAATCCCTAGCTACTGATGGAATTGCCAGAATCAAGTAGGCAAAAGGACTGAACAATGATAGAGAAATTGGATGAGATGGTACCTTTTATTGTACCAACTTCCGTTGGCTAGAGACACAAGCTTTTGAACATGTACCAAATTCCTTTTCAGGTCCAGGAAACCTGAACAGACCTGAAGAAGAGCTGTGTATAAACTCGAAAGCTTGCCTCTCTCACCAACAGACGCTGGTCCAATAGAAGGTATTAACTTACCCATCTTCTCTCTCTAATATCTTGGAACTAACACAGCTATAACCACAACATTATATGAATATGTAATAAAACAGACTCTCTATACTATGACGCTAGTAGGAGCTATATGCAATCATTGACAAAGACCATAAACTTAAGTATCATGTTTAATGAATAAATTGCCTTATTTTCATTATCTTTTCTCTCCCTCTTTCTCTCTTTTTTAAAAAAGTGTTCTCTCTCATAGAGATAAGTAATCTGGCTGACAACATTCAAAAATACTGTTTACTCTAGGACAGGGGTTGGCAAACTTTGCCGACCCCTGTGCCGGCCCCTCCTCCTCAACCCTCAGCTGGTGCCGATGGCCCACTCGTGGAAAGAAGCCACCTGGAGTGGCTCCTCTCGCAGCGTGGCTGGGGACCCCTATCCCCAGGCACACCGTGGAAAGAAGTTGCCTAGAGTCACTCCTTTTGGCGGCAGCACACCACAGAGAGGAGCTGCTCTGGGCGGCTTCTTTACACGGTATGCCTGGGGCATGGACACGGCAGGGACCTCCGCACTGCAGCTGCCTCTGAAAGAAGCCACTTGGTGGCAGGAGTGGCAATTTCTGTGGCGCCACAGAGGATGCCGAGTGCCGCTCCGAATGGGCTTGTGTGCCACTGCTGGCACGTGTGTCAGGGGTTGCCTACCCCTGGGCTAGGATATAGTGCTCCACTCTGACATAGCTAGCATAAGAGGAGCGCCCCTCTTCTGTTCTCTCATAACTCAAGCAATTCTTTCAAAGAAAGATGGTCTTGTAGTTAAGGTATGGAACTTGGACTTAGAAGATGGAGGTCAATTCCCAGCTTTGCCACATACTGTGTGAGAGAATTTGGATGACTTAATCTTTCTGTGCTTCAGTTTCCTCATTTGTAAAACAGGTGAACTAACGCTTCCCTATCCTACAGGCTTTTTCTGAGGATAAATTTATTAATGGTTTTTGATGTAGTGTATAACAACTATTGAGACAGTCATAAGGACAGACAGACAGTTACTCCACTCAGCTAAAATTCCTCCAGCAATTCAAAGGCACAACACTGGAAAGTGTAGCTAGACAAACTGAGACCCCACATAAAGTGATTTTTTTTTTTTTTTTTTTTTTTTTTTTAAAAACAGGGAGAGTAATTAATCTCTGGAAGAAAATATTGAGTAATGTGATAGGACAGGTCATCACAGAAGACTTTAAATCAAGATAAATGCCTTTCTAAAATACATGCTATAGCTCAAAACAGAGTTTGGAGTTGCCACAGGAATTTTTCTGTGAAATTCTATGGCCTGTGCTATACAGGAGATAAGACTAGAGCATAACTGCCCCATCTGAACTTTAAAATCTATTAAATTGAATGCAGGTGTAAGCTTACACAACCCCAACTGAATTCAACTCAGTCTTTTTCTGTATATACCAGATCTGACTTTAGCTCAGCTATCCTGAGGTGTTATTGGGTATTTTCTTGATATTCATGTGCAGTTCCCATTGCAAATCCTACTCTTTTGCAAAAGTGCAAAGGTACCTGTGACACTGTCTGGATTAGGGGGACCATCATATTATTTAATAACAATATGTCAATAACTGCAATAATTCATGAGATATGGCAGGTCAGGTACCAATAGAAAAGTTATAATTTGCTGAGCATGACTGTATTGTGCGTGCGTGCACCATATCTGTACTAAAAGTTATGCATGTTTGATATATCCGTATTCCAACTTGTGATGTATTTCTGGGAGACACCCCAGACCGAATGTCTGCCTCCAGCAATTGTCTCCTTTATGGCCCATTAAGGAATCTCATAGGCACAATGGGCCCAGGAAGAAATCTGATGACCGAGTCACCAGGACTTGCCCATGTGACTCTAGCCTCCAGTTTTATTTCTGTAAAATTCCACAGACAGCATGGAAGAGAGGGCAGAGGACATAAAAAACAGCTGCACTATCTCCATCTTGTCTATACAGCCTTCAGCTAACACCTACCTCTGGATCTATTCATCTACATCTGATGCTGTGAAACAAAGGACTGAGACCATCCAGTTAATGGAAGTATACCTGAGGAACTATCCAAGCCTGCAAATTCCAAATTATACTGAACAGCTGATTGCATATGGACTTTCAAATTATTTGTATGTATGTGATTTGCTTTAACCCTTTAACATTTCTCATAGTTTGCTTCTTTCCTTTTTATAATAAACCTTTAGTTTAGCTACTAAAGGATTGACTGGCTGAGTGTTATTTTGGTTAGATCCAAACATATTGATCTGGTAATGCGGCTGATCCTTTGGGGGTTAGGAGAACCCTTTTGGTAAACAACATGGGGTTTTAAGTAACTTATCTCTTTACTAGACCCAGTGGCTGGTTGGGAACCAGTGGCTGACATTCAGGAAAGGAGGCTGTTTATACTTTGTTGTGGCTTCTTGATAATCCCTGTGGGAGATCAGAAGCATTGTTTGTGACTGATTGGGAAGCCTGATTTTAGTGTCACCCATCAGTACAGAGAGAATCTGCTCTCCCTTTTGCAGTCTGCCCCAATCTTGGCATTTTCAGGTGGTTATCCCGGGCTGGCAGGATCACAGTACCTTTCAACAACCACAAGTAGCCAGAATCTCCAGTTTAGGTTTTATCATATAATTAACTCATCACACTCCCCCTTAATATTATGCTGAGGTGTTGATTCCATACACATTCAAAGGAAAGAGTACTATGATCCCAAAACACAAACACCACTTCATATTTATTTTCTCAGTCTCCTATCAAATCCTGACACAGCAAAACTCTCCTCATCTTATGAGAACTGAAGAAATGACATCATAAGGTACCAGGACTACAAATAGATGTATTTTTAAAAAATATTTGTACTAGCCAAGTCACAGGGTTCTGCCATTGGGGATTAATGCTCTTTTGCTTCCTGGAACAGCAGAGCTGAAAAATGCTGCAGAGATAATGATGTATTGACTCTGGTCACTTTGTTTTTAGCAACCTGCCCTGGTTTTTAAATAAATGCAGACACGCTAGTGGAAAAAAAGAAAAACTGACTGAGAAAAATATCTGGCACAATTCCAAAGGAAAGCTGACTTTAAATAAAAGTGAACACAATCAATCACCATTAATATTATCCCCTGTGTTCTGCTCCTTTTGTGGGAGCTATTCTTTTACTTCTACTGCAGACCTGTAACATACCATATTACAGAAATAGAGCTGCCAGGATTCTGTTTCACAGAAACACCCAAAATCAAACACAAACTGCTTTACCATATAATTTAACAGTAAGAAGGCAAGATTCAAATTTTGTATGCTAGTATGATTTAGTTCTAAAGAAACACAGCTAGACTGTAATGCTTTATGTTTGTTCCATACATGAACTAAGGCTATTAAAAATACATTTGATAAAAAACAGTATTAGGTTGATTGTAAATTAGTAACTGCAAAGTATCCCAGGTTATGAATGTAGCTACTACACAAAGGTTTCAGTACAAGAGAAACCTGTCATGAAAATTTTAATTTTTTGCATAATAATGCCATTAGCATGCACTATTCAGAAGCTTGCAATCTAAATCAGAGTAATCAGTATTCAGATTTACATAGAACAGTCTCAGAACAATAATCAGACATAAGTGCGTAGAAAACATTTCTGATAACAAACAGATAACAGATTTTATTGATTGAAACTGAACTAAAACCAGGTTGGGCTAAATGTGAAAACAATTAAATTCCATACCAAGAAATCATCTTCAGGCAAAGCTGAAATAAAAGCTGGCTCAATGGCTTGAAGAAAATCAAAACCTTGCGTTGCCCACCTGTCAAGCAGAAGAGAAGCGTTCATTAGCCAAAAAAAATTACATAAATATCACATGAATTCTAGTGACTTATCCTAATGTAAATAATTAAAGATATGTCTGTATTACAAAAGAAAAAGAAAAACGAAGAAAGATCCATGGCAGCAAATCTCAGAGCCCAGATCAACTGATTTGGACTCACAGGCCTCACACTACTCCAAGGTTAAAAACAGGAGCATAGATGTTCAGATTTGGACTGGTGCCTAGGATATGAAACCCTGCAAGGCAAAGGTGGGTCCAAAGGCCAGGCTCCAGCCCAAATACAGATGTTTACACTGCTATTTTTATCCCAAAGTGAGAGCCCAAGTCAGTGGACCCAGGTTCGGAGGCATGCTGCTTTTTTGGTTCTTCCCCCAGTGTAAACCTACCCAATGACTGCCAATTTCCTGCATATATTAACAAAAGTCCTGAAACAGTTTGGATTTAGGCATAGAGTGAAATAGACTTTTGCCAATGAATTTGTTTTTAGCCAGGTGATAAATGGACATGAAATTCTGAACTTTTAATATGGATGTCACCAAATAAAGGTAATAGGGCTACATTCTGAAGGCAAGCTTTGTCTGTCTAGACAGGTGTGTAATGAAGAGGCCGGTGTCTATGTGCACCATGTTCCTCTCCTGGCTCCCTTGACTGTCATACACCCTATACTGCCAACAGCCAGTATGGGGCTTGCCCAGATTGCACCCTGTGGAACACCACGCCCAAGACCTCTTGAAGACGACGACAAGCTATCCATCACTTCACTCTGAGATCAATTAGAAGAACTGGCAAAGCCAACCTAGAATAACTGCACCTTCACTTGGTTTCCACAGTTGATAGAGCAGTATTCTGTGATGTATATAAAAAAACCTCTACAGGAGACAAGTGCAGCAGAATGAACGTCTCATGTGGTTCACAGCTACACAGAGATCATCCACAAGTGACAACTGCACTCCTTAGTGCTTCAATGAGGCCTGAAATCCTGTTGTAATAGGTATACAATATCAATGCTGGTCAGATTCTACTAGAGTCCACTTGCTAATACCGTATCTTTGATTTTGCCCGGAAAAGAGTTGTTAATGACTCCTTATTAGAGTAGTTGCCAAGATCTTATGTTCTTGACTGGACACTTTAAAACCTATTGTGGGGGGAACTGATATAGCCTACTTAAGACTTTAGCTGGCTGTGGTACCTAACCAGGCCAATGACCCAGCTCTTCAGATCCTACTTCTGACAGCAAAGAAAGAAATCTCTGTGCATCAAGTGCTTCCACCCTATAAATTCCAATCTTTGCTTGGGCTTGTCTAAGATGGACTCACAGGCCCCTGTCATTTCCAAATCCAGAATTCCCTCCGGAGGGCAAGAGGCACCTCTGCGATTGGGGCAGCCCCTCCTCATATGGGACTTTATCATGGCGATGGGGATTGAAATGGACTCCTCCCATTCCCCATGCACTCCCACCACCACCAACATAGAGGAATGAAGGTATTAATTAATGATTTAATGGCAGGACACAAGCCAACAGTTCTGACTCCACCTATATTTCCCTCCGCCCCCCCTTCTTTAGACAGGAATTAGATACAGTGCTCCTGTCAGATAATCTCTAAGCTATTATCTGGAAAAAACAAAAAACAGCATTATCAGGTGCTTAAGTAGCCTCTGGAATCCCAGTGGCTCCTCTCCCCCACCCCCAAATCTGAAATGGCATCCCTGGCCAGGCCACAGGGAGGGAGAGAGGCCCGCAAGGAGGCATGGAGTGATGGCTGGCACCCTATTCTGAGCCTGTGTTGGGTGCCCTGCCACTGTGACAGGGAACGACACTGCAGTTCCTCCCAATGGTATCCCACTCCAGCACCCCCTCCCCTTGGTAGTGTCCTCTGTTTGGGAACTTGAATATGGCAATCCTAGGGTCGCTTTGTTCTCACGGCCTCGGTTTCTGGAGCTGGCAGGAGCGAGACTGCCCTGCCAGCAGCAGCCGCTGTCCCCAATGCCTGGACTGGACACTGGACTCAGGCTTTGTGACCACGAGCCCAGCAGCCACGGGGCTGGAGCATGGCAGCCAAAGGGAGCGGGGGGGTGGCTCCACGCTCAGCGCACAGGCAGTCTGGGGAGAGTGACCCAGATGCAATGGCAGGTGCCAGGGTGGTGAGCAAGGTGTGACCATGCTCCTGAGAGGCAGATGCCCAAAGAGGATGAGGAAGGTGAGTACTTCAGGGGGCATGTGGGAGAGCATTTCATGGGAGACAGGTTCCGCAGGCAGGCGCTGGTTCCAGAGGATGTCACCAGCTGGTGACAAGGTTCCTTTGGGGCAAAAGCAGGAGTGTTGGGACTGCAGCTTGGACCTTTGCCACCTGCCTTGCCTGGAAGCACCTGGCTGGGCATAGGCGGGAAGGAAGGTTTCTAGGGAGCCAGAGAGTGCCCTGGCTCCCATATCACAGAAAACCAAGTCCCAAGTAGCTCCCACCAGATTCCCATCTGCCAACTCCAGGCAGGAGGGGATGTTTGCAAACAGTGGGTGCATCCCTCTAGGGCCGGGATCTCAAACTCAAATCACCACGAGGGCCACATGAGGATATTGGCCCGAGGGCCGCGTCACTGAAACCTTTTCATACGACGATACAAAGTATAGTCAAAAATGAAGAAAATGAAGTGTAATATAACAAGGCGTGCAATTAAAAGTCAAGATGGCAGTATCATCACAACGAAAAGTAAGCAAATAAACACTGAAAATTTTACATGATAGATTATAATTATTTTACCAATTTTGGGTGTTGTTGTGAACCACAGGAAGTAACTCTGTGGGCCACACTGCATGTTTGAGACCCCTGCTCTAGGGTACATGGAAGGCAGAAACCTGGGAAGGCAGGCATGTGATCCCCTTCAAACCCCCCTCTCCCCCACCCCATATCTCCTCTAGAAGATGCAAACGTGTTTGCTCTCAATGGGCGCTAAAATGCTTAGTTACAGCTGTGGCATTAACCATGGAACATTCAGGCAACAAGATAGAGAGCAAATAGGCTGGGATGAAAAGTCAACCATAACCCTTAGAGATCAGGTCACGTTCTGGAGGTAGTGTCAAAGGAGGCCTGGTAGAGAGGCTCTGCAGAGTTAAGAACCAACGTTGGCATGGTCAGCAAAACTCCAGGAGGCTCCTGCGGGCATGATCCTGCTTGACCTTGGTCACCACGGGAACAAGTGCAATACTGAGATAGGCATACATCAGTTTGTCGTCCCCCCCCCCCCCCCAAAGAAAGTGTCCATCACAGACAAGTGCCTGTGACCCTGCCCTAGAAAAAGAGTTGACACTTCCTGTTGCAGATAAGAAGCGAACAGGTCTATGTGAGTGACTCCTAAGGTTTGAAAAATTAGATTCACAACATCCAGCATGAGAGACCACTCACAGTTTTTGCTAAAAGATCTTCTCAGGTGATCCACCAAACTGCTGTGAACCCCAAGAAGATGAGGTCCTATGCATGAAAGGCATCAATGATACAAAACCCCTAAAGCCGTAACACCTCATGACAGAGATTGTCTGACTTCTATTTACACAGAACACTGCTGCACTGTTGTCCATGGAGGTCAGAGTTTTCGTCTGATGTGAAAGTCCAGCAGGCCAGATGATTAGCTCCCAACTTTTGCTTGTTTATACAGAGAGCTATATGTTGCTGTGACCATAGATACTGAATGCCTAGTTGTGCTCCCTACCCTAAAAAAACCACCATAACCCCCCCACCCCCAAATTCATAATCAGAGTCAGTGTGGGTAAAGGAGGGGCAAAGACAATTCCTTATACACACACTGGGTTGCATCCATTTAGAAGTACAAGACCAGCATACCTGCAGGCCCCAGAATCAACATGTCCAATAGGTTATGAGCCTGGGAATATACTGACTTTAACAAGCTCTGCAACCTTCCAAGACAGACCACTTAAGTGCAGGACGCCATGTTCTTGCAGCTATGGTTAGGTGGACTTTCAGATCTGTGGAGACTGTTAATATTGCCTGTAATCTGGCTTGAGCTGGAAAGCCCTGACTACTGTAGAAACCAAGAGTGCCCCTATAAACTCTGTCTTAACTAAAGACTGACTAGCTCTCATTTATCAACAGACCCCAAAACACTGATTTTTGCTATATTGAATTCCACTTGGTTCTTGGACTGACACTTTACAAGCCAATCGTCAAACTACAAAAATACGTGTGCGTCTGCTTTTCTTAGAAGTGAAGCCACCACTATCCTACATTTTGTAAATATTCATGGGGCTGCAGAGAGGCCAATGAGCAAGACTATAAACCAATAATGGATATTGCTGACTAAAAATCTTAGGAATCACTTGTGGTTTTAATCAATAGCTGAAGGGAAATATGTATCCAAGTCCAGGGCACTGTACCAGTTGCCAGGATCCAGAGAGAGGATAAGCAAAGATGACCATATGAAACCATTTTTTTTTATTATGTATTTGTTCAGATTTCACAAGTCTAGGATAGGTCTACGATCTCTTTTTGCCTTTTGGATCGGGGTAACTTGAATACATCCCTTTCCCTTGATAGAAAGAAGAAATCTCTCCAATGACTCCCAAATGAAGGGGGGCAGGGAGGGACTGAAAATCTGAAGAGTGTATCCTAGTTCCACTGTGCTTAGAACCCACTGATATGTGGTAATATAGGCCCAAGCACACTGCAAATGGAATAAGATGTTGGAAAAAAACAGGGGTAAGAGAAACTGGCCCAGGGCACACTGATATTTTTGCCCTCAACAAGGTAGCCAAACAGATTGCTTGGTCTTTTGGGGTTCTCTAGGAGGACTGGTGGAGGGCTCATCCTGTAGCTTTTCCTTTATTCCTGGAGTGGTCAAAATTGTCTAAGAAGAAAAGGCAATGATGTTGGCTCAACTGAGGGAAAAATTGGTTCTTTATAGGAAAGGGAGTCTAAATCCCCAATAATTTCATTGTAGCTCTGAAGTCTTTGAGTCTGTGAAGCTTCTCATCAGTCTGCTGCAAGAATATGATGGGACCCTCAAAAAGAAGATCCTGCATAGTCTGCTGGGCCTCCTGTGCAAGACCAGAGGACTGAAGTCATGAACACATATGCATTATTGTTGCAGATGCAATAGTTCTGGCTGCCAAATCTGCCCCATCTCATGTTGTTTAGAAAGAACTACTAACTACAAATTACACTCATCCAAGACAGCCTGGATCTCTTACCTAGCATTCTCTGTTAACTTGTCTATGAGCTTGAGATCATGATGCCAGAAGCAGTAATCATATCTGGCCAGCAAGGCTTGCTGTTTAGAGAGAGAAAATTGTAGGCCACCACTAGAATAAATCTTTCTGCTGAAAAACTTGAGTCTTTTTGCTTCTTTATCCTTTGGGGTAGAAGATGGCTATCCCTGATGTGCTCTTTCATTTATTGCCAAGACAGCCAAAGAATCTGGCAAGAGATGGGTGTAGAAACATTCACAGCCCTGAAAAGGGAAATAACACCTGTACTTAATGCTCTTAACTGTCAGTGACAGAGAGAGGGTATCTGTCACAGCAAAGGCTCTAGTATGGCTTTATTTATAGATAAAGGAAGATGGGAAGGCTCTGCTGATCCCAATATGTCCACCACTTTTTGGGAACTCTCTTGCACTACCTCAACCCAGGTGTCGAGAGAGGAAGCAATCATTTTTAGGAGCTCTTAGTAGGCCCTAAGGCAGAGTTGGCAACCCCTGGCATGTGTCCTAAAGCTGGACCACGCGCCTATTTACAGTGGCACACAGGCCAGTAGGGAAGAGCCCGCGTCGGTTCCCATCCTATTGGCCCCGATCCGCAGCTGAGAGGAGGGGACAACAGGGGAGAGCTTCTTTTCCCTGCTGGCCCTATCCCCAGCACCTGTTGAGGATTGGGAGATGGGGCTGGCATGGGTGTTGGCAAAGGTTGCTGACCCCTACCCTATGGTCATCTTGAAAAACAGCAGACAACCCCAGAGAACACCACTTCATCAGGTGAGGATAGCAAGTCGAAATGAGGTTCAGCTGGAGTCTTCTGTACTACCCCAGATGTAGGTTGTAGCATGGAAGGTTGTTCTTCAGTATTAGTGTCAGTACCTCAGGTACCTTCCTAAGATTCCTCATATGAGCCATTCCATTGCTTGCCCACAAATCCGGAGGGCAGAGGAACTGGCCAGGATGGGTTCTAATATGCCATTGGTAAGGTATTGGATTCTAAACTTTAACAGCCCAAAGATCCATGTCCTTGGACAACCATGCACCTCTGTCAGGTACCAGGTGCAGAATCCTCTCGATGAAGGTGAACGACATCTTCTATCCCAAGAGCAAGGAGCACAGGATTGGACAGCACACTCTGAAGAAAATCCCAAGTCACCCAACTAAGAAGACATGGTATTATGCAGTGCTGAAGGTTGGTGATGTGCAGTCACAGACATTGGCACCAGGGACAGCATACATGACTTGCCTCTAGATGGCACTAGGAAGGTAGCATAAGACCATCTGAAGTCAGCTACAGTACCAAGGGTTGTACCTTATGGGCAGGTAAAAACAACAAAGATTGAAGATCAGTCAGTACTGGATGACTTGTCTCCTCTACTGCAGGGGCACCCGATACCAAGAGGCATAGAACATCTCACATGGAAGCATAAGCCTTTAGTGTTGTCATTACCAAGAGGCTCCCACGCAGCTGTTGTGGTGAAGGGATGGTACCATGGTAGGGGTCAGTCTTAACAGCATTGGTAATGAAGTTGACCACTCTGTACAAAATGAAGAAGTTGGTAGTGGAAAGTGTCAATCATCAGCAGGCACTCTACCCTACTGTCCAGCTTGCTTGCTGGCAGATGGTACCAGGGACCTCCATTCTATGGAGGAACTGAGCTCCTTTGAGGCATGGTACTTATGTTTCTTCCAAAATATCAGGGAAAGGGAACAGTTCTGAGAGAATGCTATGTCCGGAGGAGCACTTCTGATGGAAGATGTGCTCAGTACCAATCCTGAACAGGAAAGTTCAGGTAGCGGATACAGGGTGGCCTCCATGAAAAAGTTAGTCTTATCTCTCTCCCCTTTCTAGTCCAAGACTTGAAGTTGTTATAGATCTGACAATGGTCCCTGATGTTATCCTCCCTGAGACACTTTAGACTTCTGGATCAAGGGTCACTCACCAGCATCGACTTTATGCAGCTGGTATAAACCTTATAATCTAGAGATTGAGGCATGCCTTGGTACTGGGAGTTGGTACCTAGAACATGTGGGAACCAAGACACTATTAAGTAAAACAACAATGAAATTTACTCTAAAGATCTACCTAACTACAGAGAAGTACACCAATTATATATAAGAAAACAAATTCGCTGATAGGGAAAACACTTGCAAAGCAAGCGAACACACTACGACTAACAACACGTACAGGAAGAAGGAACTGAGGGTGCCTGCCCTTTTTCTATTGCACAGCAGTACAAGGCCATGGAAGGCACGCACATGTGTGCTGCCCCGAAAAGTGCCAAGTCTGGTGCACTGGGCATGCACATATCTGAAGTGGAATGGACATGTGCAGTTGCTCTAAGAACGACACCCTCACTCAAAGACACTTGTCATCTAGTGCTCAAGATAGTACATAGTTTCAAGGTCATGGTAGGCTTTTCATTGCTCCTGTATATCAATCAATGGAAGAGTTCTTTATCATTTTCATCTAATCAAAAGGCGCCCAAATCATTCCTATTAGAAGACGACCTAGTCACTTGTGAGCTACGCTTTTGCCAACGTCAGGTTGGATTAATACAAAGAACTCTCACTGGAGGAAAAAGTCATCTGATGCAGCACACATAAGTAATTCACCATGCTCACCAATACCCGTCTAAACAGAACACCCTAAAAAATGGATATTGCACTAGTGCTCTGCCATCTTTACTAATTCCTTATCAAACAGTAATTTTGCTTCAAAGTGTCAGCCCTTAATTAGAAAGTCTTGAATGGTATGGGCTTTAGTTATCTCTTCTCTCTCTCTTCTTCGATAGCTTACACTCAGGGTAAGGAGTCCGGAAAGAAAAACTCATTAAACAGTTTGGTTTGGGTAGGGCTTGCTTTGTATTTTTACTACACCAAAATCTCACTGAAATAAAAGGAATGGAAGCACTAATCAGTTATATGGATCATAGCTATTATACATTATTCAATACAGAAAT
This sequence comes from Pelusios castaneus, assembly GCA_007922175.1. Classification (NCBI taxonomy): domain Eukaryota; kingdom Metazoa; phylum Chordata; order Testudines; family Pelomedusidae; genus Pelusios; species Pelusios castaneus. The sequence continues at coordinate 13,581,280 of ML685810.1, forward strand.
ATCCTGCATAACATTTAAGAAAAGAGCAACACATGATATTGTGATATGGTGCCCAGTTAGACATTACCTGGGTCTAGTGCCTCGACCACTCTCGCATTTTGTTAGCACGTAATTCATCCATTTTCTGGCAAAGTTGATATATTTATCTCCAATTTTCTGCCTGAATTCTCCAGTCATGAGGCGAACAACTTCTTTATGGTACTACAATACATTAAAAATTATCCTTCAAGTATTAAAATTAAAATAAAACCATCACCTGTAGTATCTGTTGAAACACTTGCAAGCTAATAAAACAATACAAGGACACACGACTACATCTACCTCTCACGTAAGACAATTAATTCTATATCTATAGTTTGCACAATTATTTATTTAACAATATCTTCCAAGGAAAGCCCCAAATACAGGACATTAAGTGCAAAAGAACCAATATGGAAAGGTAGCATTTCAGCCATGTGGCATATTATGTGTATCTGCATGCACTATTTTTAAACAATATGCATATCAAGTAAGAATTATATTGTTTAGACAAGTAACAATATTCAACTCTGCTATCATATAGACCACCTCTCAAACTAGCACTGAGTAAATATTTATATCTTACAGGTAAATTTAATTTCAGTAGAGCATCGAAAGAATAAAGTCTTTGGATATGTAGAAACGTTGCACTAAAACAGTGGTTTTCAAACTTCAGGTTGGGACTGTTAGGTACTGGGCCGCAGAACTCCCTGCTGCCGCCGCCAGAACACTGGAATGCATTACTCAAAGATGTAATTGTTGGGTCATGGGCATAAACGATTTTTTTCAACCGGGTCCTGAGAAAAAAAGTTTGAAAACCAGTGCAATAAAATATTCACTAAAAAAGGGATTGTTTCTTAGAAGACCATTCTTACAAGGACTCTGTACATAGTCAAGTGTGTACTCTCTGAAAAGGTGCATCTATCAAGGGTTCAAAGGAATAAAAAAGTGAAGAAATATCAAAAGTAGCCTGAAGCTGACATTTCCTGATTGGAAATATATGCATTGAGGAGCTTGCATCCACTGACTTTAAGGGTTTAAACAGAATCTTAGAATAAGGACTCAAATTTTAAAAAAATATATTTTGCATTTACATTACCAGTTTGTATCAGCTTAGGCAGAAACGCTGAGGCAGAGAAAGGTCAAGTGACACAGCTACGTCAGTATCAAAGACTATTTCGGTCTCCTGTAAAAATGGGTCAACAGGCAGAGCCTGAAAAGACTAAACTTTAAATTCAGATTCCCAACTAGGAATGCCGTGCCAAAATAAGAGTTCCAGTGAGTTTGAGAGTTTGGCAGATAAAACAAATCTATCTGGTCTTTCCCTTCTGTAGTCCTAAAGTTTTAATTTTTACACAATGAAAAGATTTGCACAGCACCACATAATACTCCTATAATAATTCACAGAATTCACTCAAAGGCATAATTCACTAAATGTTGTAAGTGAAAGAGGAATTTTATCAATTTTTCCTAAAAAATATATGCTAAAAACAATATTTCACCACCAAGAACGCATTCTCTTTTGCTCACTTACCTCAAACCCAAAATTGTAACCCTGAATCATGGCTTCTCGATAGTACTGCTGCAAAGTGGCAGATTCAGATTCATCAACCTCTGCATCAAATTCAGATGTGAACATGCAATCAACTCTATCAATGGCACAGCTTATCTTATTGCATAGCTGTAATGCATCACTCTGAAAAACAAGAAAAGGTCAGCTTCAGTTGAAGACACACAATTAATATAATTTGTAGAGAAGCAAGAGTCCCAAGGCAGTTGGTATCACATTATGCTAAACACTATAAGGGCACACTGTAAAAGAGTGGATGAAACAAATGCATGGGGAATGAGGTGAGGGTGAAGGTGAAGTCACAATAATAAAAGCATGTACACCCATAGGTGTTTTAAGACAATCATGAGTTACAATTACATGACATTAATAAGTGATGTACTTTATTCATAGTCAACAATTTTTAACTCATACAGATCTAGACAAACAACAGTTTCTTAAAACACTGTTTCTTGGCTGCAGTGCTGTTTTATCGAATTCTGACCAAAATTCAGAGTTTTCTGAAATAAATATATATTTATTTTATAGTTAATTAATAAGTATGTTAGCCCACATTCTCATAAACTACATTTCACAGTAACTGCTAGCTGAGTTAGAAAAAGAACTTTACTGTTACTATCTATAAAAAAATATAATACAGGGTCAAATTCTACTCTTGAGGATGTGGGCATGGGTGCCACTGATGTCTGTGGGAAATCTAGGGGACCACTACGATATCTTCCAATAGTAAATCCTTGGGTTTTTGAGTTCTGTGATTTTATAAGCCTATCCACTTTCATATCATATAAAAAAAATTTTAATACTTATTGTCCACACCTTTGAAAATTCTCCTTACTTTTCATCATCTATAAAGTTATGTATAATACATTCTGTATACACTAAATGAAATGAAATTTGAATTTGAACACAGGAAGTTTGAAAGAACTAGTGAATGCGCTTTATTTAAACTCTGTGACCCCTTTATCTGAAACTTTTTGTTTTGTCACTATTCATGCATCTTTTGGGTGCATAAACTGAATTATTTGCACATGCACATAATATTGCTGAAAAGTTGCATCCACAAGCTGGACTAAAAGGACTACCTTCAACAACCTGAACATATCACAAGTGCAGAATACTGCTTTATCACCACTGTAATCAAATCACATCAAAAACATTTGAGTCACTTGTGTTTGAATTGATGCCAGTGAATGAAATACAAACAATAAAACAATCTGGATGGAAATAAATTAGAAGGCTCTTTACCTTTAGCTGCTGCAATGCTTTGGCAATGACTGGCTGGCTGGATGTCTGTTCATGATGCAAAGATATGAGCCCTTCAATGGACTGTTGGAAAGCTTTTCTCTGACTCACAAGATGGGCAGATTGCATGACTACAAGAAGGAGGTTGTCAACCTAGAAATACAAGATTAAACATGGTGCCAAAGATGACACTGCCAAGTTCTTACAGATAAAAATGGCTGACAGACCCTTCTGTATGAAGAGAGAGAGTCATAATGGCCATTTTATTATTCCCAAATGTCTTTCTGGGACCCCAATATATTATAAATCTTCTGCTTTGATACTATAAGGATGCTACGTTTATAAAAAGAGCTCTTTGTTGGCAACTGTGCTTTTTACTGGTAGTATGTTTCCCAAATCACTTTTATAAGCATAAGATACATAAATGAAGATGGGTAGGGTTTTAACAGCACACAGCTGTGTTGCGAGAGAGACATAAAAGGCTTCATTCTCTGAAAGAGAGCTCAGTTTTCAGAAGTATAGTAATACTGTGCTAAGGGGTTCTCAAACCAACCAGTTACACTTGGAAATTTAGCCTGTTAACAAAATAACTACACTGTCACTCAAAACAAATAGTAAGTGCCTTAAAGAAGTAGAGTTCATCCATGCCACAGAAGAGGCATCAGCAACATGATCAAACATTTTTTAAGCACGAGAGCTAGGTTATACATCCAGATCTTTTGAATTCCTAAAATATGTATATATCCTTTAGGAACCAACATTCAGTGCATCAGCAAAACCTACAAAGATATGGGAGTTAACAGCTGGCCCCAGAGCAAAAACAAGGTCAAGATTCACACGATGAGCTCTGTTAATGACAATCTGCAAGAAGCCTGTTGTAATAATGTTAATGACAGCAGATCAAGTCCAAATTCATCCACATAGTTACTACTTGAGACTCATGACTATCATTCATAATGTACTTCTATTATTTCAACATTCAGGTCTTGTTACATACTGAAGGCACACAATCAATTATTTTTAAGATTAAACATTTTACATTACAAATATTTTATAACGTTTAAGATGAACAGAAATGTTTTCAGAAATTTGACTTTCAATTTTCAGTGAAAATATGCAATTTTTAAACACTTCCCTGTAGCTTAGAATGTAGGAAGTGTAGATGATTTAGTAGGTTTCATATATGACTTTAATTGTTTTTAAACCTCCTTACTTTTTAAACATAGCCTTTTAAAAAAAACAAAAATGCTTTTCACATATATATTAGGCAGTGGACTTAATTTCCAAGGGAAAGAAACAGTTACTTACCTGTAACTGGTGTTCTTCGAGATGCGTTGTTCCTGTACATTCCAACTCATGTGTGCACACGCCGCATGCACGGATTGCCAGAAAGTTTTCCCCCAGACTACCTGCAGGTTCGGCTACAGCCACCGGGGCGCCCTTGTGAGTCTCTATATATAGCTCAGCTGACCCTTTCCCTCTCCAGTTCTTTCCTGCCGGAATTCCAGCTGAGGAGAGGAGGGCAGGTGTTGAAATGTACATGAGCAACACATTTCAAAGACCACCAGTTACAGGTAAGTAACCGTTTCTTCTTCTTCAAGTGATTGCTCATGTCATTCCAACTCAGATGAATCCCAAGTCTTACCTTGGAGGTGGGATGGAATTCTACACCCTTGCTGACTGAAACACTGCTCTGCCCACTGCTGCATCGTCTCTTGCCTGCTGGGTGAGTGTGTAATGGGTGGCAAAGGTGTGCACTGACGAAACACGTTGCTGCCTTTCAGATATCTATTATGGACACATGCGGCAGAAGTGCCACAGAGGATGCTTACACCCAGGTAGAGTGCACAGTCACCCATGGGGCAGGAGCCTTAGCCAGTGTGTAACGCTGCTTGATGCACGCTGAGATCCACGATGACAGATGTTGCGCAGATACAGGCTCTCCTTTCATTCCGTCCGCTACCACCATGAACAGCTGAGATGATTTGCGGAAGGGTCTAGTCCGGTCCAGATAGAAGGCCAATGCCCTTCGTACATTTAAGGTGTGGAGTCTGCGATCCTCATTTGTGGCATGGGGTTTTGGATAAAACACCGGGAGGAATGTGTCCTGGGATGTGTGGAAGTGGGACACCACCTTGGGAAGGAAAGCAGGATGAGGATGGAGCTGCACCTTGTGCTTGAAAAACTGAGTGTAAGGGAGCTCTGACATGAGCGCCTTCAGCTCCGACACCTTTCTGGCTGATGTTATTGCCATCAGGAAGGCAACCTTCCAGGATAGGTACAGAAAATGCCAGCAGCTTGAACGGAGGGCTGGTTAATCTGGACAGGACTAAGTTCAGGTCTTATTGAGCCACTGGAGGCTGAATGGAGGGAAAAAGCCTATCAAGGCCCTTCATGAAGCGCTTCACTATACGGTCCGAGAATAAATAACCCCCCCCGACGAGCCAGCATGGAAAGCTGAGATGGCAGCGAGATGGACCTTAAGCGAGGCACCTGATAGGCCTTAATGCTTAAGGCTGAGCAAGTTGTCCAGGATTAGCGGGATAGGCGCCGAGGCCACCGAAATTCCTCTCTCTGATGCCCCCATGCTGAACCTCATCCATTTTGCCAGGTACGTGGCTCTAGTTGATAGCTTACGGCTATTGAACAGGACCTCCTGCACCTGGAAGGAGCACTGGAGCTCTCTGTTGTTCAGCCGTGGATTCGAGATTGGGATGTCCCGACGTTCCCTGGTTCTGCGTGAGTAGGTCGGGGAGCAGTGGCCGTGGGATTGGGTCCTTGATTGAGAGGTCTAGCAACGTCATGAACCAGTGTTGTCTCAGCCATTCCAGGGCAATCAAAATGACTTGCTTCGTCCCTTTTTACTTTTAGGAGCTCCTTGTGGACCAGCCGTATCGGTGGGAAGGCGTAGCACAGATGTTGTGACCAGGGGATCAGGAATGCATCCTCCCGGGACCCCGGATTGCAGTTCTGAAAGGAACAGAAGATGGGGCATTTCCGATTGACGCTCAATGCGAACAGGTCTATGCGGGGAGTTCCCCACTCTCGGAAGATCTTCTACACTATGTCTGCCTGAATAGACCATTCGTGTGTCAAGAAACGCCTGCCGAGAGTGTCCGCCAGCAGATTCTGGGAGCCAGGTAAGTATGACACTTCCAGGTGAATCAAGTGGTGGATGCAGAACTCCCACAGGCTGCGGGCTTCCTAACATAGGGGAAAGGCGTGAACTCCACCCTGTTTGTTGATGTAGTGCATGGCCGTGGTATTGTCCGTCTACACCAGGACCAACTTGCCCGCTAGTTTGTCGTAAAATGCCATGTAAGCCAAGCGGACTGCTCTGAGCTCCTTCATGTTTATATGCAGCCACGTTTCGGTCATGGACCACCTGCCCTGTGTTTGGAGACTGTTCAGGTGCGCACCCCAGCCCGTGTCCGAGGCATCTGTGACCAGGTGTCTTGAGGGTTGAGGGGCCTGGAAGGGCCTTCCCTGCACACACACTGGCGCGGGTGCACCACCACTGAAGGGACTCTAAGATCTGGTGCAGTATGCAGACTAGTGAGTCTAGAGAGTTGCAGGACGGTTGGTAAACCGATGCTAACCAATCCTGTAGAGGGCCTAGTTTTAGACGGGCGAACTCCATAACATAGGTGCAGGAAGCCATGTGACCCAGTAGCTATAGGCACGTGAGAACTGAGGTAAGGGGGTGATTGGTTAATTCCTTGATCAGGTCTAACATGGGGGAGAACTGGGTTTGAGGGAGAGAGGCTCGGGCTACTCTCGAGTCCAAGATGGCTCCTATGAACTCGATGCGCCAGGGAGGTATCAACATGGATTTTTTTCTCATTCACCATTAGGCCCAGCCTGTCAAACATGGACTGGATTACTCGGAGGTGTGACTTGACCTCCTGTTGGGAGCAATCTTTCACCAGCCAGTCGTCCAAGTATGGGTATACTTGAATTCTCTGTCTCCCGAGGAAGGCTGCAACAACCATGAGGCATTTCGTGAAGACCCGAGGAGCCACTGCCAGACCGAAGGGTATGACTGCAAACTGGAAGTGCTTTTGGCCAACCATAAAACGTAGGAAGCTTCTGTGACGCGGCCGGATAGCAATGTGAAAACAGGTGTCCCTCAGATTGAGGGCAGCGTACCAGTCCCTGGGATCCAGTGATGGGATGATGGTGGCCAGGGAGACCATGCGGAACTTCGATCTGCGTAGGAACTTGTTCAGCCTTCACAGGTTCAGGATGGGCCGCAGGCCTCCCTTTGCTTTGGGGATGAGTCCGACCTGGTGTGGCATTGCCTGGCAAGGGCCTGAGGGTGGAATAAGTACCTCTGAGGAGCCGGGGTATGCAGCCGCAGGGACTTCAACATTGTCCAAGAGTCTTTCAGGGTCTGTAATTTATTGTCTGTTTGTGCAGAAAAGAGCTCCGGTCCCTTGAACGGAAGATCCTGGATGGTCATCTGAACCTCTAGGGAAGGCCTGATGCCTGCAGCCATGAACTTCCTCTCATTGTGACCCCGGAAGCCACTACTCTTGTGGCTGCATCTGCAGCGTCCAAGGCCAATTGGTGCAAGGCCCTGGAGACGACCTTCCCTTCCTTGACCATCACCATTAATTCTGCCCTTGATTTCTGTCGAGTTGGCGATCTTCTCCATGGAAGACCAGGAGTGTAGTGGCTGAGGACAGCCTGCTGGTTGGCTATTCTTAGCTGTAGGCCCCCTATGGAATATTTTTTCTGCCGAATAAATCCATCTTTTTTGTGTCTTTAGACTTGGGGGTAGGGTCCTGGTGCTCTCTCTCATTGGCTGCTGCTTCCACTAAGGATCCTGGGGTAGGGTGTGTAAAAACATAGTCATGGTCCTTGGTGGGAATTACATACTTGCGTTCCATCCTCCTGGCCATGGGTGGGATGGAGGCCGGTGTCTGCCAAAGGGTCTTGGTGGTATCCCTTATGGTCTTAATGAGAGGGACGGCCACTTTCATCGGCCCTTCCAGCACCAAGGTGTCCACCATGAGATCAGTGTCCTCCACCACCTCCTCCGCCTGGAGGTCCATACTACGTCACCCACCATAGTAACTCCTGGTGGGATTTACTGTCATCCAGTAGGGAGTCTGGGGTTTCTCCGACTACTGCCTTGTCCGGAGGGGAAAGAGGATGATTACCCTTGGGTCTCCTCGGGGGTCTGTAAGTCCGAAGGATGGACCTTATCCCACTGGTAGGAGTCCCCCCTCTCTGGGCTCCTCTGTCACTACCGAGCCCACATCTGACTCTTCCCCTTGCTCTGGAGGGGTGCTGACCATTTGTGGGGGTTCTGGCCTGGCCCTGTCGAGGAATAGGATCTGCTCACCATGGAGCCTTGCGCTTGATGTTGGGCCCATGGGGCCCAAAAGAGCCATTGCGGTGACACCTGCCATTGCTGCCAGGGTGGCTAGTATGGATAATAGCTCCCTTTCCTTCTTCCACTTGACCTGCTAGCTCATGAGGCCACCAACCCCTCGTCTGAGCCTGAGGAAAAACAACTTTGAGGGGACCAGGGAGGTGCAGTGCCACTCAGTGCCAGAGATCAGTGCCAGCCTATAGCGGGTTGCACTGGCGGTGCCAGTTGCACACAGTGCCGCGAAGTTCTTGGCGTCAACGCCCCCGGTGACCGATACCACCGTGCCCTTGCTGCTGTGATGACCATGGGAGGGTTCTGCGAGCGGTGCCGAGTTGACGCATGGCCAGGAACTTCAGACAGCCCCGGTTGGGTCTTTAGCGGTGAGCGTGACCTGGCTCTCTGCACCGCTGATGCCAGGGAGTGGCGTCAAGGTGACAGGGTTTCAGCAGCGTTGGCTTGCCATGGGGATGTACTAGAGGCATGGGCTTCTGCACTGCTACATGCTCCAGTGCCAGAAGGGCCATCTGTTCTATCAAGTCTCTGGCCACCCCAAATACCTCCGGGGTGGAGGGGGGCTACAGGTCCTCCTCCAGTATGCCTCTGGTGGGAGACGGCTCTGACACTGGACTCAACGTACCCCCCTTGGGGCCCGGAGTAGATGGTGCCGTCTGGCGCGGGGCCGGGTGGCCCAACTCAGGTCTCACCCTACTTCTGCCCTCTGTCGAAGGAGAATGTTCTTTCTCCTCCCTCCTCTTTTACTTCGGCACCAGGGAATGGCATTGGTGCTGGTGCTCCCTTGCCAGTGCCCACAGTGCTGGTGAGCGGTGCTGCGCATCCTTGGTGGGGAATTTGCACGCTGACACTGGGGCGCTCGGCACTGAAGCGGCCCTGCTCTAGCCTGAGCCCCTGGCTTCCGCGGGGTAGAGGGCCTCTTCCATCATGAGTCTTCGCTCCCTCTCCTTCTGGGTGTGGGATTTAAAGCTTTTGCAGGTTTGTACTTGTCTTTCAAGTGCAACTCACCCAGGCACCTCAAGCAGGACGCGTGCGGGTCGTCCATGGGCATAAACTTCTTACACAAGTTGCAGGCTTTAAGCCTGGCATGCCTGGGCACTAGCCCTAAGGCAAGAGGAGATTCCTGTGGAGAGTGAACTTCCTAATGGTTCACTTAATTATCATTATAACTTTAACAACGGTAAACAGTAACTACAACAATGAAAACAATGAACTAAGATAGGGGATTGCTAGCTACAAAGTAAGCAAGCATTGCTCCAGCAACCCTTAGCGCGGTAAAGAAGGAACTGGGGAGGGAAAAGGTAGGCTGGGCTATATATAGAGGATCACAGGGGTGCCCCTGGTGGCCGTAGCCGGGTAGTCTATGGGAAACCTTTCCAGCGATCCGTGCACACGGTGTGAGCACACCTGAGTTGGAATGGCATGAGCAATCACTCAAAGAAGAATTCTATAGTTTGCAATTTTATTGAAGAAAAACACTACCTTTAAAAAAGATTATTGTTTTAAAATATCTGTAAAAATATTACCAAGGACCTCATCAGAGACTAGATTAGCTATTATTAATGTACACTTATCACTGAGCAGCCAGAAATATTAACAAAAACAAAGTAATACATGGAAAAGAAATTCTAAGGAATAGAAATTCTAAGGCTTAATTAGTGGGGCAATCCACGAAGCCTGAAGGCAAGCCAAAGCTAATTTAGGAGGTAAAACAGCCATAGCATAAGGGACCTGAATCAAGGTAGGGATATGAGAGAATTGTAGAGAATACATGGAGGAAAAATCTTACTTGGTTCTGGTGTTAGGGGCCATGGGCCACAAGGGAATCCTGGCTGGATACAGGGGAGCAGAGGGAATGGTGAAAGGGACCTCAAAGAATGTCTGGGAGATTTCTTCCTGTGGAGTGTAGGAATTCCTGTATCTAGGTACTCACATGATTCCTATCATTTTAATATCTGTGTGCTCACAAACATGAATGAATTTCACTGCACATCAATCCAGTGAAAGAGTGAAGTATTAGCTCATTTTCTACAGATGGGGAACTGAAGCACAAAGATTAAAGCAAAAGCTTTCTAAAACAAGTGACTGAAGTTAGACATCTAAATAAATGGCCTAAATTTCAAAAGTGCTGAGCATCCAGTAGCTCCCCCTGAAGTCTAACTTGAGGCCTCCATTTTTTTAATTAATATTTTGGATTAAGTAATTTGCCCAATCTAAGAAGCAACTGGCCTCATGACTCTATACTCCCAAAGCAAATCCAATGGACTATAGATCACAAGGTATGCTGGCTTTTTGCTAAAACAAAACACTATCTGCCTAACTATACAGCTGATACTGAGCAGCTTTATTATGGATAATTTATTAATTCTTTTGATTTTATAAAGAAGGATTTTTTTTGCAAATAAGAATGCTGCTTTCAAAAATAGCCATGTTCAAATCCTGCAATAACATATATTTAGAGAGAAAATATCTAAACAAGGACATTTTAAGCTATTGTCCTTGGTTACTATTATAACTCTAATATACCTTAGCCACAGAAGGCAGAATGTCTCTTTTAACATCTATGGTCATTATTCTGGATGCACTTCACCTCCAAGAAAATGCAGGCTACATAAAATGGAAAATACCTACCTGCATACTACTTAAAGTATCAACAGTTTCCACCTGAGGCACTATTTTGACTGGCTGTCCCTGCCACGTGCTCCAGCTGTCATCTAATTCATGATCTTTATCACTGTGCTTGGTCATAAGTAAGTAGGCCTCATATGCAAATTCCTCTGAATCTTTAGAACAATCCTTTCCTGCAGCTGCATTTAGCAGCTGTAAAATCACAGATTTCTGCCCCGCAAGATAATCAGGAACAAACACTTGTAAGTTTTCAATTCCAGGAATTTGCACCTGCAGAAAAAAAAAAAAAAACAACATTCAGTAAGCAGAACCGCATACTACAACTCACCTTCTCAATATGTAGCACAAATAGCAGCAGAGTCCGCTTTAAATGGCCATTTCAGCTCTAGACGTATTCCGCATATTAAGTATAAAAAATATCATGAAACTGGTAATATCTCTAGGAGTGCAGCCACTTCGGCAATATATCCACTTTTAATTATATTGTGCCATATGTTCTGACGACTTAAGTGCTAAAAATCAAAGCAACAGTCTGTAAGTACGATGATGTCACAGAAATGTATAATAAAAAGCTGCTCTCATACATATCTTCAAATGATTATTTCACATGTTCCATTTAAAAAGATCTCTCTTCCCAATGCTGAAATCATTTTAAGTAACAAAGAAACAAGTCCATGCTGCCATGACGTTAAAAATTAGTTCCCTTCTGCATATATTTGAGAGGAAAAGTTTACTCAAATTCTGAAACTATTCATGTAAACTTTCCTTGATAGCCCAAAGCAGAAACAAATACACACAGTCTCAGCATAAAAGGATTGATGAACACAATGGCTTCTCTCTCTAATTATTGCTGACAGTCTAATCTATACAGGGTAATTTGTTTTGCATTCTTGTGATAGAGTCGAAGGGCATATTTCCATTTTAAGTAAAATATCATTTGAAGAATATTACATATGATAAATAAATCTCTTATTCTAAAAAAGTGGTGCCACAACCTTTTACTACATTAGGAATTAGAGCTGTCAAAAGATACATATAATGGATTCACATAGGAAGGAAATCCGTAGGAAGGAAAGCACAAAATCTCCAAGGATGATGCTGTTCAAGTGCCCAGTGAAACTGAATTCACTCTCTTCTTGTTCACTGTAAAAGGGGATCTTCATGGATAACAATTCCGACTATCCTATACAGAAAATGAGACTGCTGCCTCCCTTCGTGGCCACCGTTTCATAAAGGGTTAATCACTGAAAGCAATGAAAACTAGCCATCATGCATAACCCATTTTTAAAGTTACAACTCTGGTAATTTACACAGTCATACATTCTTTTCTTCACAACACCAGAATGGTACCCATTTTCTTTTCCCTTTCTTTATTATGATCCCCTCAGAGGTTTTGGGACTTCATACATAAGGTCTGAAAAATCCTTCCTTTATTTTGGCCTGCTTTAATGCTTTCTCCTAACATCTCAGCCAGCATTCTTCTAGCAGCCGAAAAAAAGAAACACTATTCAGAGCCCATTAGGACCCATCTAGACTAGTTTCTTTGTGCAAGGGAACAGTTTCTATAAATAACTTTTATAAATACAGGTGGCATTGGCTGTAGCATAACAAACCATTCAAGATTATCAAGGTTAAGTAACTTTACTTTTTTTTTCTTTTTCTTTTTTCTCCAGTTTTCAAAGCTTAAGCCCTCCACCACATCTGCATTCATACAAATCATTTTCAACAACTATGTTTACATCAGTTTCCTGGCATGGAAGAAAACAGTGATGAAGGACCCTCAGTGTGTCAGTACCTCTCTGTTGGGAAGAGAGGATGCTTCAAAAGTGATTTAAGAAGCTCTCAATCTCCTAAATCCAACTCCTTAGTCCAAATATGAACTCTGCATCAAGGCTAAATTCAAATACTGCACTCAACATTTTTAAAATTACATATCTTAATCTTACAATTTAAACCAGTTTAATTAGAGGCTGGAAAAAAATGTCAGTTACAAGGCTGTTATCGATACTTTAGAAATAAAAAAGAAAACTAGTGAAGAACTAATTAGCATCTGATCTGATTAGGCCAACAACATTAAAAGTCAAATGCATTTTTAGAAGGCCAAGATGTTAAATCCCAAAATTTATTTTGGAAAAAATAAGTAAGTTAAAATATGTTTAGATGTGATTAAGGAATAGATGCTAAAAAGCATTTCAAATTAAGGATTCTATTCTCCACTCAAAATTCATTTACAACCCTTAACTGGACTTATGTTCACGCATAGGTTAACAGACTATTGCCACAGAAGGAGTTCTACATTATAAACTTTACACATCAAAGACTAAAAGATGTGGTAAGAAATTCTATTACTGTAGTAGCTGAACAAACAAGGAGTCCAGTGGCACTTTTAAAGACTAACAAATGTATTTACTGCATGAGCTTTCGTGGGAGAAAATCCCATTTCGTCAGATGCTTTGAAGTGGGATTTTCGCCTACGAAAGCTCATGCGATAAATAAATGTGTTAGGCTTTAAAAGTGCCACAGGATTCCTTGTTTGTTTGGCTGACCTAGACTAACTCTGTTACCCCTTTGGAACTTGTAGTAGCTGAGTGTCTCTCAAACTTTAATGTAGTCAAATTCCAAAGGGGTAGCCGTGT